>VYZM01001909.1:288220-306549 GCA_013398915.1 Dromas ardeola
GCGGGGAAACACCACCACAAAGTTGTTCAAAGATGACAAACTCCAGTGAAGTACCCACGGGTCTTAAGTCCCAGCTTCCCACCAGCTTTAGCTACTATTCTTCAAGACTCACCAGCCAGGCTACAGAGGGGCAAACTACACAAAGAGCTGCCACTACTTGCCCAGGATCTAGAGGACTGCCTGACCTAAAAGCAAGGACAACTTCCCACCAGCTTGCTGGAACCTGCTCCAAGGATTTACTTCGGCTTCTGCTCCAAGTGTTTAGCACTCACATACACAAACCTTCTCCTTCAGCAGTAGCTGCTCAGGCTTTCCAGTCCCACAAATTACGACCCTCTATTATTGAACTAGTCTCATTTTAGCGGCCAAGCCTGTAGACTGCTACCAACTTGGTATAATACCAGTAGGCCGCCAGATTTTTTAACTTCCTGGCTTTTGTATATAATTTAATCATGCAGACATAGATTTTCCCTTCCCCTGAAAGTCAAAACATTAGCCTTAGTCTATGATTAATGGGTGATTGTAGAACTCTGTGTCCTAAGGGAATAAAAGCCGAGGTAACTTCAGTCCTCTCCTAGGGTCACGATTCAGCGTCTAAGCTGTACCACAGACAAAAGTGTTTCATGTTCTCTTCTCAGGCAAGAAATAAAAGATTCACTGAGTAGCTACTAACACATTTCCTTCTCACATCCTCTTCCTTTTCCTGAAGCGGGTACTTCTCCTGATTTGAGGAGCACTGGCACCAGCCACATTGGTGCAGGAGTCCAAGACAGATTGTGCAGCAATCTCTTCAGCTCCCATGCCCTGCAACATAAGCAGAAGACACGGAATGTCATGAGAGCTGGCATAATTGCAAAAGAAACCTTTCAGCCATCTTTTTATTTTAGGGAGCTCAGCAAGATTTCCAAAACCATCTTCCATTTACCTTCAAAATTAAGCATGGGACAACAACATTCTATTAGCAAGCACAAAACATCCCAAACGCAAACTTTTCAGAGTGAAACCTTTAGCCAACACTGGCATTTCTTCCTGCAGCGTACAGTTCTACTACTGCTGCCAAACTGGAGCAATTCCTGTTGTAGTTTCTGTCTGGGCAGAACTGTTCGTTACAGAACGACTGCGGCATAACCTTTCATTAGAGAGGTTGCATGCCTGCCTCAACTGATGCTTTGGCTTTCACTGCTGGAGCCAGACAATGCCCCAGACAACACAGGTCAACACAAACTGGATTTCTCATGAAACACACCCCTACCGCAAACTTTTCACTGAAAAGCACCAGGAGAACAATGTGGCTATAGCATTAATAAATGCAGTAGGATGGAGCCTGGTGGAAGATGGCACAGGACAGAGGTTGGCAGTAAGGCTATCAGGCGGCGAAGAATTGCTGTCGACTTTTGGACCAACTGCTCACAGTTCAAACTACACTGAGCATGGCCCAGACCCAAAAGTCAGAGCCAGAACAAAAAGATAACTGCTGGCTTTTACTATGGGAAAGCTCTGATTTTTAGGCAGCTTAGCCTTTCTTTAGGCTGTCTCTTTCTACAGAAACGGCCAGTTACCTTGTTTATTCATCTTCATTAGTTGTTTATTTTGGAGACACAATGAATTGAAACGCAAGTTTGAGCTACACAACTTCCTGGCATGTTCTGTAAGAAACAGTGCTGGGCAGTAATGGATTTAGCGTAAAAACATTGACTGATTTTAGGGTAACATTATGGCTTCCATAGATCCATATATTCTAATAATCTCTAGTCATATAAAACAATTTGAGATGAAGACCTCAAACGGCAATAGGAGCAAATATACACAATTCCCCTGATATTACTGGGGTTTAAAGGACACACACAATGAAAAACAAGGGCCTGATTTCAAACATACAGGAGTCAGTGCAGCAGATCATAAACTGTTAAGAGGAAGGGAGTTTTGATACCCACTCTGGAAACTATCATGTCAAGTTCAATGTGCTACATAAAACACAGGCTTTTACCCTTGTGAGGGCTAAGGGCTCCCAGCTGAGCCAGAGAGCTTTTTATCAGCTGCAAAACTATGCTTATTCAAAAGGACCAAATTTCTGCTACACTTAAGAACAGTGGGAGTTTCACCCTGGATTCCAGTGGGAACAATATTTAGCTGGCAGTAACTTTCTGCTTTTAGTCCCTGGCACCTCTGTTTTACCTGATTTAGTAAATCAGCATCTTTGTCTCCAGGCTCATCACCAGCTGTCCCATCCAACCGTACACGTGTTAGTTCATTCCCGCAATTCTCTTCCTCAGACACTTCATTCTCACTCTGACACTCCTCTTCATCACTCTCTTCATATTGCTTCCTGCTGGCTGAGAGAGTTGTTGTCACTTTTGGAGGAGGCAGAGTCGCTAGTACAGCTGGGAGTGTAAAGGCTGCTAGGAATCTGGCTTTCAGTAGGAGGTAAGCAGGGTTATCGCCGAGTTTCTGCTGCACCAGTTCTTTGATAGCGTGCAAATCAACCCCAGTGCCCTCATCCCGACTGGCATCAGAAGGCAGAAGACATGCTGCTTGCTCTTCTAGAGCTGCTTTCTGCAGAAGTAGCTTTGAGAGGGTTTTTAAGTTGCACAGAAAGGGTGGCAAATAAGGCAACCTAGTTTGCAGTGATGGTACCTGGACACCTTGTTTCCCATTCAGCCACTCCTTCACTACCCCCTCGTCTTCAAGGGAAATTAGGCTAAAGTCAAGTAGATTCTTTTCCGCACTGGAAGTGGTTGGCTGGGGTGGACTCTCAGCAGGCTGTGTAGTTGGAGGTTTGGAGGCAATAGGTCTATTTTTCAATGCTCGTACAGCAAAGCAATCAGAGTTCCTTGGGACATTGTTATGGGGAACTGGATCTCCCGGCTGGAGCACAAGCCCTTTTGTGATGATGCTTGGATTGGAAGATGATCCATTTGTTGTAATGGAGTCATGGCTCTTTCCCAAGCCAGCGAGACTTGACACACACCGGGAATCAGACCCCTGAGTGCTTGCAGGTAGCTGTGTTTGGGGCATCAGCACAGCACACAGGGTTGGTCCATCAGCTGGAAGAGCAGTCTGAGCTGCAGAGGAGTCAGAAGCCTTGGAGAGGCCATCTGAACATGCAGGCGTTGCAGAAGAAATGCTGGATGTGGTGCACCCAGGACTCGCTGAGGTCATAGGTAAGAGAATTGTGGAATGGTTAGCTGTCTTTCCCAAAGGTACTCCTTCTGCTAACTGGGCACTTGGTGCTTTTGTCTCTGCCCCACTGGGCTGAGGCGTATTTGCTCCAGCTGGTACAGGAGGCACTCCTAAGCTAGACACATTGCCACTGGAAGTCACAGTTGTCTGACATTGACTTCTCACAGCAGCAGCTGGCAGTCCTTGGGGGACACCCACCACAGTTTGTACAGCGGTGGGGAGCAAAGCCTGTGGTGTTACGACCCACGTGAAAGGCAGTATGCTGTTGGGAATTAAATGCGAACCAGCTTGTGGAGCTACAAGAGCAGGCAATAGATTGACTGGCCCCTGTTGTGGCCCATTACTATTCAGCTCACGGGTAACTGGTGTGGAAAGAGACAAGTTGGTGGTGCCAGACTCCAAGCCAACAGGCACCACTGTAATCTGATGTGGCACAAAAGCTTGGTTTTGCAACACTACTGAAGCTGAGCTACCAGCTAGGACCTGACCATTGCACCCTCCCTGATCTGGGGCCTCCTGTGCTGCAGCTGAATTCATGCCTGGAAAAGCCCCTCCTTCAGAGCTACTTTCCAAAGATTGCTCTTTTAGTTCCTTATTGGATTGTAGTTCTGTCCCTTGTGAGGAAGCAGGGCTTTCCCCAGTTTCTCGCACTGATGAGGAATGGTTTTCAAGCACAATAGCTGTAGAAGTTGAACCTGCAACAGAAGTGAATGCTGGCAATGGAGCTGGTGCACACTGTACTTGGCTATTTGGACAACCAACTGCTGCGGGTTTGCTCCCTGCTTGTGCAGAAGGAACGATTTGCTGTGGTGGATGCTGGATTATCAGAGGCCCTGAAACCAGCATCTGTGGGGCAACGAATACTGTCCTCTGCATAGCTTTCTTAGCCCGGGATTCTCTTAGCCGCTTCTCTCTCAGCAATTCTGAGACAGTTTTAGGCTTCTGCCTTTGCCCTTGGGCTGGAAGAGCTGCCTGTATGGCAGGAGTGCTGCTCTCGAAGACAGCAGCAGAAGTCTCCCGTGCTTTTAAGGCAACAGGTCTCCTGACGGCATTCCTTGGTATGCCCCTTTGCGAGTTCCTCTGAGTATAAGGTTGTGACGAATTGCCTATAGACAAGGGGGAATAAAATAAAAAAATTAAAAAGATTGGACAGTCTTTTCAAAAGCCATTCCTTAGCTATTAAGCATCAAGTAGCCTGCACAGGAAGCAGCAAAATTCCTGTTCATGAGAGGCCCTACACACTACAGTCTTCATTTAATCAAGCCCCACCCTGACATACTTCAGAAAACTCTGATGCAGTAGTTTACCACTCGTTCAGTAATGACATAATTTTCCCCAGAAATCACAGATGGGCTAGGAACACACCTTAACATCGCACATAAGGACCTGTACCGGTCAGTACTACACAGGCACTTCACACCAGACAGGATGACAACAAACTGGGGCTTTGGTCAGTGCCAGCATGTTCGTTACAACCAGCATCTTGCTGGAGAAGAGCGTAACAGCGACAGTCTACAGAACTGGTGGCCCAGTGCCACTGGTCCCCAGCCTTTTGGCATTTTTTCCAGTCCTTACCAAAGGATAACATATTTAGCCAAGAACTAAAAGATCCAAGAGCTAGCAAAAGTGAGCATGACAATGTAGTTTCATTCCAAGAGTTCTCCTTCAGTTAAATTGGTCATTAATGTAATGGTGATGAATAAAGTGAAAGTTCTTGCACGTCATAAAAATAAATGTTCTGGTAGGTACCTGAAGAAGTCTCCATATTTTGGGAAGCCTGCCAAAAAAATTATATTAAGTTATACTTCTGAGATATCTAAAAGATCACTAAAACAGCACAGCCGTGAATCAAACCCATATCTGCCAACATCTGATACAAGCGGCCACACAGCCAGCATTTTATTATGCTTCTGAACCAAAAGGAACTGGTAACACACGCACACAAACAGCACCACTGGCCACACACAGTGAAAAATCTCTACTTGAGCCAAGACTTCAGTGGGAAAAGCTTAGAAACAGACCACGTGCAATACCTGCTGAGGCCTTCTTGCATTAGCCCTAAGAAGCTCTGACTGCCTTAGCCTTCTCTCACGAATAATCTTCATGCAGCCATTGGTATCAATCTGAAAGAGCTGCAAGATGAGAATTTCATTAACATTTGATTGAGAATAAAAATGTTCTGGTAGAGACAGTGACAATACAAGATGGATGGGAGAGGCTTCACATGCAAGATTCTGGGGACATTTTTACACTTACAGAAAAAATCCTGACAGTATTAGATTTTGGATGCAGAATTTATTTAAGAAACATCATATGCAAGCCATGAGGTCAGACTAATCCAGTAATTAGATGATTAGTTTAAGGAACAAAGATAAATCATTTATTTAAGCATCAAATACAAAAATAGAGATTACCACTGTTTGAAAGCAGATAATGCTACTAAGACAGCAAAAGCTAACTCAATAATGCTACTAAGACAGTAAAACCTACCTGAATGAAAAGTGTGAACAGTGGAGTGCTCGCGAGACTGATCGACTTAATCTTCTCTTGAATAGAATCAGCTAGAAAGAGTCCAACATCAAAATCAGCTGGGCATTCACTTACAAGATGTCAGAAAGTAGCAACAAAAAGTAGGAGAGTACTATCCCCGATGGGTCACCAGTACCTTTTGTCTGACGAAAAGCCATCTTCCCGGTTTGCAAGGTGCAAGGCAGTAGCACATTGCCCACCCACGGTGTCACTGCCATTAGAAGCTTTCTGTCAAGGTTCATTCTTCTCAAACGCTCTCTCTCTTGACGATAAGTTTTCTCCGTGACGTTCTGTAGCCCTTGAAGCTTCTGGCCAGACGTACCAACTCCAGATATTTTTGTTAAAATGGCAGCAGGTTTTAGTATCTTTGATTGCTGTACATGAACAAATACATAATTAGAGTTCCAATTAGGAAGGTTCTACCATAATTAGTCCCAGGACAAACTATTCACAGGGCAGTTATGAAAAATAATCACGAGTTTCTCCTCTTGGGAATACAGTGCAAGAAGGTATGTGATTCTATCAAAAAACATTTCCCACTAAATACAGCCTGGCAGTGCTCATATCACAAGAGCAAACAAGACAGAAGAGCCACTTACAAGTTTCCTCTGAAAGCACGTGTTGTATCTTAATACTCTTCTCACATTCTCCAGGCTAACCCGCAGCACTTGCTTTCCACACCTGGAAGCCTTAAAATGAAAGCATACAAGAAAAAATAAAAGGGAAAGTATCTCACAGAAAATTACTTGCGCTGACTATACACAGAAGGCACAAAAGTTTTCAACATTCCTGCTGTTGAAACTATCTTATTAAATGAAATCAGCCCTGAAGTACAGACATTTACCTTCTCTTTTAGCCCTTGTGCATTATTACTATACCAAATGTCTATTTCATAAAAGCCTTTGTGTGAAGTATCTACACAAACCCACACTGAGGGTCAGAATTTATTGGATGATTCTCTCCTGCATTTTTTAAGTCAGAACAATTTTGCTTACGTGAACTTAAATAGCAATTTAGACATTTAGTATTTTGCTAAGGAATATCTTCCTGCAAATATGTGCTAGTAAGGTTTGTGCTGTTTCAGTATTTGACCTGGGATGAAAACCCAGCTCAGAATCAGATACAGATGTATAAGTAACTTAACTCTTCCACGCTCTAAATCAATATGCCCTAGTCACCAGGGTACAGAGATGCCACAATTCACTGGACAATTCTGTGTTATGAAGATCTAAAAAAAGTTTTGTTTCTGTGACACTACATGTAGGCAAACACAGATAGGTTCTAGGAAATGCACGGGGAGGCAGTGCTAGAAATTTCTATGTAATACCATAGCTCAGTTTCCAACAGCACCCCCCGATGGCATAGTGAGAAAGCAGCCAGCAGAGGTGCAAAAAACATTTTGCCTTTTAACTCATCACATCCTCTTTCTACTGTAGCAACTGCACTTCCTAGTCCTTTCTGATCTAAGCTCCAATCTCATCAAGAACAGACTGAGAATCCCAGGATTCACCTTGTTCATTACTTCTACTGGATTCTTCACAATGACATCCGTTGAATGTGGACGTGCAATGCCTCTCAGGAGAGTGTTCAACTCTGTTGATTTGTCGTCAGCTCTGTCCTTGTCTCCATCACACATTGCACTTGGAACTTCACTGCTACTGGTCTTTGCATCAGCACTCACAGGCAAGAAAAGGGATGGACTTTGGTATCTTCCTTGGTTTGACTCCTGTGTATTTGTCCGTGTTGGTATCCACAAATCAATGCTGGGAAATGCACACTCCTCCTTGCTTGTCGTCTCCTCCTCACTTGTCATCTCCTCCTCTGAACTGTCTGGTAAGTCCAGTTCTAGGTCTTCACTGCTACTCTCTGAAGAGCTGGAACTCTCTTGCACCTGTCGGCGTTTTGTTGGCCTGGATCTTTTCTTCTCAGTCAAAAAAAGCACAGACAAGTTTTAGCCAGTGTTCACCCTTGACATGCAAATCTCTCAAATCAGTAAGTTAAAATGTTTTGAGGCAGTATCCTATCGGTAAGGTGTGACTTGCAAAGGGATAGTTCTGCTTTACTTCTGCTAAGGTTAACTAAATCCCGTACAATTGACAATTGCCTTTGGGTGCAGATTTTTATTGGTTTAGATTTTGTATGCAAAGAAAAGCTACAGATAGAGACAAGTCTGTGTTAAGAACTGGTGCATGCGGAAGTACAAACTAAGCATAGTGCTCCATCTCGACACATTTGGGTTTCCATGAACCCTTCTTTAGGGCAGGTGCTTTGCCAATGGAAACAAGACTCTCTTTAACATGGTTCGAAGCAGCCAGAATTTCTGGAGCGCCTGCTATCAAAACTGGCAACTCATGAGATACATACATGAACACCTAGGTACATCCCATCCTTACAGGCACTTCAAGGCAACTAAGAAATTCTGGATAATATACAAATATGTCGCAAATTAACTTCAGACCTTCAGAACAAATGCTGCTTTAAGACATCAAAAAATTAAGACCACAAAAATCCATGACAAAACTTTGATTGTGTGAAATCAATGTCAATTTTTGCACTGATTTCATAGGACTTTGCTTTTAGTTTAGAAAGTCTTAATTAAAGAGACAGGACTATGACATAACAGAATTTTGCACAATACCTTAGACCCAATCATGAGTTTCCACTTGCTTAGACATTGGGAGCCAGTCCGATGAGGCAATTCAGAAGCTATTTTACTCCAGTGACCTAAAAAGGATGCAGAGCAGAGCATACCTATTAATGGAACAAACTAAGCAATAGGCCTTTGCAGTGCAGAACTTTATACACGTATTATACGTTTCCTTCTATAAGAGACAGTTACTATATTAATGGATCTCAAAACCTTAATACTCGTTTGCATTCTTCGATCAGACTTTGTGCTACTATACACTCAGCAGAAGTTAGAGAATGAACCAGTGATGAAAACCCTGGCAGAACTACACACTCCCTTGCAGCAGTAATAAGAGCGCTTAGAGGAAAGCTTAAACAGAATGCTGAAAAGCTTTTATTTGTAAGGGAAGTTGTCTTACAGAAAATAAAAGAATTCTTTCACATGCTGTTTAGAGGGAAACTCACCCCTCTAAACTGTCATAGCTCTGACACCTTGCTAACACAGCTATAGAACTCTTTACTACCCAATCCCTCAGTAACTCAATTTCCAGGAACAGACTACACAGTGAAAGGAAGGTTACAATCATCAATAAGAAACACAGCCTGCTAGCATCAGCTGCAGGGCTTAAGATAAAAGGGGAGAAAACTTAAAAATGATAGATTCCTTAATAATACTTACTTCTCTAAACGTCTAAAGATTAAGCTACAGAAACACTTACCCAGGCCATGTTTTTGAACCAGTTCAATTAGCTGCTCCTCTTCCTCTAAACTCCACTTGCCTTTCTTTACATCACAGTGCAATGCTTTTAAGTACCTTCAAAATGAAAACATTAAAGTACGGAACAATCAATCCTGCTTGTACAGTTCTGATCATTACTCCATACTCCGAGTATGCATTCCTTATCAGATCCTTCCTTTGTCTAAGGGGTTCCATCCCTACTCCTTTGATACAGCACAGCTACAATCTCTTTATTCTCAAAAATATCAGGCCACATAATTAAGAATTACAACAAGCAGCTGTAAAACGGGTCACCAAAATTAGGACATACTGTACTCTGAGTCTTCTGAAGTTCCAAGGCTGAAAATTGCTCAGCACCTCACTATTGGTGTTCAGTTACAAGAAGTCACTGACTAGATAATTTTCAGACACATGCAACCCATGGATGACAGCCTTCGCTCCCTATATTCACTCATTCACATTCAATGACCCCTTTCCTTTAGTTTGGACAACATCCTTCCCAACTTCTGCTAACCCACAGGCAACTCCACTAGGGAGCAGCATGCCACAGACAATGAGGCACTGTTCTCTCTTTAAACTCCATTTCAATTTTTTGACTTCCAACTGCAAATGCAGGGTTATGTGGAGACGATGTTAGCGACTATATTTAGACCATAACCACTTTTTACAAAACACTCCTTAAGCTGACACTGGTCTAAGTAACACAAACGTATTTGTAATGTTAAGTTCCATCTTGGTTCTATGTAATAAACTTGAAAGCACATTTGCAACATTTAGTGTACTTACCGATCTCTGCACTGAGCATCGCTCCTCCCTGGCACTTCTGTCCGAATTTTATACCAGTCACGCTCTCCATACTTCTTAACTGCAGCCAACAGCATCTACGTTAATCAGACAAAGCAAGAGTTGAAATTCTCGTTAGTAATAATCCTAATAGACCTGAGACAGAAACAGTTGCACTTGTTTCCACTGCATTGTAAGTCTGAACAGAACTAAGCCCTCTTGACTCGTAAACTGCCCACCTTGGTCCATTTTACATTCCTTTGTGCCTCTGTTAAAGCTCAGATGTATATAGCCGTGCAACATCTCAACAGTCTAACCTTCCCACTTTTTGCACCCTGCAATTCTAGGCCTCAGAGAACGGAGCTTACAGCATCTTCCTCTGGTGTCCAGGGCCCTTTCTTCAAACTGGGGTCCACGCTCTTTGTCCATCGGTAAATCAGCTGAGCAGAATCTCTTCCTTCCATGTAATAAGCAACTAGAAATGCAAAGATGTATTTTAAAGTCTGTTGCAAACAGTGTTTCTTCCTTTACTTACATTGTAACTGGGATATTTACAAACAGTGGATCTCCATAAGAAGCATTTAAATCTCATCTTAAATACTTAAACAATGGTACACAACAAGAATTGAAAGAGCATGGCATACACAAAACGTTACTATTTATAACGGCATTATCCATACTAGGCACATAATGACCCAACAATCCATTTTGCAACAACAGAGAACTGCTAAGAAAGGTTTCAGCTCCAATATATATGTGACAGGTTCAAGACACCAGGTGCGATACTCACAGGCTTGGATTTAGGACCCCAGATACTTGGTTACTATTCTCAACTCTACTCCTCACCAGTCATACTGCCTCCCACGCTTCTGAGGAACAGAAGCAGCAGTACTGAGCCCCTAGAAAAGGATTCTGGGCACAGCACCAAAACCTGCCAAAACAGCTGGCCATGAATGAATGCTGCCTTTCTAGGGAAGAACTCTGATGATTTTGCTACAAAAACCAAAGCTCACACAACCATCAGTACTTGTTAATAACTCTCTGCCAGTTTCAACCAAATTTCAAAGATGGATAAAGGTTCCAGGCGATACTAAGTTCTTGCTGATACAATGAAACTTCAAGGTAGGTACAGGAAAGGCATATATCACTGCTCTCATCAAGGAGAGGGAGGGAAAACTCAGCCTTTCTCTTCCATTCATCTCCCCAACAAGGGTTTTTTAGAAATCCGCACATCTGTAGTTTCAGATGAGCCACAGCACTGTTGTGCCCTGTCTAGGTCACAGGCTAGAACGGTAAGGTGAAAACACGGAACTGTGACTATCCTGGAAGTGGAAACAGCCATAGGAAATAAAGCTTTATTAATTCCTCGAATCAGAGCAGGCTGGCTGCTCTAGCATGCAGAAACATTAACAGACATAAGTCTGGGAGAACAAAAGCTACAAGTAAATGGAAAGCATTTTCATTTGTAGGTCACTTACTTTTCTTGTATGGGATATGACTTCCTACTCTCATCTCTTGAACAAGCTCTAAAAGCATCTGGTCTTCACTTTTGGTCCATTCTTTCCTTTTCAAATCTTTGTTATAGACTTGATACTTCTGCAAACACTGGAAAGGCGTCCTGTTGGTCTTGACACAATGAAAACAGAAATACGCACATAGCTGGTTACTTATGAGGACAAAAAACAAGAGGGAAAGGCTAAAGTACCAAACTTTTTTGGTACTGTTCTTGAACGTGTCTCAGAAAAGCATTAATTAACAACGAATTAACATTACTGTCATTTTCTGAAAATTGACATGAGACACAGTTAAGTCAGAATTAACTGACTTGTCACGTGTTTCTGAGCTCAGAAGACCTTACCCCCAACTCCTGGGCTATAGTCTGCCAGTCCAGATAACCGTGTTTAGCAGCTATCTTCTTTAGCTTCTCTATTTCCTCCTCAGTCCATTCCTTTTTGTTGATGCTTGGATGCTCACAATTTTGCCAAAACTTCCTCAGTTCTTCTGAACTACGTTGTCCATCAAACTAAAAGAAAGAGCAAAGATCTGTTTTGTATTGTAGCTGGGACTGAAACACCTGGACAGACAGGAACACTGATGCAAGGAATATATTTTGCATTCCAGATATGTCTTATTGCTAAGTTTTCCAGAATTAAAACATCAAATTTAACCAATAACATCAAATTTTCAGTGCTTCTGTGCCTGCCAAGTTGAGACCACAGAACAGTCAACTTTGAGAAATGCATGATGGCAACGGTGGATGCAAACTAGATCAAGTCAGGTAATTCTCAAGAGAAGGGACACAGGTATCAGAAGAAATAAAACAGCCGATCTCCCAACTTACGTGGATGTTTGAAATTTTCTCCCAGTCATGCTCATCAAATCTGTTTCCTAACAAGTCACTTTCTGGGAGTTGGCTAAAGCAGAAGGTAGAAGAAGAGAAAAGAAAGAACCACATTAAATGGTTAATTCAACAGTGACTTTGTCTTCCTGATCTTGCTTCATCTTACTCCTCCCCACTGTTACTGCTTTCCACAAGAACTGAACACCCACCAGCTCAAAGCATCGACTCTTTAACATAGCAACTTTGCCCAAAACAAACTTTCTTCTTGAAAAGACCCCTACAAGATGATGCTGGCTTAGCAGGAAAAACTATTAATGCAATATCAAAATACATTGCTCCAGGCATGTTAACGAGCAAAAGCTCAGAACTGCTGAGCTCTCTGCTTCCTTATTGCTCAATCAAGAACTATTTAAAACAGCACCTGTATATTGGGTACACATACTACATTTGTACATCAAGATCCAAACCACAATTCTTAGTAAAGAACTGCAGAGATGAGAGCTCCTCAGAGTTTGAGCAGTACTTAATTTTTTGCAAGTGAACACAAGTTTTCTCCAAATGTCCTATCTAGAAGTACTTGAGGAAGGAGGGAAATTTTAAGAGGTAAACTCCAAGAACAGACTTAGATTTTCACCAAGAACATAAAAAGACAACTCCTTACTTAATTGCCTCTATTTCTTGCTCCACTTCTTTGATTTGTTTTTCCAAAATCTGTTTCTCCATTTCAGTCTTGACTTTCTCCAGTTTCTGATTCCAATAATTCATCCTGTTCAAAGACATTTTTATCATTACTTAATATGACTAGGTGGGAATGGGGTCAATGGCATCAGAAGACATATGGCAAAGATGGTTTCCCCAGCAGTCTTTCATTCAAGTCTATCATTCTTCCCTTCAAGTTTATTTCCACACTACACAAAACTGTTGTTGTTCTAAGTTCTCCCACACTGCACGCTCATTGTCCTATTTTTGCCCCTTCACTGCAAATCATTGACCCAGAATAGGTCTCAGATTAATCATTTTGGTATTTACAGAGAGAACCAACGGTTGTTGCAACAGCAACAAAGACAGACTGTACCAGCTCCAGGCACAGAGATCTCTCACTGGACACCCCATTGTGACTCACTGCCTATCACAATTTCAGTTTCAAGCCCTGTAGACTATTTTAAGTTATACCACTGTGTGAATGGGAAGAAATAAATGGCCACAAAATGACACAATACCTCCAAAACAAAAGCTCTCCACTTGCCAGATACCCATAAAACAATCATGAAGCATTTATAACCCAACCCGAACGCTGTAACCTCTTGTTTACGGCCAGAACATTGCAGTCCAAGACCCTTTGGTACCACGTGCACACACAGATAATATAGATGTCAACAAAGAATGAAAGATGCTGCTACCTACAACAGTGTTGTCCTCTGCACTGGTGCCCGCAGGACAGGACAGTTTGAGGACCACTGCTGTAATTCACACAGTGGCTCTCCCAGGCCCAACGGCGGCAGTCAAAGTATCTCTGCTGTGTTTTGTAACGTTACCGAATCGCAACCAGTTAACACAAGAATGCAAGGAAGGTGGAATCTTCACATATATCCTTTCCTCCCTCCACACATAATGTTCTCATCAGGAGAAAGATTATTGCACAGTACTTACTTCAGTAACTTTGGCTGAAGCAGGCGCTGCAAGCGGTCACTTACTACCGATTTCTGCAATAACGTCTTCTCTCTACTTTTCCCTAGACAAAACAAGGTAATCGAGCATTCAGACATTAGTGCAATCCCACTGCCAAGAAATAAAAAAAGAGGTATCCACTGTTTATCCCCCAGGTCTTCAACAGTTCATCTTTATTAGCTACACAATTTTGTTGGGCAAAGTGGCTACCAGAGGCTAGGTAAATTGATTCTGTTCTCCACCAAAATGACTAATGTCATGTCTGACTTGGGCAAATCGCAGCCTCTTGCTTGGTTTTAGTTCCAAAAAGACCTCAATAAAGATCACCACCCAGGTGTTTGTAACTATCTAGAGTTGTAAGTGTCCTTTGAACTTCTCTCATCTGAGCATTGCCCCTTGCACAATCTCACTGGGTTTTGGAGTGCTCACAGAAGTTATGTGATGCATCAAAACAAATGCAAATGAAAGAAGCAAGCCATTAGTCACTCAATGAAACAATTTACAGAGCACCTCATTTACTTCAAATTTTTTTTTTTTTTTGTGGAGCAAGGATGAAATGTCAGAAGTGTTGATGTTTAACTGCAAATGGTGTGTGGGGGGAACTAACAGTATGAATATACACATTTGTTATTGCTCTTATAGAACACTGAACAGCACATATTCTTACATTTTGTTGAAATCAGTTGTTCAAAGGATTTTATGCCCTGAGCTGCCTTTTCCTTGGCATCTTCATTGGAAGGAGGGCCCTAATGAAGATTAGATACATTGGAAGAGTCAGATACACAGAAAAACTGTCCTTTCTTCTTAGAACTCTAGCATGAACTGCTGAAAAAAAAAAAAAAGACTGGCAACTCAAACTTGAGCAAACTGTCACATTCAACCTTCTAAGTTACCTTTATTAGCACTAGCTCACAGATACATCAGAAGACATAAGAAAACAAATACAAATAGCTACTTCAAGTAAGTTTGCCCACAGTTACATAGCACATCCTCGGCTCAGAGCTGGGCCTGCTGGCTCTGAGCTGACAGTTGTCTGAAGCAGCATTTTGAATGTGGGGACACATATGATGCGTGTTTGTACCTACTTAAGATGGACTACCAACTTGGGCAGGATTTGATAGAAAAATTACCACTCATTGCTCGAATATTATATATGTATGGTGACAGTTAACATCTTAGCTACAACAAAAAGTCGGGATCTCCTTTTGCCTTTAAAAACACATGAAAAAAGTGGTGACATTTGCCTCAGAAAACTCAAAGACATTCAGATTTCAACAAGTACTTTAAACAACAGGATGGAACTGGATCGTGGAGATGAAGACAAACAAAGTTAAGTTGAGAACAAGAATGTTCAAGTGCCCCATGGCTGGAATGCCACTCCTCAGAACTCACTTTCAGGCATCACAGACCAACATGGGTTGAATAAACATTTCTGAAAGAGGGTAAGGAACAAGTGAGGGGGGAAAAAAAAGGTTTCAAACTGAGGAGTAACATTGACAGTTACACAAACCACTGAAACATTACACAGCTCTAACACAGTTACAATTTAAATCTATCATTGAAAGACATGAGTATGTAACCTAGTTATATTTACTTACAATTCCTGTTGTTTTATCCTTAAAGTATGGCTTCATAAAATGACCCAAAAATATATTTGCTGGTAGATTTCTACCATCTCCTGCCTTTGCTATTTTTGGACCACCAAGTTCGCACATGATTTCCTTCTGCAATACAAGAATTAATTAAACAGTGTCAGCGTCTCCTTCAAATTCCTAATTTCAGAGAGCAGTGGCTGAGCCGTCACAAACATCCCAGGCAGGGTTCAAATTTGCAGCACCAGACTGTAAATCAGTGTATGTTTTAGTGACAGGATTTGCAACTTCCTAAGCTTGTACAGTTCACTGCAGATTTTTTTAAAAAAAATACTAACTTGCTACATCAAGCTAAAATATAAGACATAAAATACCCTAGTAGCGTTAGCACTTTTGATGATAAGAAAACACAGAAACATCAGTCAAATAAGCCATTCAGAAGGCCAGTCAAGTGACATTGGTGTGAACTGCCATGAAGAAAATGAACCTGGTTCCTGGCCAAACTAAGCCGGTATCTGTGACGGACTAGGAATGTCCTGAAAAGTTTTATTGGGCTTGATGGGCAGGGGAAGATGGCAAATGGCAACCCAGAAAAGAAAAGGAATTAATGTTTTACTCCCGTTTTGCTCACCTGCTGTTCTTTGTTTTGTGCAATGAGAAGCTCAACTTCATCAATCTTTTCCTGGATAACCTCTTGGTACACATGGTTCATCTGCAGACACGTTTCTGGATCCTGTGGCAGACTACTTTCAATATCATCATCACTACTGTCATCTTCTTTTTCCATTTCCTTGAAGCAAATAATGCATGGGGGCAGGGAGAAGAAGAAGAGAGGAGAGAAAAATGCTTGCTTTAAAAGCAGGTATGTAACACAATTATTTTTCTAAGTTAATACTTGTATTATCTTACAAAACTGATTTTCAAAAGAATTGGAGGGACTTAACTGTTTGTCTGTCCCTGGCAGTCGTTCTGAATGCTCCCAGAGGCAGTTACTAGCCTCGCCTAGCTCCCCTTCGCCCTGCTCATTAGTTCAGCCTGCTGGTATTTGAACCAAAGTCTGACTCCAAACTTTGCCAATGCCTGGTCTTGTGCCATCAGCTGTGAAACTGTAAGTAAACTGCAAAATAGAAGTACTTTATACTGGAGCTCTCTGACCTGCTAAGTCTGTACTTCAGAACCAGCCCTTCAGATTTCCAGCTCATCGGTGCTTCTACTGAAGCAATTCTTCCTTTACACAATTCATTACCACGTGCTTCAGATACAAAGCAGGGCTCCGACTGTTTTCATGAAAGTGCTCTGCACCTGGGTCCAATCCGTACCAGCAGATTTGTCTTCACAAACTAGCTTCTCCTTTCCTGGGCTGTACAGGTCTTAAGATATTTCTCTGCTTAAATGTTTTTATATGAAGTCTGAGAAAATATTATGTTTGAAACAACACCAAAGATAAACAGACTTGTAAAAAGTTTTGTAAGTAGTTTTCCCCTCATGTACAAGCATTCTTCAGGTACAAAGAAGTAAAAGATTTCTTGATCACTAGCTGATGATGTCTTTCTCATGTGCAATTGCTCTGTGACCTCCACAGAACAGGATGTGTGACAGGGATCAGCGAGGCCTCTGATCCCTGTAATTTGTTTTCACATTAAGTCTATTACATGTGAATAACAGAGTCCTGGGCAGGAATAACTAAACTTCCAGGTCTATTATTAATCCTTCCAAAACTACAGTCAAGCCAGCTGCCTAGATTTCCCCAGAACAGAGTGAAATTCCCCTTCTTCCTGCTCCCTTCAATAAACAGATGGAAAAATATGCTTAAAGAGGAAATTGTTACCATTTCAGCAGGAGAATCTGAGTCATCATCTTCACCATCATCTGTTAGACAACAAAAATTAAAAAAGGCTGACTACAGTGGGATAAAAAGGAAAGTTTCAAAACCAAAGACTTTTCAATTAAAGCATATAGAATAAAGCACCGCACAGTATCTCAAACGCAACCATTAGTGGTTTCAGGTACTGCCAATATTGCCAAGTAAAAATTATGTTTAATTATACTCCATATATGCACTTTTTTTGTTCTACAGTAGGAGAAAAGAGCAGCTTCTGATAACTACAGCAATAATCAAGCTGCATCTTGGTCCTACACATCTTAGTAAACTAAAGGCTCCAGAGTATGCAGCCAAGTGAACATTCCAACCCAATAAAACCCATAAACTTTGTAATCACCTAACAGCCCTTCCACACTCTTCAGCAATCTTTGGTTTTGCATTGCGTGTCGCTGCAGAGTTCTGACATACATTATTTGGCCTTGCATGATCAAAACACAGGTGGATGAAGCAACTGTGACAGCCACCATATAGACACAGAACTATTACCACCCCACCCTTGCTTTGAAAAATTAATTTTAGGAGGCACAGGCAGGCTGCAAAATGGAGCGGCTCACACAGCAGAGTTTGTGTTGTCCATTCAGACGGCGTGGAAACGGCCGCGATTTAACTATTTACAGTACTTGGTGGGCTGTTGCGTTTTATGAGTCAGCTCGTCACCACCTGTCCTGACTGGAGACCTCCATCAGGAGGCGTGATGGCTCTCTCAACCTTCCCCCCCCGGCTTGCCGTGGGTTTAATGAGAAAATACGCAAAACACCGGTGGAAGAGGCTTATCCTGCAAGGACGCTGGCTAAGGAAAGCCTTGAGGAGACGCCTCGCCTCAAGTCCTCGTTCCCAGCACCGTCTGTGCGCAGCGCCGGGCAGAAATGGTGGGGCTAACACAAAAGCGAGACCACCCTCCCTCCCGTCAGGCCAGGGACGCGTCTCAAGAGCCGGAGCAGTAACTTAACGCCGGAGCAGAAGCACCGGGGGCGGTTGGAGAGGGGC
>VYZM01001909.1:311380-328281 GCA_013398915.1 Dromas ardeola
CGGGGGGATGCAGCGCTCGGTACCGGCCGCTGGGAGGTGCCGCCGGGACCGGCCTCCCTGACGGAACTCCCGCTGTCCCGCAGGTGCGGGCTGGCGGCCGGCCGGAGCTACAGCGGCGGCGGCGCCTACCCCAGCGTGTCGCTGACCTGCCCGCTGCCCGGCGTGCCCAAGGCGGTCTTCGCGGCCGCCGAGGGCCGGGAGCGGTTCGAGACGCGGGTGACGGTGCTGGAGAACGGGCTGCGAGTCGCCTCCCAGAAGAAATTCGGGCAGTTTTGCACCGTGGGCCGTGAGTACCGGCACCGGGGGGCCACCGGGGCCGGGCACCGGGCTGAGCTGGGGACAGCCCCACCGGGCCTGCCCGCAGGCCTGGCCGGGGGCGCGGCGGTGACACTTCAACCTCCCCTGGGAGCCTGGGCTGTGTGTAAAGACCGGGGTGGGGGTAAAAGTCACGCTGACTTTTTCTCTTCTTAACGCTAGTTCTTATAAATTCGGGATCAAGACATGAAGCGAAATACCTCAGTGGGATCTCTCACTTCTTGGAAAAGCTGGCTTTCTCCGTGAGTACCGTTCTTGTCCTAACAGGGTCCCGGAATGTGTGGAAAACGCCGCAAAATCTGCACAGCAGTGAGTGACCAGGGGAAGCGAGAGAGAGCGGCAGAGGGCAGGGCCTGCTCCTCTCAGCGGCACCGTGGGTTTGATTTGTTTAAGTAGCTGGTGATGGTATTCCTGGTTATTATGACCATAATTATATTTCGAAAGTCTGTTGTGCTTTCATCTTCAAGGCCAGTGAGTCAAAAGCCAGCCTTTTGACTTAAAGAATGTAGAAGATGATGCTTGTTCTGGGTCACACTGAAGGATTATAAAGTTATCGTTTTACCAGTTCGTGACACTGGTGTCTTCATTCTTAGTCCACAGCTCAGTTTGGCAGCAAGGATGAAATTCTCCTCACCTTAGAAAAGCACGGAGGCATTTGTGACTGCCAGGCATCAAGGTATGACTCTCTTTCTCTGTTACTTGAGTAGCTGTAACACTGACGGTAGTTTGAGTTGCTTTTTCTGGTGTGTGACAGTAAAAGCCACTTCTTGCTCCTAAGCACCGTAAATCCATCTGTGGCGACTGCTAAGAAGCTACAAAAGTGAACCTGAAAGGCTTATAAAAGTCAGTTGTTTCCTTTTGAAAGCATTTAATGATAATGGTCAAGCAGCTTTATTTGTGATTTCCTGATGCACACTTATTGAGTGATCGTAGATGTGACTTCTCAGTGCTGAACTGTCTGCTTGTGTTGCAGGGACACCATAATGTACGCTGTTTCTGCTGACACCAAAGGCCTGGACACAGTCGTCAACTTGCTGGCTGATGTAGCGCTACAGCCCAGGTTATCAGGTCTGGGAACATCAGTCTCTGTCTCAAAAAAAGACTCGCAAAACACGACTTGCTGTTAGATTTCAGAATTCCTTGTTAGATCGTGCTCATCAAGAAGTTATGTAGCAGTTGGGTATTTTGCGTGGTGGTTGTTATCTCTTGCTTTCACTCTTATTACAGATGAAGAAATTGAGATGACTCGAACGGCTATACGCTTTGAGCTTGAAGACTTGAATATGAGACCTGATCCAGAGCCTCTCCTCACAGAAATGATCCATGCGGTAAAACACTGAAAAGTCTACCTTGTGTGCAGTCCCCTGTGTGCGACATGCTACATTCTCTTTCTGAACTAAGGGTTTATTTTAGACTATTCTGCAAACAGATTTTTCTGTTATTCAATTAGATTTCAACGCTGAGAGGGAGAATTTTGCTGTCCCTCCACTTTGAAATCCCACATTCTACACACGTGAAAGATTTTAACCTAAATTAAACCGACGTATAACTTCTCTTTGTTGACACGGGTGACAGCATGTTGTTGAGTTACACTGACATTAATGAAATAATGCTCAAGCCTTTCCTCTCTTACATGTCTCAAACAGGTAGGCATAATTATAAAACAGAAAGAGAAGGTTTAGATGGAGTAACATATGTTTAATGTATCTGTTTCCTGTTAGGCAGCCTACAGAGACAATACAGTTGGATTGAACAGGTTCTGCCCAGTGGAAAATACTGACAAAATTGATCGAGAAGTCCTGCATTCGTACCTGCGCAACTACTATACGCCAGACAGGATGGTGCTTGCCGGGGTGGGAATCGAGCACGAGCAGTTAGTGGAGTGTGCGAGGAAACACCTGCTTGGAGTGGAGCCGGTGTGGGGCAGCGGGCAGACCAAGGACGTGGACAGATCTGTGGCTCAGTACACAGGAGGCATTGTCAAGGTAAAAGGACAGGGGAGGTGGCATTGTGCCTGTCGGTTGGAGGTGCAGATTTGGACTTAAGCTGATTTCTCTATAGGCTTTGCTTTTCTAACATTATATACTGGTCATGAATGAGAGACAAAACTGGCCATGACAGCCATTATCTGGGTGACAGGTTAATTACTGGAAATGCATGAAACTGCATACAACAGAGGTGAAAATCTGCCCTAATAATTTGTCTGTCCTTCCCACAGGTTGAAAAAGATATGTCAGATGTGAGTCTGGGCCCTACTCCCATCCCAGAGCTTACCCACATCATGATTGGGTTAGAAAGCTGCTCATTTTTAGTAAGTATCAACCTCAAATCCTTTGTTTTGCGTGCCCTGTTCTGTTCTTGAAGAAACATTGGCCCTCTCGCTGCACGTACAGACAAGCAGCTTTTTCACTAACAGTTTGATAAAGGCACTGACCTTTACACTCTTCTCGTGCCATGTTTCTTTCTGGCTCTTTTTCTCCCTCTTTACTCATCACGGACCCTTGGGAGCTCTGCTGTTAACTGACTGAATTTCTTGCTGCAATTCAGGAGGAAGATTTCATTCCCTTTGCGGTGTTAAACATGATGATGGGAGGCGGTGGCTCTTTTTCAGCTGGAGGGCCTGGCAAGGGCATGTTCACTCGACTGTATCTCAATGTGCTCAACAGGTGTGTTTGCCTTTCTGTTTAAGAGGTGGCAGAGCAGTCTTCTCTAGCAGGTTCTCATGGATGGCTTCATCTTCTGAAAGCCAACACCCCCAGGTTTTACATCAGCTTATTCCGCTTGAAACACGCGCGACTGATTCGTCAGTGGGCATTTTGAGAGGGTGAAAGTAAAGGGCAGAAGTGACCAGGAACCCTGTCTTCCTTCACTAGACCACTCCATCCTTTAATCAGGGGACGGTAAGAGAATTGGCAGTAGGCACCAGTAACACTGCTCTGTGGTGTTCTGGGTTGGGTCTCGGGGAAGCAAGTGGAGAGAAGGAAGTAGATGGCACATGCAGAAGTTACGTCAGAGGCAGGAATTGACAATTCTCATTGGCACTTCTGAGAATCCTGAAGGTGCGCCAGGAGGGGACTCGTTGTCCATGTTTGTTTCATTTTTACATTTAAATTTTGTTTTTAAATTTTAAAATACTGTTTGTATACCCACAGGCACCACTGGATGTATAATGCAACCTCTTACCACCACAGTTACGAGGATACAGGTCTCCTGTGTATACATGCCAGTGCAGATCCAAAACAGGTATATAGTCTGGTACTCAAAGACAGGCGTCCTTAAAAAGTAATCACATCATTTATTACCAGACAGTAATGTTAATAGAATAAGCGTTGTTCTAATCTTCTTTCAATTATCTGTTTTTCCTAGGTTCGAGAGATGGTGGAAATCATCACAAGAGAATTCATTCTAATGGCAGGGGCAGTAGGAGAGGTCAGCACCCTAACTTACAGACTATGCAGATGGCCTTTGAGCTGAAATATGGCATTGCACTGACCTTGCTAGAATGAATTTTTGTAGATAAGTATTTCTGTAAAAGAATATAGTAATTTTGGCAACACATTCACAAAGAGGGAGGTGTTCCCAGAACTCTTACGTGGTATCTTGTATTAGAGAGCAGTGGCCAGGCTTTTTTAAACATCTCTTTGTATTTGCTGCTCATTTACAGGTAGAACTTGAGCGAGCGAAGACACAGCTGAAGTCCATGCTCATGATGAACCTTGAGTCTCGGCCAGTTATCTTTGAAGATGTGGGAAGGCAAGTGTTGGCCACAAACACAAGGAAGCTACCTCATGAGCTCTGTGCCCTCATCAGTGAGTAGACAATGCTTTCCCTTGCCTTGACCGAATTGTAGGTACAATTGGGTGGGGGGAGCAACTTACAACATCTTCTTGTAGCACAGATAAATTTCCTTAGCATGGGGGCATAAATGCTACAGATCTGTATTTCAAACCGATCTTCTCAATTGCTTGCAAGCTACCACAATGCTTGTTTTTGTCAGAAGGAAGGAAAAAACAGAAGCATGGTAGAGAAGGTCTAGAGTTAGTGATGGTTGTCACAACTCTGGCTTTATTTTTTTCCTGCAGGCCAGGTAAAATCTGCTGATATCAAGAGAGTGGTCACTAAGATGCTTCATAAAAAACCAGCTGTGGCTGCCCTGGGTGACTTAACAGATTTGCCCACTTATGAACACATCCAGACAGCGCTTTCCAGCAAGGATGGGCGACTCCCTCGGATGTACCGGCTCTTTCGATAAAGCAGTGTATCCTGCACGTCTGACAGACTTGCTTCTTTTTTAATATGATTTTGAGATTATAATATTGCTGCAAGCCCTCTCCCCTAATCTTTCCAGGCATACTGTGCAAACATGGAGTTATGCTACACCTGAACAAAGCTGTTTCACAACACTGGACTGTGAAGAGCTCGTTATGTTGGGCTTGAATGCCCACCCTTGAATGTTACAAGAGAAGATGGGTGTATACAGCCTTCTGTTGGCATCGGGGAGAACATAACAAGCCAAAATACTAATCACTACAACTGAAAGCATGTATCTGAGAAGAAGTCAGTCACTGCTGTGTTGCCACTTAGTCATATCACCAGCAGAGGTGGGGCTGTCACAGAGGAGGCCCTCTGTGTGCCCTTCTGGTGGGATGTGGTGGCATGTTAAAGAGCTGGGCTTATGTATCTGAATTCAAAGAATATATACAGCTGTTACCAGGGTGAACAAAGACTTGGTCAAACTGAATTAGGAAAATAACCAGTTATTATCCATGTGAAGTTAGGCAACAAGTTTGCTGCAGTCCAGGTTTTGTTACAAGCATCATAGATCCATTTCATCAGTGTAATTTACCATCTCTAGTACTACTAGAAGTCACGTCTGGAAATAACTTCATCATTTTGCTAGAGCTCAGAGGAAGGTAGACCTATGGCATAAATAAGTTTCTGTGGAATTCATCTACAGAGACGCTGTGCATAATGCTACGGTGCACGCTTATTGTAGAATTAAAGCAATCCTATTCTTTAGGTTTTTCACTTGGAAGTGAACTATGCTAAAGAATAAAAGTTCTTTTACTCCAGAGTTGGTAACCAAATAGGAAGTTATTAAAGAAGTTGCTGCTGTACCCTTCTTCCTTCAAATTGTCACACAGATGAACTTAAGGCTTTGCAAAAAGAAGACATAATGGTCAGTCTCAGAGCAGAGATGGAGCTCAGCTAGAAGTCCAGATCAACAAAATGACGTTCAGAAAGCTCATGATCTTTAAAGTGACACAAAGCTAAAAGTGCCACGCATTTGATATACTGAAGAAGACCCAAAAGAGAGGAAATTAAACATCTGATTTACCTAATCCCCTAACATATGGGCTTAAAAATGTAGACAGCTGCATTGCAGCACTTCACTGGCTCGATGTGCATTGTAAGGAGCAATCAAACTGGGAGCACAACACTGTGAGGCAGCTACTACCTTCTTTACCCCCACTCCTTTCCTCATGCAACTAGAAGAAAACATGTTGCATTGCTTCTTGGGGAACCCTCAGTATGAAAGTCCTATTCAGTTGTTGTGTATGTTTGTAAGAAAATAAAGAGATCTCTAAATGACTGGAGCAAGTAGTAAGAGTTCTGAAATTCATCAGCTAACGGGCTGAGTTTCTTGAACTGGCACGTGAAATGTGCTTTGTTTGTTCAATGCAGATGATCCCAAAGGAATCTGTCCCACTTTTCCAGCTGAAAGCAAATGGCTCAGGTCACCCGAATGGTCAGCATGCATCACACAAAGAACGCTAGTTCTGACAACCCTGCAATAAGAGCTGGTTCTCATTTAAGGTATTGCATTAATTTATTTTTATTCCTTTAAAAAGAAAGGAAATCCAAATACCTGATGGCTACAGACAGGTCAGTGCCATAAATGTTTGTACCGCAGAACAGAAGCTCTGTCTTGGACAGGTTGCATAGTTAGCAGCACTTCCTCCAAGTTGTTTGCACGCTGTTTTATGTACTAAGGTGATTAATGATCCAGCCGATCTGTGCCCATGAAGTATTAGCTGTACTTAACGTTTTACCAGTGCCATACTGACTGGTCCATGTAGTATGTTTAGCCTTAAGACGACACTACTTCAAAAACAGCAAGTTATTCACAGTTCACTGAATTGGAAACATAAAACCAAAAGGAATTAACTGTAATCAGAGGTAATGGAACTGCGCTGATCCGACTTGCTGCAGTTTCTCTGCATACTTCCCTAGTACCCTCCCTTGACATCATAATCGCTTTGGTGAAGCATTACACAGTAGCTGTACTTAGGCCATTATTTTCAACTCGAGTGTCCTGCTGCTGAAGGCAGGTGGTGTTTAATCACCCCTGGGGAGGGCGAGTGAGTTAAGAAAGGGATTGGTTCAAGCAGTCTCAACAGCCAAATACATGGTGTGAGAGACTGCTATTTACCCCCTTAGTAACAGAAGGCCTACAGAGTAATTGCTGAAAGGCAATGTTTCTACACTTCAAATGTGCAGTAGTACACTCACACAGATCTTGCTGTAGAGGACCAAAAAAGCCCAATGCAAGAGCACCATCCATACACAAAACTGCCCAAGTCCCCTAACTGGTCCCTGTTACATGTTTTACAGATACCGTACACTTGGCTACAGATAAGGAGAAAAAAAGCACAACCCACATCGTATGTTTGTTAACATCAAATCAAACAGACAAACAAAAATGTTCACCTTTCTGCAGGCTTTTTCTTAGGTCCCCTGCCCCTGGTCACGCCAATCCCAGAAGCTGTGCTCCCTGTGTGGACTCATCTTAGAACCAAGAGACTGTACCCGGTTGCTTCCAAAGATAGTATGGTTAAAAATAAATCAATTACATCTGTTGGGATGGATGTCCTGAATAACTGACTCCATTTTCTTCAGCAAAAGCACTTGAGCTACATGGATTAGCTCATGCAAATGGAGGATGAGGTTTAAGACATTCTTCACAAGCCACAGCAACTGCCAGAGGTGCTTAGGCAGACAATTCCCTGCAGAGTTTGCCGTGGCCTGAAATCCTCTTTCCGGGCACCTCTAACACAAGCATTGCAGAGTCCTCAGCTCAGGAAACGCTACATATGCTGCTGGATTTTTGGTCCTTTTGCTCTTGCCGTTTCTGAAGTTCCCTTGTAATCCGCCTCTTTATTCCGATTAAATAGAGTTCTCTGTCAAACTGCCCTGCAGCAAGTGGAATGCTACAATATAAACACAAGCAATTAGATTGGGGCACAAATACATTCTTCTTGTTTGCCCAACGTTTCCCAACTAGTTCGTACAACAAAGGCCAGAAACCTAATTTTTACTTTCTTAAGGCATTCGGTAAGGTTTTTCACAATACATTTAAATTAAGAAAATACTGGTTGTAAAAGGCAAATGTACTTTCAATTTAAGCATGAGCATGCCTGTATTCATAAGGTGCATACATGAGGGACATTCTTTACGACCCTAAACCAAACCCCACTCATTTGAAAAGCTAAACTAGCTTACTGCTAACTTGGGGTATTCGCTGGTATGGTTCATGCACAACAGTTCTTACCTTGGTCTGCTCTAGAGAGGCCAGAAGGAAACCCTGGCAGCCCAGCTTCACAGACTCTGCAATACTTCTATTTAATAGCCGTAAACAAAACAAAACAAAATCCCAATTCTAACTGCACTGCTGATCAAGTGCTTTGAGAAATCACCATTTTCTTGATACCTGGGTCTTGAAATCACCAAGCGTGCTACTCCCAGAAGAGAGACTAACTAAATTTCAGTGACTTAACCAAATTTTCTAAGCATGGCAGTCCACAGTGGGGCATTAAGAAACTTGCATTTGAGGATCTCAAAGTACTTCACTGACATAACAGCTATGTTGAAATGCAGCCATGAGGAGAGAAAACAGCACTGATCCCAAAGAGGGAAAGAAGAACAGAAGAGGAAAGCTGTCCATGCTGACAGGAAAAACAGAGAGCTGCATCTCAGATAAAATACAGATTTATAGTCAATTACAATGCACTCCGTTTATCTCCCTCAGGTGGATTAAGGGACCTGGCAGCCGGGATTTCAGTTGTCAGTGCAAGGTTTAAGCACTCTTATTGCTCTGACCACTGAGTGCATATATTGGGTAAAAAACAAAAAGGCTGCGGAGCTCTACACGGGATAAACTCTATTTCAGGAACTCTCCTGTGAGGACAAACTCCGAACACGAGCCTATCCTCAGGATGACCGGAGCCATGTGCAATCATACAGAATGGTTGAGGAGGTACTAACTTGTCTCTGCCAGGTCTCACTTTCACACGAAACAAGGCAAATACAGGCCGATGGTCTGAAGTTTTGATCACAGGACAAGATGAGTACTTGACAGCATGGATGTCGTCTCTGTACCGACTGCGGTATACAACTCGATCCTGGGAGGCAAAGAGAAAGGGGAGACTGATGGTAACTCCCTCCGCACAACCCCCCTGCAAAAAAGCACTGGTTCACAAGAGACAAATCCATTCATTTATCACACTCTGCTCAGTGAAATTAAGTGTCTTGGGCAGGGACACATTCATGAAAAATGTGTGTGTCTGATCCCAACAGGGGTTCTGTGCCCAGCTCTGAGCACAGGGGAGAATGCACTGGGACAGGATGTAAGGCAGGGAAAATGAGATTAGCAGCCTGTGCCAAACTCTCCCTCTGCTCACGGATTCAAACCAGCTCCACGTGCTCTGTTGCTCTTAAGCAACAAATCTCAGCAGGACCGTATCGCATGCAGCCCAACTGTGGAAGGCAGCTTTTTCTCACAGGCGAGAATCCCCTTTGGAGGCGGACGGGAGGCTGAGCAGCCCTTCCGAGCACTCTGCTCTGAAATCACCCTTACCGTGTAGGAGGGAGTCCTTTGTTTGGAAGTGGTGTCATAGCTGTCCTTTCCTATGTCAAACTTGTAGGAGGGACGGAAATTAATGTCAGCCTCTTGGAATCCTTTGAAAATAGACCCTGTAAGGGAAGGGGAGAATAGCATGAATAACAAATTCCTCCCTCCTAAGAACCTGGCACACTTTCTGCATTTACTCAACACTGCTAAACTGATGTTGGCTAGAAACAACAGCCATGTACATACATGACTAGAAAAACCTGGGCTTGGGCTCCAGAAAGGGAGCAAGCTCAAGTTCTTACATAGTGAGGATAAAAAATAGCCAGCGGCTGTTTAAACAAAGAACACTTCGTGCATGCACTTCCCCTTCCACTGAAAGCTCATGATGCTTTGCAAATGCTGGCTATTCAAGCCTAAATGCCCCAGACACTGTGACGGAATGATGTCCAGTTTGTAGAGGAGTCAGATGAAACAGAGCAGAAAATGGCTTGGGAGATTACACTGTATGTAGCAAAATGCTATAGCAAAAAGTCCCTTGTACAGATTGCCCCTGTATTTGACGACTGCTGCCTTCCTTTTTTATGGAACTTAATAAGAGAAAGCAGGAAAGGTCTCTAGGAAATAGGGATTAGGCTGTAATTATTTCTGTTCCTGGAGACTCAGAAGAAAAACAGCTGTCCCTCACCCCTGCTCATTTCACTGGTAAGTTGGTCATATGCCAGTAGCTTGGACACGTCTGTTTCTGGGTTCTGGTTCAAGATGGAATCCACGGTCTCACGATCCTTATTTAGTCGGAAATTGAAGTCACCAAACCAGAAAACTTCATCAAACCGAGTTGTGACATCATCTGCAAATTCAAGCCAGAAGGGTCAGTATAAAGGTAAACATCCTGAAAAGTTCTGAAAGAAAAAAAAAAAAATCCCAAACTTTTCTTCTCTGAATCTCCTTTTGACTTTTGAGGAAAATTGAAGTATATGATACCGCTACATGCTACAGCTGTATGATGCATAGCTTACTGAGAGTACAGCTAGGTATGTTCAAGGAACAGGCATAAATTCTTTCTTTTTATTACCAGGAGATATAATACTTGAGCATGTTTTTTGCCTGTGACCATCACAGAGTGTGGTAATAAAAGAAACAGTACAAAATAGAACAGAAATTTAAAAAAAATGATAAAAAAAGCTGAAAAGAGACCAAACTATCTATAGGATCTAAAAATAGTATGAAGACAAAAACCTAATGCTACACTGCAGATAAAGCGTAAATTCATCTTTCTAGAAAGAGGGCTTAGCTAGGCTTCATGTTAACAGCACAGTATTAAGAAACAATAATGAATTTGGCAAGCAATACGCTGACGTGTATATATGCAAATTGAAATAATGTTCCTTCTCCTAAGTTTCAAAATAATTTCTACTTGTTCTAGAAAACACTTGGAAAATGAAACACATCCATAATATTGATAAAAATTACACCAAAATTACTTCATTGCTGTTCTGAGAAAAAATACATCACATGAAAATTATTTTCAAATTTCCTCTCTCCCCCTCCATTTCAACTTTTTCTCTCAAATTCCCCCCAAAATTATGCCTCACCTAAAAAAAAAATTATATGAACAATAACCATCCTCAGACAAAAAGACCCGTGGTCTCTTTTTATACTATTTCAAATTAGCACTCTCATTCTCTCTTCCTGAGTGTAGACTGACAAAGCACAAACTCTGTTCATGTGAGCTCCCAAACAAACATGGTTTCACACTTACTAGAACTAGACCGATATGGGTTTGTGTCCGGAACGTTCTTGGGAAGTGTAAGGGCTTGAATGGTTTTATTGTAGTCCAGTTTCCTCTCATTCACCTTGCTGTCCCCAGCTGAAAGACAGAAATCCCATTACTGCCACCAATGCATCATTTTCATTCAATTACTGTTTCTGGTTACAACAGCAGCTTCCAAAGGGCATCGGACATTTCCCACATGTAAAATGTAACACACTGACCCAGGGAGCACACAGACTGAAAAGTAATGACAGAAAGTGTGGAAAAAGGGATACAAATGTGCAGAGTTAATTTTTGTTTTTCTAAACACTGTTCTTTGGTAAGTTTGCTACAAAAAAAATCCCTCTCCCTTACTATTCTCAGCTCGGCAACCCTGAACTTTAACTTCAGTCTGCCCTGCTCCTCTATCCCCCTGCAGCTTTTTTACCTTTATAAAGCAACCCCCCTCCTCCCTCAATCAGGACACTTCTAACAAGACTGTAAATATCTCACATGTGAAGTGTGAGGTGATGAAGAGAAAGGAGGTCCCAAAAAACGTGAAGCAGATTCCCAGAGCTCCCTTGGTTTTGATCTGAGATACGATTCGAGTTGTCACCGTGGCATACTCCACCTCTGGAAAAAGATAAAGGAGCTGCTGTTACTGAAAAGCCTCTAGAGACAGTGAGCAGGAAAATTAGGCGAGGGATGGCCTTGGAGGAAAGGACAAGACACCCGATGGCAGCAGTCCTTTCCCTTCCCCACTCTCCAGCTCTTACTGGACCACACACCTGAGCAGAACCAGATGAGGTCCCTGCGAATGAAGACCGACATGTACAGCACCCCATGCGCAGCTGAGTAGAGCATGACGTAGTGGGGGCCTAGTGTCTCTTGCAGGCGGATCTCCCACTCTCTTCTGCAGGAAAGAACAACAGCTGGATCACAACGACAGTACAAGAGACAATAACCAGGAAAGGAAATCAGCATTGCGAAAACAGAGCAATCCCTTTGCCAAAGTCAAGTACGCATAAGCAAAACCTCCACTGCCACAGTGACGCTGCAGGGAAGACTGGTCAGTTTGGTGTGTAACTCCACACACGCCACGCAGAGGCTCTGCGTGTTGGTGAGAGTATTACTGCCGCTGCACCAAGCAGCTTGCAAACCTGGGGAAAAGGGAGCCCCACTGGGAAGATACCCTAAAAAAGCAGAGTCTGACATGAGGCTTCAACCTGCACTTCTAGGGTTGGTCAATCTCAGATGGACTAGAAATTTGCAGCAATGTGCTACTAATGAGCACGTGTTTGCTAACGCTAACGGCCAGCCCGTGAGCCAGCTCACAGTCAGCTCAGATCCATGGTAAGATGCCCACAGAAATCAGACAGGAGTTTGGCTATTAGCTGCCCTGACAACAGGACCAAGCTCTGTATTTCCAGATTTTTGTGACATTTACCTCTAAACCCCATTTACCCTTGGTGCTCATGCAACAGAATTCAGAGTCTTATTAAATGAGTTTATTGAAAATATTAATATGATGGAGACTATCTGGAGACTAATTAAAACCAAAGTAATTAGTTAACAATAAAAAGAGGATGGTTCATTACATTGTTTTTGCTACCTGTCTGGACAGCCTTCTTGAACCCCAATGACATACATGTCCTGGGCATAGTCAGGATCTGTTGGTAATAAGAAATCATCCAGATTCACAGGAAGTTCCTATTATTTAAAAAAAAAAAAGGCAGTATTAGTTATGCAAAGATTTACTAGAAAAGCCCAAGAAAAGTCCAGGCTAAGCTCCAAGTTCCACAGCATACACAAACAATTCACGCTTCAAACAATAGGTCAAGCGATAACACTAAAAATTCTCACTAAGGTGAACAGGCATGAGAAGGCCTTATAATTTGATAAAGACAATAAACTCACGTTGATGAGGAACACAGTCATGAACAGAAAAAAACCATTGCACCAGTCTTTGCAGTAAAGTCGGGGTAACTTTACCACTACCAAAAGACCTGTGGAGACTTATGCGCACATACCTTCTGACCCTGCATGTTCCAGGTGGCCACAAAAATTCCAATATTCCGATCAGGGAAATATCTGCTAAGTTCTTCTGCTCCCAATAAGGCACCAGTCGCCAGAAGGCTGCCTTCCAAATAGCTTCTGTGAACAGAAGACGCATAAAAGAGCATCTGAGGAAAGAGCATGACAGTTGGAATAATGATTTGTAACGTTTGAATCTTGAGTTAATCAAGAACATTTTTTTAGCTCAAGAAAATGGCATTTAGTATTTACACATTGTTCTGCTTGCCTGAAATTCCTTGTAAAGTTCCAACCCTTATAGAGAGTTCATGGATCACATGCAAGAAAACAAAACTATTGTCACAAACTGGCCTTTCCCAAGCCAGGACATGAGTATGATGCACAGGTTCTGTGGTGAGAAGACTGAAGCCACCCAAAGTTTTCCATCCCCCTAGAACTTACCCCCGACACAAATTGATGAGATTGGTTTGGTATTTGAGTGTCTTGAAGCAGGTCAGTGTACTTAAAACATGAAAAGAGCTCCCCCATTCCCAGTGTTCTGGGACCAAGTTGCTCCTAATCAAGGATTCAAACTCACATTCTTCCTTCAATTCAGCTCATCAAATTGGCTTTCAAGTAAACAAGTTCTTGAGCCTGAGGTCTAAAAGAACATCACATTTGAAAAGGACAGATGTGCCCCACAGCACCCGCCTCTCCAAAGAACACGCTGCTTACAAAAGCAAGGGGTATTGGCAAAAGGACTACAAGTTGAATAAGCATTTTTAATCTTGCTTAAGCTCTACAAATAACGATGACAGCATGATGCCAGGGAATGCTGCGCAACCCACTGCTCTGCCCAGCTGCCCACCTGACTCCAAGCCTTGCAGAGGGGAGTGAAAGAAAACCCCTCATGGCAAATAAGTAACAATCTACCTTTGGGGCTTTTTTACCAGTTAGTAACACTTTATCTCAGAATTATTTTCCCCTGTACCACTGACTCTTTGGATCAATGATCAGATTTATCCCTCAAGGTCTTGCAGACTGTTGTGTGCCTGTAACATACCACCTTTAGCTGAGTACTTGATATCCTTTACCATTTAACATGTTTCCTGACCTGCAGTATTACCAATAATACCCATTGCAGCGTTTGTGCTGTGTGCTGCCAGGTCTCCACAAACAGCGGGTCTGCAGCCAACACAACAAGAGGATTCGATAACACCAGCAAGAAGATTAATATACCCACCTCAGCTCCCTCCAATCAATAATCTATATTTAGCTAAGAATGAAGACAAATGAGCAACCAGAGCAAGAGGTCAGGGCCACGCCAGGAGAAAGTGCTGAGATCTGACTGGAATCAGACTCAAGAGATTCCTGGAAAAGCTGGGGCAGAGGAGCTCCTGTGGGACACTGAAGCAGTTCACAGTACATGCTTTGATCCTGCCAGAGGCCAAACAAGCTCAATGTCTGCAGAGGACCCTCAGCACCTTACAGGATTGAGATAGTACTGCACGTACCGCATGATAGTTTCAAGCTAAAATATTAATTTTTTTCCTACCATTATACATTTCAGTTCGAGCTGAATGTACTTTTAGATTTAAAAAAAAAATTAGTTTTTCCCAACTGTTAGCATGCACAGCTACCGTTTCTTAATTTTCAAAACAGATTACTTAAATATTACAAGCAAGCTGACAGGAAATCAAACTTATATTTATGTAAAACGATACCTAGCTGAAAGGAGCAAATATACATTATTTGTACTAATCTCTTCATCTTCAAACCGTTTCCAGTCTGCACAGCAGGTTAAACAACACAGAACAACTTCTGTGCTTTACCAATCGGTCTGAAGCTCCCTGCCTCTGCCCAGCAGGATTCCGCAGGGCAGCTGGATCCCTGCTAACACCCCCCAAACTTTGCCAGGAGAAGCTGGGGGACGTACCTGCTTCGAACATCCTTGGAGCGAATGGGAGTGAGCAGGCTGAACGTAGATTTCATGGAGTCTGTGGAGCAATTATCATAGACCATCCCGTTGCCATGTAGCCTGGTATCGCTCAAGCTGCTGCTTACCCTCCCAAACTTGTGCTGAGAATAATGTCGGTAATCCATACAATCTGAGTCAATCCTATTAGCTGTCCTCAGCGTGTGAGAGGCCACATTGAACTCCATGGGCGGCAGAGGTCGAGCCGGCATTATTTGAGACAGCCGGGGTTTGCCGCCTGCAAAGGCTTTCCCCCGCAGAAGCCCACCAAAGGCACTGGAGATCTCGGAGGCTCGTTTCCCGAGGTCGGAGGTGCCTCCTCTGCTCTTCCCCACGGGACCGTCTGGTGAATCGTGCAAGGAGTTCTCCTGGCAGCACTGATGGCAGGGGCTTGCCCTACCCCTGACGGGAGGGCTGAGGGACGCTTCCTGCAGAGAACCGTTTGAGGAACTTGTCTCGTTGGGATCAGTCAGACTTTCCTGACTCGTTCTAAACCGCCTCCACCTCCTCCAGCTTTTCTCATCCAGAGATGCAGCACGCTCCAGCCGGGGTTTCCGAGGAGGCCTCGGAGTGATCGATTTAATTTTCATATGAGCTTTGAGTTCATCTGGTAGAAGCTTTAGGGTTTCATTTAAAGAGGTGCCTACACTTGGAGGATCTTCAAAGGTAAGCACCCCATTGCCACCAGCCTCCTTCTTGGCTGCTTTGCCAGCTTTTTTGGCGTGCAGGTCCTGTACTGCTCCACCCTCCGGGCTCCGAGTAACACATGCCCCTGAGTGCTGCGGAAATCCATTTGGAGTACTCATTCTCCCCTGGGTACCAGCTACGGACACTGCTCTGTATGAAAAGTTCCTCACAGCATAGTTTCCTTCCCTTGCTTACCCCAGAGGCTCACAGGGCTTTAACCAAGCCAGAAAGACATGGAAGTTGGAGACAGCTCAGTCTTGAGTTGACAATGAAGGGCAGGGGTATGTGTAGGCCGATGCATTGTCTGCACAATTTCAAGAGGTGGGATACCTGGATTTTGCCAAGAGAAACACGTAAGAATGGAAAGTTATTGAGCTGCCAATTCTGCTCCTTAATCAGAAAGCAAGCTCCTCACAGCACCTCCCTCCAGAACAATTCAAACCTTAGCATGACCTTGTTAGAAGATCAATGTTAATTTTTTCAAGAGCAAAGCAGCAAACTGACTTCCTCTCTGCTGTGGGCATCACGGCTGCATACAGACTTCTTTAAGAAAAGCTTGTGTATACTGTTAGCATGAAAGGAAATTAAAACTGCACATAAATCACAGCTTGTCCTCCTCGCTGCGCCGTGAGTCACCAGTACAACCAGCCTCCGGGCTGCCACTAGCACTGGGTGCCAGAGGCCAGGAAATTTCCACTGATCTCAGCTTCTACCGTGATCTCACAGCGAGGAGATCGCTGCCACCTATTCTTGCTTTGTGCCAACCCCCGGCACCACCGCTGGAACTGAGAAAATATCCGAGGAGTAGTTCTAGGGATACGGAATCGGGGTTCAAGGCAAACTCCTTAGGGGGTAAAGTAAACTCGGGGGGGAAGCACCTCCTCATTCTGCAGTTATGCGACCCAAACTTCCCAGCTGCAGGGGCACACTGTAGCTCTGTACTGGAAACGCCAAATCCCGTTAAAACACACCGGAGCGCTACTCCTGTGCCCGAGGCGAGGCCGCCCGCCCTCTGCCCGGACCGGAGGGAGAGCTCCGCCAGCCCCTCTCACCGCCCCGCTCCGCCACCACGGCCCCAGCCCTGAGAGGGGACGACACGACGGACGCCACCCCCCGTCCCCAAGGCCGCGGGCACCGGCCGCCTCACAGAGACCACTGACCTCCGGGCCCGCTGCCGCCCCGGGGGAGGCCGGCTCCGCTGCGCTGGCCTCGGCGGTACTTCAGCGGGCCGGGCCCCGCCGGCTGCACCGGGGGGCGGCTCAGCCCCCCTTCTCCCCGCGGCCCCTCAGAGCGGGGCGGGCGGCGGCCCA
>VYZM01001909.1:337831-358818 GCA_013398915.1 Dromas ardeola
TTTTTTTTTTAAATTGGAATCTTAGTTAATTAGCTCAAGGTTCAAATTTCTAACAGATCTCTCTAAATAAATGGAAATTATTTACACTGTTATAGTCTAGCTACACTAATTCACACACTTTTTTTTTCTGGCAAGCAAAATCCTCTGCTTACAACAGGAGTTATTGCAACCTAACGAGTCTTGCAATTGTCCTTGCATTACAGTACTAAGAAAAGCCTGATCTCATATAACGTACACCACCCTTTAACTATGCTGTATTGAATCTTAGGGCACTAAAGTGTGGTAAATCCACTTGGTTTAAATCATAACATTTGCACTTTACAACATGAATGTACCATAAGGTCACTCCTTATGTTTCTGTAATTAGCAATATAAAAAAAACGGTTTAAAAATGGGATTTACACTAATCCTTAAAAGAGAATACTTCATGTAGAAAAGTACATTCTGTACCTTGATCTGTCCATCCACATGTCGAAGCCTTATTAACCATGAAGGTTCAATAAAAGATTCCTGTTCTGGTTTTTCTTTTATCTGTGGGTCAAACAGGCGTAGCTGTGATGACATCTAGAGAAAGAAATCATTGTAAAGTTTAACCATCCAACAAAAGGCAACATTAGCCACAGCTTACCACCTACAATATGAAGGCAAAAATACTTAATTCTTCTTTACGTTACCTGGATTAGCTGGCCAATAAGTACAGGTGAATAGTAATGTGGATCTTTAAGGACAGTTCTGGAAATCACTTCACAATAATGGAAAGCCTGAGCAGCAAGTCCCATTTCAGCTAGTCGGCAAGCATAGATGAATTTGAAAACCTACAGAACGCAAGCAAGTGAAATAAACCAAGTGAATAGAACATTCTTAAAAGTATCAAATGAAAGGCAGTCTCTTATTTCAGTTGAAAGCTCAGATATCCCATTATCACATCTATACTAGTCAGGGAAAAAAAAAAAAAAAGGTTAGGGAAAAAGCATTCAATTCTCTTATCCAATGGAAGTTATCTATTTGTCTACAGCTACTGCTAACAAATTCTGGATTTTTCTTTTGGAATACAGATTTACAGTAACACCAAAATTTAAGATTCAGAAGGTTCAGGGCGCATAGATGAAAAATGCAAAAAGGAGATTTAATTGACAACAGGAAAAAAGCTATCTTGTCCTGTGTTATCCATGAATATTTCATGTTACAATGGATAAAATGTTTGCTATGCTGAATACAGCACATGAGAGTTGAAAACCTTGCATAAAACTTGCCAAAATAAAAAAAGATGAAACAGCTCTTCACCTGGAAATTGGGCAAGCAGCCAGGCTGAGTTCCTAGTGACTGTGCATATTCATAGGCTTCTGTTCTTTGAATGGCTTCATTGGTGGCAAACTTCAAAAACGGCAAGCTATTCAGGAATGGGAGAAGAAAAATATTCTTTAACATTGAGATTATATATGCTGACAATACAGATCCGTAAATCAGAAATAAAGCCAAAAACATAGGTCTGTTAGACATAGTATCAGTAACTCCTGCTCCTCAAACAAGGACAGGGCATCAAACAGTTATCTCAAAACCAGCTGCAGCTAGTGATGATAAGGGAAGCAGTGCAATTCAGTCTCTCAAGCCATTAAACTTTCATTTTTGCATCTACAAAGTCGTGCTTAAAAAAAAAGCCAAACCTATGATTTGATCCAATTAGGACAAGCTTTGTTGTCTTCCTTGTGTAAACTCCAAAACCAACTTGGGCCATAAGGTAACAAAAATGAGCAGCATCCAGCAGGCCTTTAGAAGCTGTGGAGAAATAAGCAATAGAACTCTGGATATTTCCTCGCAGTGACACATTGTAATTCAGTGTCCCGTATTGTTTTGGCTTTGAATTCAAATACCTTCACAATAGAGACACACCCATATAAAACTGTTCCACTTTACATTTTACACAGCAATTGCTTGTTTTCAAAAAAAATAAGCTGAGTAATTAAAGCTTTCAGAAAGCTTTTCCTTCAGTCATCACCCTGTTTATTCCCCAAGAGTTACCAAGAGTGTCTCCCATGGTAGCAATGGTCCTGGATTCCAAGTCCACATTATTGGTCAAGTTGGATAACACCATTGCTAGATGAGGCCTCCAGTCTCCCCATTTCTCATCTCCACAGCACTAAAATTAGAAGAATTACTTAGTCAAATCAGTGACTGGAGCTCTGCATGGGTAAGCGTTTCAACCTAAAAAGGACCAAAACTTATCTGACATTCTAGGAAAAGCACATGGAAAGATTGCTGTTGTGAACTACACTGCTCACTGCAGTTGTCTCAAGCGCAGCTCACACTTGAATCTTACCGTGGATGCAGCTGGCATCCTTCCAGACATGAGCTGGTAAACAGTCTGCAGAGGGTCATTAATTGGGAGACTGTTGGCAAATCTACAGAGACATTATACAGAAAAACAAAGCACAAACATGGGGTAAGCAGTTAAAATATACTTGAACAGTCAGCGGCAGTTAATCTAGCTTCGTTTAAGAGAAGGAAATGCTACTTGAAAATACTACACTGAATAAGCAATTGTCCAGTGGATAATGTTCAAAAGCAAAACATTAACTGGATCTGCCACTCTGACACAGGTCAGTCCAAGCTGGGAAGAACCTCAGGGTTCTCCCCATGCCAGCTGACTAGACTCAGTATATGATTTCACTAGCTCAGGGAAGCTGAGAGAGTTTTCCCGTCTATAGACAAAGCACGCATGAACACATCTGCTTCGTTCAGGCAAGGAAAGTGAAGGGTACCATGAACGGTACCACAGAGTTTCTTGGCTTTAACGAGGCTGACAGCTAGTTTTCTGCACAGTGCTTTCAAAGCCTGACTAACAATACCTTTCAAACAAACCCAGGGATGACACCGTTCAAATGCCCCTTAACTGGAACAAGTGGTATAGAAAAGCCTCTGAGGTTTAAGTTTGCAGCCAGAAGGCCCCAGAATAAAGAGTAACAGATGACAGCTGAATATACAGGCAAAATTAAAGCCTAGTTCTTGCATGAGCTACTAAGGATAACTCCTGATTTTGACATTAAGATTTCTGAGCACCAAGTCTCTACCTCATTAGCAGAATAGACAGTCACATTGCATGTATTAAGCAACAAGCAAATCAGTACCTGGTCATAACTCTTGCATGTGTTCTGTTGTCCATTTTGCTGGCAAGTAGCAGAGCATGACCCCACAAACCATGCTTCATGGCAGACTCCAAAGCATCCTAATTAATACAGAAATTAGTTTCCTGGGGATAGCTTAACATGCTACTCAGATAAACAGTAACTGTTTTACAGTGGTACTTTGCAGCTGAATGAAGAAATGATCATTTAGATCAAATACTAACACATGACTATAATTTTGTTTTATGTTATCAACTGTAGGGCACAACGCTTTTCTGTATCAGTGCAGTACAGTGCCATGAAATATTATAGGCACTGCAAGTTCCAAAAATGATTTTAACTGCTGTGTAGAGCTTTAAGATTTGTGAAAAATAAGTAAACAAAATAAGAACACCTGTACTATTTAGAACAACAGTATAAGCATTCACCTTCTTGCGACCATAAAGCAGCAACTCTCTGAATCTCTCTGTCTCTTTCTCAAGACTGTCAATTGCGGTTACAAGACTGTCAGTGAGAAATGAGAGCTGGGCTTCACCAGATTCCTCTTCCACTTGCTCCAAAGCCTCATTAGTGAAATCAATCAGATTTGCCTCATTAGGGGACTTCCCAGGAAGCCACACTGTTTTATGATCTCGGAGCAAAAGTTCAGCCAGGTCTGTTCCCACAACAGTCTGTATAGGTGGAGAGAAAAAAAAAAAAAATCTGTTATTTCAACGCTGCCTCCATTTTATTTGTCGTTTCGGTAACAACCTATGAATATCAGCACCTCTGAGCATCTGAGGACAGATAACCAGTTTACCTGTTCTGTGAATCTGTGAACTATTCCAAGATATGTCACTATAAGCACATTACTGTCTTTTACATAAATACCATTTTGTGTCTAAAATATTTTAGGAAAGACAAAAACTCAAGCAGTGAGACATACCCCATTCTGTCTGCACAACAATACAATGAAGTCCCAAAGCAGACTTGCAGATTCTTTGTCGATTAAATTTTCATTCTTAAAGCACTGTGTAGCTTTATTTTGTGCAAAATTAATAACATCCACTTTATGGGTGTCATCCCTGAAATAAAAAAAATTAAGACTTTTTAGTGAGATAAATGTAAACATTCAGATTATTATTGTGATTAGTATGAGGAATACATTTAAAGCTCATGTATTATTTAAAGCAGGTGAAAAGCCATAAATATTTTGAGTCGATTTAAATCCCATAATTTGCAGACGAGTTTGATGAAGAAATGAAATCTGAAAGCATGAAAGTTATTTTTGAAGTCTGTAAGAACATACTTAGCAAGAGGACCAGGAAACGCTCTCATCTCTTCTTGCTCTGAAGAATGTTGTAACATAGTCTAAAACACAAATATAAACCATAAGAAACTCTTATAACTATGAATTATGCTTTTTAATAATAAACCCCCCAGACTTCAACATAGTCTGTAGTGTAATGATGCCTACTGCTCTTAAACAAAATACACACGGTGACTTGCAATCTGCACAAGGATAATAAAAGACAAAATCTACTTCACATGGGAAGGCATTCTGTAGCAAAATAGAAAAATCTGCCTCATGTCTCCTTAATAATTTTCCTGATGCTGTTCTAGTACTTGCGTACAATTCTACTTTCTTCTAGTGATATTTTACCAATGAATTGTACTCTCGTCATGTCAGCCTGTCCTTCCATATATTTTCCATTACTAGAGTATTGCATTTCTTTGTAGAAGCACAAGAAGAATGGAAATATCTCCATGATATTTAATCCCCAGTCCACCTAGATGGCAAGCAGTTCTTAGCCCTGCAGAGAATGTACAAGGACAATGTTGTCTCTATGAATGGCAATACATTAGAAACAAACCAACACAATTCCAGCCCTTCTAGGATTTAAGGATTTTACCTGAACAAAATTATAAGGAGCCGGATGATCTGATCATGACTACATCATCTCTCAGAGGAAAAGAATTTTTAAAGTTACTGTTGTACTTACAGATAAATATAAAGATACATGCCTTAACATACTAAAAAAACCCCCCAACCTAGGAAGATACAGATCCAAGTTCTCTACTCCCCTTCCAAAAGAAGGGCCTGCAATTCTACCTAATCCTTTTTTTCTTTCAAACTTTACCTCCATACTGTGTATTTCAACCAGAGCTGGCTGTCCTTCTGAAGGCAGGTTTGGCAGCACTTTTATTAAGAAGCCCCCAGGACCAAACCTAGCACAGATATGAGGCACTGAAAATTTCTCAGGTGTTGAGGGCCTTAAAGGTGCTGAAATGGGAAGAAGAGATAAAATAAGAACAAGCAACCTGTCTTCAACTAAATAAACTTGCTGATGGATTCATCCAACTCAGTAATCCTGCAGTACTAATGGAAAAACCCTGCCATTCAATTTGGCTAAACTTTATAAGCAACAATTAACCAGTTCCATTATAGTCCCAAAGATCTTCTGAAGATCTGCAACAAGAACAAAAAAACTAGACTACAGAACTTTAAAATCTGCTCATTTTTTCAATGCAGGGGCTTTGATTGTTTGTATCAGACACATTTCTGTGATCTCTGCACAAATATATGACGCATCTTCAAAGAGCTAATGATATACTGCAACATGCTCTGGAAAAGCTTTTCCAGAGAAACAGTCTTTTGTTCCACACCAAAAGGGTAAGAAAAATTTATGGAAAAGTCTGCAGTTTAAGTTAAACTTTAATCATTCCCCATGAAGCACAAGCAGCGTAGCTAAAAACCTGCCTAAAAAGACATTTAGAAACATAAGTATGTAGTATTTAATAGCAAACACTCTCTAGCTACTACTGTTCTGTGATATACTCAGTTTTCAGTAAGCAAGTTATCCTTGAAAAGGAAAAAAAAAAACTTTGTGTGTACATACACTGTAAAACCGCCTATTTTTTTCCTTTTAATAGGCTCAATGAATATATGAAAGGCATCCCATATACCACAAATATGAAGTGCAAACTACTACTGGTAGACAACCTCAGAAGCACAGTGCCTTCCCCTCCTCCTTCCCCAGTGGTGCCAATACCTTGTTCTACAGCTGACCATCCAGTTTCAGTCGGGTAGCCATAATCTGTAAAAGGCTGTTGTCCATCAAAGTTAGGAGCATATCCGCCATATGGATAATCTGTGTGGAGCGACACTGCCTGCGCAGTAGTTTCATACGCATTAGCCGTTAGATCATGATTACTTCTATACAGCTGGCTCTAAATAAATCATATTAGTAATTGTTAGCAGAGAGCATGAAGTTACACAAAGCAATAGTGCAAGCATGACTCAAGACAGGAAGCATTACCCCTGGATTTGATTCTTTATACTGCTTGTAAACCAGGCTTACTGTATCACTGCATTTGAGAAAGCCACCCTGCAAGGCACCTGCAGCAATAGGCTACTGAAGATAATTAGTATATTTTAATGTTCTCCCGGAGTGTTTTTACTACCATTTGATCTGTTCGCATCCAAGTATGTTGAGTTCTCTCACGACAGAACATCTATATGCTTGTGTGAAGAGTAACATTATGAAATGAGTTACAGGTTCAAGTGTTGCTGTATCAGCAACTATGGATCAGAAGCAGTGCTCACCTCTGCTGTAACGCTTTGACTGAGATTTTCTTCTCAACCAATTAAACCTGATGAATGCTTAAATGACTTCAGGTGCCTAAAGATTAATGACTAAATGATCTCCAATACTACTTGCAATATTCCTAAATGAATTGGAGTTCAGACTGGAAAACCACCTAAACTTCCAAGAAACATGATGAACCAACACATGAGACTGCAGCTAAAATGACACATTCCACGAGCAAAGACTGCATCTCAAAAATTACCCAAATATTCTGTGTTTTTCAGGTATTTGTACTTATGGCATAAGTAGATGAGTAGTCAGATTTGGGTTTTGCTTTTAAAGTCAAAATAGCACCATACAAATATGGAGTTAGTCTTTTAAGAGATCCCGAGTTCAGTAATAGCATTCATGCTTGTGTTGAGAAAAACGACCTAGCACTGAAAGCCAGACATATTATCAAATACAGCGAAGCACAATAAGGGCAAGGTTCTCACAAACAGCAAATGGATTCAGTAGAGGAAATTTTCCATTTCTGTGTGTGTGGCAAGTTGCACAGCTGAGTGCTGATTTTGGTTAAAATTCTCTTGACAACTGTGATAGTAAGTATTAAGTTCAAAACTGTATTACAAAACAGCCTTAACTTACAGAATGCAAGTTTTCAAAATACATATCCCCCAAGCTAAACCCAGAAATATTTCCACATTTCTAATGTTTCACCCACCCCAACATAGAGAAAGACCCAGCTCAGCTGAAAGAATCCTTGATGTGACCATTTGAAACTCACTTGTTGAGAGCGAGAGCTGAAACTACTTTGGTGACTGTGAACACTGCGGGAGCTACGGAGACTATGGCCAGAATGTTCACTGTGGACACTGCGTCTATCAAATTCATCACCATAAGGATCTCTATGGGGTTCAGATTCATCATCAAAACTTTCAGTAAAACGAGGATCGTATCTCCAGTTATCTTCATATCGATCATGTCTGAAGAAAGAAAGAAACATACAAGCAAAAATCAACACAGCCACCCATATCCCTTAAGGGAAGTGACTTCACTGCATACCTGCCAAGAAAAAACTGTACCTAACTTCAGAAGGGCTTTCAGATTATTTCCTATGTTGAGGTTTTTATTACAGTAAACAAACTGACATTTCTTCAAGAAGTTCATCCAGAATATTCAAGATCAAAACCAACATCATACTCTGTGTCTGTTACAGGAAAAACCACAGAACGTTCACCCGATCTGAAACAAGTCCTACTGCCTTAAATCCTTTTCTTAAGGGTGACGTGACAGCTCATCTGTTTTTCCTCAATGACCTATGTTAAAGCCACAGAAAGGACTGGCAACATAAATGTGTAACCCTGCATTTTAATAGTCTGTTATAGGATGCATCTGCTTTCCTAGAGAATACTGAGAGGATTTTACTTACAAAGCTGCAGGATACCCTGAAATTCTGATGCCTGATACAACTACCGCAACAGTTCATAAATTTTGAAGGCTTTGCGGCAGATCTTCAGCAAATAAACCAGTATTTCTGTTAGCGCACAAAGCAAAGCTTCAGCCTTTGTCTTAACACTCACTGCCATAATTTAATTTTCTGGCTACGGGGGGCTTAGCCCTGAAGAAACCGATACCAGATTCTCCGCCTTCACTCAAGACACACACCAGTTCTCTGACTGTCACCAGCACCCAGGCCCCATGCTGGCCTAGATCTGGGAAGAGCATTGAGAGAACACGGGTCGAATGGACAAACCTGTTGCCATATGGATACGTTTCTCTCTTCTGGTAAGGGTTGTGTTCACCATCATACCAATACCTCTGATCATAACTTCTAGGATCTCTGTATCTGGGGTCGTATGCTGATGAGTAACGTTCCCAGCGACTTGGATCTTTGGAAAATAAAAAGAAATGGTGTAGATATTGGAAGCCGATGCCTATAACCTTTTTCTACTCCTTTCTTTTTAATTACAGGCTGATTTGATCCTGAAGCATACAGCAAAACAGAAATAATGTACTTAAAACTACATAAATACATCTACTTATTTTTAGTTTAAAAAAAACAACTTAAAAAAATCACTTTCACACCTTTCAGAGAAACACGGTTGTTATGGTTAGCTAGATACTCTTGAAGGGACAGTGTTTACATCAGACAGATCTTTTCTAACAACTTTAAAAATTGATCATAACATGATAATAACAAATATTAACAGAGTCTTTGTGATGTGTCTTCAGAGCGTCACGCTAAATGTCTCAGGATGTGGACAGATGTTGCTTAAAATCCCCCCAGGCACTATACAAGCAATTATCTTCAAGTTACCAACACCAGTACGTCTCTGTGAGAATTCAGATAATTATGGACAAAACCAAATTCTAGTCCCGAGTCAATTTCTGTTTACACCCACCTAAAATTTACTTTAGAAGACTGCCTGCAGGTTACCCACCAAGGATACACCCCAGTGAATGACAGGCTCGCAACACACTGAAGAAAACTATTCTGTAGACTTACAATGGTGTGCTTTCACAATGGAGAGGCAAATTGAAGGCTGGGAGTGAGGAAAAAAACAATTTCTTTTCTAATTACTACTTCTACTGAATAAGAAACATACAGGAAGGATGGCATGGTATTAAGAACTGAAGCAGGCCCGAAGATCAATTTTCATCAAGTATAACTTTATTCTTGCTGGTTGTGAAAGAGATATCCGTTTTATTAATATGGAAAAATATAATAATCCTCTGATCTTGAAGTTCCTCTTCCCCATAAATCCTTGTTTAAACCTGCAAATTTCTATAGAGAAACTCAGAGTTCGTTTTGACACCTTACCTCCATAATCATATGAGTTTGGGTAATAGCCTGGATAATAATCGCTCCATCCACTTTTTGTGTAATAATCTTCAGTATACCCTTGCCTGAAAGAAAGCACACAGGTATAAATAGTTATTATTCCTCCTTTGATCTCTTCTAAAGTCAGCAGGAGATATGAAGAACTATATGCCACAAGGTAAAGTTTCATATTTAAAGTAATACATTTACAGGAAATCAAGAAATCGTAAAATTAAGACTTTACAAACCAATGTATCACTAAATTGCTGTGTGCCATAAAAAGCCCTTACTTTACAAAAATTTAGTGGTTTTTGTAAACTGCATCAGCGATAAGTTTAATTACTTATAGACAATTTATCACAAAACCCACAGCTATAATTAGCATCCTTTGAGCTGTCTCAACAGAGAAGTCAGTAACTTAACAAGTAATGAAATAATTGCTCCCTCTACTTTAACGGTGTTTTGTTATACATCTTATGGTGATGAGAACAGGACTATGGTCTGGAGAAGAGGTCATGAAAACGGGTCAGGACATGAACTAGCACTCTTCTAGTTAATCCTGAACGGAGGGTTTCAGCCTCTGGGGCTGCCATTATGGCATCTGTGTCACCAGCGTTAAATGCAGCCAGAAAAGAAACAAAACCAAAATGCACTACACCTTTCTTTGGGTACCTGGGCCAAAGAACTCAATACTGTATCACCTTGTTCAACTTGGAGCTGATGCCAATCTGTTGCTGGCAAGCACACAGAACACTAACATTGTAGGGCCAGCACTACCCTAATTTCAATGCTTTATTTTAATTTTGCACTCAGGCTGTTTCTCAGTATCAGCTTTTCAGTAGATGCAGCAATGCTTTGAGTGTTAGCACATTCTTACGTTTAATACTTCAGTGAATAAATGAAATAGCATTGAGATGCAATTGCAACACAGCACATCACTACACAACAAATTCCAGGCATCTTCTAGGTTATTACCCTTCTCAATAGGCTTGGATGGACAGTAGCATGTAGGAAAGGCTTGTTTTTCATTAGAGCAAATAGAGAGGTCTGAATAGAAGAAAATACTCGTTTACAGACCCTGTGTTAGAATACTGATTGTCCAAATGAACAGAACAAGCAAGAGAACCTAACTAAAACCAACACATCAAAGTAAGAGTCAGTGCATATATAAACAAAAGATGATTAGAATACTTTTGTTGGAAAAAGAAAGATGTGGCCATTACTTGAAAAATCATCAGCCTTTATTATATGCCATTTTTAGGACACTATCCCTCAGTTTCTGAAAAAAAGCTAGAAGATGAATGTTAGATGAAAAACGTAGTGTCTACATACATGTATGTACACATATATGTATATACATATATACATGTGTGTTCATATCTACACATGTGTATATACATGTGTGGATAAAACTCAGAAACACACATGTGTATACACACACGCACAGGAGGTAAAGATATTTAATGCCAATCTGGAACGATGGGAACTTTCATGCTCCTCTACAACCGATCATACAACTGATAGTGCAAACTCCAAAGTGGCCAAGCAAGTCAAGTGATGCTCCTCCCTGGAACGTGTGGGAAGTTTGCTAACACAGCACCTACCTCTGCAGAGGAGGAGATTTGATCTTATCAGATCAGGTTTATCCGCCCAACCAATCTTCTCAGTCTCCTTCAGAAAAATATTATTCCCCTCCCCAAACAGGGTTTACAAAGCTGCATCATCAATACTGGTACATTGAGGGTAATTTCAGACATGCTGTCGTACTGACTTTGCCACTCTTATGCTCTGCTGCCCTGCAGTACCGTACCACAGCCCACATCCGACTGCACTGCCACATCACACTGCACTGCCACAGCTACCCGCAACAGGTTTTGATCTGCCCAATGCCACCTATAGGAATTTCAACCTCTTATGAAAATAGTACGTAAGAAGAGTACACACCAGGAAGTGCTACTACAGGTTGTTATCTCATTACAAGATCTCACAGTGCACTTAACTTTTATCATCTTAAGTGAATCTATCACATGCAGCTACAGCCATTGTTTTGTACTCCTCCAGGCCAATACACGTCTCCTATAATCTTCTGCAGGTGGTAAGCAAAATGTTATGTTTTCAAGTTGAAGACTGCTCCATGAGTGAGCTACCAACAACAACAGACAAATACTACAAAGTTTTTAATCGTTTCCAGACAGAAAACCGGTGTTCTCTCTCAGAAGCCTGCAAACCCACCCACCAAATAATGCAACAGTAACCTTTTGTCATTAATTTGAAGTCCAAACAAATCACTTACGCAATAACCATCAGAGAGCAGTAATCCCTGGAAGGTAATCCACTGCTTCTTGCTTGAGAGATACTAGAGATTTCATTTCTGCTTTTTATTTAGTATTTGCAAGTAGCACCTGAACACATTGTTTCCCCCTCTCAAATTTTTTAGTTCATATAATCAGACACACCAAGGCTTTTAAATTTTCCTTATCATGTGCTACCTGCACCAACTGTTGTGAAGTCAGCAGGTGAAATGTGCCCACACAGCACCATGGACCACAGTTTTGGAGTTTTATGAGAAAGCTTATCCACACAGCTGAAGTAATCACCAAAGTAGCCTGACACAGAACAAGGATGTGTTCACTTGATTCACCATCTCTGTATTCTGAAATCTGAAACATCGTCTATCAGTAGGCCACACGTACTGCTACAATTGCAAGTCAAATCCCAAACCAACGTGCAAAAGCGCCATTAATTAACAGAACTAGGGGCCACTGCTTAAGTGCTAGCCAGAAACGAAACTACTATTGATTAACAAACCCAGGGCCTGCTCTCTCACGGCACACGCAAAAAAGAGCTAACCTCAGCACCGAGTCCATCGCAGCGACTTCCTGCCTGGCAGAAATGCCAACAACCACCCAGAGAACTGAATGAAAAGAATAATAAAGCTTTAGCAACAGAAAAGACGGTGGAATCGTATCCTCTTCAGACGTTGCACTTGATACCATCTGTTCCTATGGCAGCACACAATGAGTTTTTGAACTTCCTCACTGCAGCTTATGCTATAAAACTTCAACAGGCATCATTACACTCATTGCTTTGGGATGTATCAGATCTTTACTCAATTTAGGAATCGCATACCTAGAAGGCGGCCTGTCAGAGCAGTGACTAGCTCTGGAACTAGGACGTTCAGGCTCAGAATACCGATAGCTCCCAGGCTCCATATAAGCAGTGCCGGTGCTATCATAGTGTCTGTACCGTGGGTCATACTGTCCGTAGCTATCCTCCTAGAAAAGAGATTGACATGTAAGGTAAGAGGCTTCCCACCTCTAAGAATAAACCTTTAAAACCAAACAAATCACCATATGCACAGCAACTGTGATACCTGGAGAGATACAGATCAATAGACTACAGTACAGCTTTCGATAGCTGTTATGGCAAGTTATATTCAAGTCCATTAATATCCTAAACTTAAGAAAAAAAGATTACATCTGGACTAAGGGCCAGTCAACCACTATTCTGGCCACTCTGCTAAACTGTCAATAATTCAGGCAGCAGATAGGAACCAAATTTGAAGACCTGGACAGCTAAAACAGTTATAACTGCCAACTTTTTCCAAAGAACCAAATAAATTGCTATCAGCTGACATCTGTGCCAACTGAATTGGTACCAGCAGCTACTTTAAGCTTTTATAATCTTTGTAATGTAAGTTTTGTTACTGCTATCTGGATTTTCCCTACAATTAAATACTTAACATGAATGCTATACTGAATGTTGATCACGACAACTGTTTAAACTCATAATTCAAAGATGAAAATTACCAATACCTTCTGAGGGGAGACGAAGGGAAAAATAAAAACTTACCATGTAATAAAGATGAGCTGCTGTTCTGGGGTCTGCAGGAGGATAAGGTGGCGGATATGGAGGCTGGTAAGCATCATAAGGATGTCTGTAGTAGTAGTAAGGGTTCTGGGGTGGACCAAAGGCATCCTGAGGAGTCTGAGGCAAGGACGGACGCTGCAGGTCTTGTTGCACATTTGGCGTGACTGACTGACTGGTGGCAGTAGAGGGGGCTGTGGAAGTTGGAGCACCTGATGGCTGTCCAGACGCTGGTTGCTTATCAGGACTCGTCTGATCGTACCTTGCTGTCAACTGCACTGAACTTGCCTCTTGGGAACCCACAGGTGGAGGATGGTTACTCAGCACCTGGTTCTCATGCTGCTGTGATGCCTGCATGGCTTTAGTCCCTGTGGCAATCTGGTAGTTTGAAGGAACTGAGGACTGCCCCGATGTTGGCTGCTGCATTTGAGCTGCCTGCATTTGTGGTTGAGGTGGCAATGCTCCCTGTACAGCTCTGTCTGAGACAGCCTGATGCTGTACATCTTTTGTCACCTGTTGATAGAAATGTTGTTCGTCATGCATCTCAGGACCCACCTGACCAGCACTACCAGCTGACTGTTGAGGATATACTGGACCACCAGAAAGTGACTGATTATGCACCTGTACAGAATTACTTGCACTGCTTTTCTCCAACATCCGTGATACTGTAAAGTCAAGCACTCCAGAAGCTTCTTCTTTGCTATTTGAATGATTTGTAGAATTATTAGCCTGTACTACAGAATTAACAGGGGGTACTAGTGCACTTGCACTTCCACTGGGGGGATTCGTCCCAGGAGAAACCGATGAGTTAGACCCTGGCTTGCTAGCAAATTCAGGCACAAAACTTTCCATATTAACATTCTTTTGCCCTTCTGGGGCCAAATTAAGCGGAGTTTTCATAAGCAAGTTTGCAGGCTGATTAGAAGCAGTATCAGAGGAATTAACAGGGCTTTGTAATGAACTATGTTTTAACAGATTAGTATTTGGAAGTGCATTAACTAACAGAGATCCAACTTGCATCACAGGTAATGGCATGTTTTCCCCAGAAATGATCCCACCAGCATGTGAAGTATGGGGACCCATTGCAGGCTTGTCCCCAACCCCAGAGTCCTTCATTGGCTGATTGTTTTCATTGCTGCTTAGCTGATTAGACAGAGAAATAGAAAAATTAATTGGCTGAGCCAAGTTATAGCTTTGATTAGGCTGAGCAATCAGGATAGGCTGATTTTGCAAAGACTCTGTAGGTGGAGAAGACAACAAACTTGCATAACCAGAACTTGCCTGAGACTGAAGTGCCTCCTCTTCTCCCATTTTGGGAGGATTCTCAAGATTTTCAGAAGATATATTTCCATCTTGGGAAAGATGCACAGCAATAGTCCCTGGTTTACTTGGCTGCTGATTAGACAGGCCTTCTTCTGGTGGCTGAATGACTTCTACAGTTTGTTTGGCAGGTACATACACTGCAGGAGCAGCAGGAGCTAGAAGAACATTTCCCCCAAAATTAGGTAACTCATTATGAGCCCACAGAGTTGTTGCTGGGCTATCGCACTTCTTAACTGCTCCCTGAGCTCTTGTTGAGGACCTTCTCTCAGATACTGATTGTATGTTTTCCGTAACAGGTCCAGAGTGCAACATACTTCCAGCTTCACCGGTTACTGCAAGAGGCAGTGGGTGTACCTGAGGCATGAAAATAGTTTCCAGATTATCTGGTGGCTGTTCAAGATTGCCTGGAGAAGCAGCCGGTACAGTTGTATTCTTCTTTATATTCTTTTGGTTTGAGTGATTCTCTCTTAATTCAACCACCATCTTTGCTTGGTCAATCTCTGCAGGTTTTATACCAACTCCATGGGACCTCACAGGTTCGAAAGAACTATTTGCACTTGTCTGAAATACTCCTGTGGGTTTAGGAGGACTTGGAGTTGGAGGTTGGGATAGATTACCATGGTAGTTCTTGCCCAGGTTTAGCTCACTTGAATCGCCTCCCAAAGGAGAGGAGTCAATCTGTTTAAAGAAGCTAGCAGAAGATTCTTCATCAGGCTTCCCACTTTCTTGCTGAATAAACGTACCAACTTGCTCTTGAGGTCTTGCTGAGCTAGAAGCGCTCCTATGGCTAATGTTGCTATAGTTTGAAGATACACTATCTGGTCGGACAGGATGAGGTAATGAATCAGGTGCCTCCAAATTTGGTCCTCCTTCGGCATGGCTCACAACAGCATTCTTTGGAAGCATCTGACCTGGAAAGGATCCATATCTGTACAAATCAGCACCAGCAGCAGGGGATGAAGCGTTGATGTTCTGTGGTTCACTTGGCAGAACTTCTTGATTCTGAATGCACTCCAGGTTCTCAACATTTTCATACTGTGACCCACCATTCCCAGACGTGTCACCTATACGTGCCTTGTCATCACTAACAAACATAGAGTGCTTAGCAGCCTGTGGCTCCTGCTGACTTACAATTTTAGGAAAGTACTGGACATCCATTCCTTTTTGTACCATCTCATTGGCTGAACCTGTACCAAACTGTGCCTGAGAGAGAACATTAGCTGCAACCCGCTGAGGATGCATTGGCAGGTGATACGAGGATGCCGAATTTGGCTGATAAGCATCAAACTCTGTTTTCTCAACTATGTAATTTTTTTCAGATGACAGTATTTCTTCATTTTCTGTCTCATCCCCTTTGAAAAACATGGAGAGAGTTCCTGAATCTCGATCTGTGGGAATAGGTCTATTTGACTTTTCAGACATATCTGGAGACTGTTTTTTGAGGTTATTTTCCTGAGCTGTGGGAACAATGAAACTGGAGTCTTGCAATGGTGGCTGTGGGTAAAACTGTTCCTGGTATGGCTGATTTAACCACGTGTTAGGCATTTCTGTGTTCTGCCTAAACACATTTCCAGGCTGGATGCTGTTCATGTGATGACTGCTATTTGCAGAGCCATTTTTCCCATTCTTTTCACAACCAACAGCTAAAGGCGCTTGCATGATATTTTGTGGAATACCTTGGTGTACAGGACCCTGCTGTAAATTTGTCTGTGGAGGAGGATGAGAAGAACTAACAGATGACTGAGAAACGTTATGAACATCAATCTGAGAAGATGGCTCAGGATAGGGCGCAAAATTTCTAACTGGAGGCTGCAGGTTACCTTGAACAGGCCTCCACTGAGACACCGGCTGCTGAGGAGGTGGAGGGAAGAGTGCTGTTGCAGCGGGTCCTGAAGAAACATCATTTGGATCTCTACTAACATCTTGTCTACCTCCAGGTTTGTTTGATGCAGACACCATTCCAGGATGCGCACTGAAAGAATTTTCAACTGCTGCTCCTGTATTATAATGCAATGGTACTGCAGGCGCACGGAGTCCAAGATCTGCATTTGGATGCACTTCTGCAGTACTATTTATAACATAACCTGGGGACGGCGAAGTAATTGGAACATTAGAAAACGTACTGGTATTTATTCCTGGTTGAGATACAGGAGCTGATAAAGACGTATGCGGTCCATGAGGACTGTCCCCTGCACGTGACGACGAAGTATGCATAACAGCTGGCTGTGGAAACACCGCTGGGGAAGAACTTTGCATAACCAATGCATTGCCCTTGGATGGATTATCTAAAGGGATACCCTGTGGAGTTTGTCTGCCAAATGCAAAAGGGTCTGTCACAGGCTGCACTGGGGCAGCTGTTGCATTTGCTCGCTTACTGAGCGAGCTGTTTCTCCAGTACACGTTCCGAGCAATGCCTGCAGGAGGTGGAGCTGCCGCTCCTGCTGGAACAGTCTGTGGAGGCTGCTGCATGATGGCCTTCTAGCAGGGTCAGATGCCAGATGAAAAACTAGTAGTGGATGCTGTAGACAGATTCCTTCTTCCACCCTGTTAAGGCAAAAAAGATGGCAAGTCAGTTTCCTTTCTCATAATACATGCCATACCTAAGCAATTTTTATTTTACAAACAAAATTACTCAAAGAACTTGAAGTGGAAAATGTCTATTCTCCAGAATGCATAAGAAATTTGCATATAACATTGTATTTCTAAATCCAAGTTCAGTATTAATGAAGGTTAATGCTGTGTGGTAACAATGCACATTATTTAACAACTGTATTAACGAATAGTTTCAAGTAAGAGTAACTAAACACAGTTCAGTCCTGTACAAACGTTAAAATCTCAGACTGTTAAAGTACCAATGGCTGCACACTGTTACATCTAGCTCAGCACACTGCTACATTTCCAAAAACTTGCTTGAAGCAGAAGTATGCATCATAGACACACAGCAGCAGCCAGCCTACAACAGAACCTGCACACACTATGGCAAGCTCAACTGAATTGTAAAGAGTCGAGAAATTATTATCTAACTCTAATTTGGTTAGAGACGATCTTCAGCTCTGTTGCTCAACATGAATGGAGCTTTTTACAGGTAAGATGAGAAGCGAGCATCTCAAGAAAGAACTCATGAGATGTTATTCCCCTCAACAGAACACATCCCATTTTTGTTTTAATAAAGAAAACATTGTGTGGGACAGTAGTGTTATTTAGAGAAAGGCAACTAGGTTTTCATCACAAAGATTCTCTCTTCTAGTTGAATGCTGCATAGTAGTAAAACTGCATGTAAGAATATAAATTACAATCAACTCCATCCACGTATTAATTAATCAATGTTCTCACTTTAACACTAGCGGGACTCTGGCACACTATCAGACTTATAGCTGTATTTCAGGGGAGAAAGGGCAGTCACAGAAGTATTCCAACATTGCCAGCAAGAATTCCAAACAATACCAGTTAGGATTTTGGTTTAGAGGAAATTCAGTAAATTAATCAGTTTTTTTCAGTTTTATCACCCCTTAACAATCTGGGGAAGAGGGAAGCTGACAAAACTAGAGTTCTTCTTCAGTACTTGTGCAGTTCAGCTCAGTGAAGCTTTAGCAACACATGATAGTCTTGTTTTCTAATAGTACACAACAAATACGGTTTATATCACGTAGAGTGAAGTACCCACAGCAATTGTTTCATACCAAATGCACTTCTGTTTATAGAGGACAGGCAAAAGCTGTGCAATTTTTAGTTGCTTGGGTTTGTGTTTGTTTTTTTTTTTTTTTTTTAAGACTCAGCATCCTCTCAGTAAGAGTAAAAAATGGGAAGCCAGAAAAGTCAGATGTTTGTAATCAAGCCAAAGTTTTAATAACTATAGAGAAGTTCAAATACATAACACTTCTGGTTAACAAAAATACATATTGAGTGAACACTGTGTAACTACATGCATTTCATAAAGATTTATAAATAAAAAAATCCAATAAAAAGCATACTGTCCAGTACCACAGCATGATCTATACAGACTTATCGGACATCAGTACAATTTACCCTACAGAAAAATCTCCTCTATTCATCCCTGCAGAATCCAACAGTCCTATGTATAATCCAGGTCCCTCTTTCAGAGGGCCTGAAGTACCAGTCAAGAGAGACAATCTCACAATTTTTTCCCCCCATGTTCATATATTTCCTAGCCATATTTTAAGACTTTGTAAATCTGTAAAAATTTGTGTTTTGTTAAAACAGGAAAGAAGACCAGAAACAATTTCAACAGAAAAGCATTACACAGGACGGTTCATTAGTTTAATGCATTACTTGAATTTGTCTTCAACATTCTTTTTAAAAACACAGCTGCCTGTTGAATTCCTATCAAGGAATACTTCAAAAAATCTTTTAGTGCTTGTCAATCTTTTCTCCTAATATGACACCGAGGTGAAGGTTTTCCAGTTGGCCAGGCTTACTGCCAGCCATGTCACCAGGAAACCCTGCCTTAACACCCACCTCGGTTTACACATGCTTAAGAAACCCCAGGCTGTTCTGGGCACCCCCATTTATTTTTCATCATGTTCTTTACTGCATTAACCTAAATGCAAAAACTCCTCTCTTCCCTCCAAATAAACTAGTGGTTTTATGCAACATACTGTGAAGCAGGCAGGAAAAAAACTAATTAAAACATCTGCCAAGACAGTTACCTCCTGGAAAGCACTCACTTAACTGAACAAAATGTTGCTATCTACCTCAGAGTTCTGTTCTTAATAGAAAAGTTGTTTCTGAGCACAAAAGCCAACTTTTGCTTTTACAACTTAAATACACACTTCCAAACTTCTAAACTGGACTTCACTCTTTACAGTGTCTTATCAGATGTACACAAAGAAAAAAAATCCTATTACTTTACTACATTTTTGTAACAACCAGTACCAGTAATTACCTAATTAAAATAAGTGTAGAGTTCTACTTTAAAGTGCTGGCTTGCCATTCCTATAACAAGATCTCTAATGTTGCATTACAGAAGTTCAGTACGAGGCTATCAGATTCCTTACAGAAGGAAAGTTAATATTAACAGACAGCACACAGTAGTAAAAGCATGCAAGATTTGAAGAATTAAGTCCAAATAAAATGAACGTGCCCGTGTCAGGTAATTTAAACAGAAGATATCAACTCGGTGATACTGACCTTCCCTGCCCCCAATCCAGTATTAACAGAAATGCTGATTTTAAGAAATTTATAAATAAGAAATAACTATGTAAGTTAAGAGCAATCCATCTTTGCTTTATCTAGCTTGGACATTCTTAACTTTCAGCAGGTTTATTAGTAGATAATGCAGAGCAGCCTGCTAAACATTAGTCACCAGAAATAACAATTGCAGAAGGTGTTCCCAGACATGTCAGGAAAATGTTACTGAGGAGGAAAAAAAAGATTAAAACTACCCTCTAGACAAGACCAGCAATAAATTTCACCTGACAAGCTCTATAGGCATGATTAGTTTTAAACTCCTCTGTGAAAATTTATCTGCATGAAGGAATAATTTATTTGGGGGGAATTAATTTAATCCTATCTCCAAGGGACATAAGCTAAATAAATTACTCTTAAACAAGAATAAGTATGCCCACAAAGCAGGTTACAGAATACTAATATTAATTCTCATGTATGCCTATATATATACACACGCACACACTTGTGCATGTACCAAACAATAAATAACATGTTCACATGCACAAATTCCTAATGACGAGAACAAAGCGAATAAAAAAAACCCCACGGCAATCCCAAAGACAAGAATAGCTGGAAAATAAGGTTTGCAGCTTTGAAAATCAGTATCTCGGACAGTAGTTTTTCAGATTTTTTTTTTTCTATGAAGACTACTACACATTCGCACACGTGGATAACAATCAAACTGAACACATTCTACATCTTTAGTACTGCCGATAGCTTCCTACCGGCTTTCTCATAAATGGCAACCATAGTTACAAATGTTATTCAGCCAAAAGAGCTCTTTGCGAATCAAAAGCACAGAGTTTAATATGATTCATAGACAGGGGCAGCATAAAATACTCCTACTTGTTTTGCTAAAGAGACTGACCACCAGGCCATCGCACCAGCAGGTCCTGAACACTTTCACCGTACTCCTGAGTCAGCACCAGTTGCTGCTCCAAGAAAGCACAGACCTATGACACCTGACAACTCGAAAAAACAACCCTGAGTGGCGAGAAGCACTGTGTCTCGTCAAAGGAAATACACGACAACGAAACGCCAGGCGATACTTTTGACCACAGGATCTCTTTTTCTCCGCCCCAAGAAATCTTACTGGAA
>VYZM01001909.1:359079-370996 GCA_013398915.1 Dromas ardeola
TGGCAGCCCCTCCCCGGCAGACAGAGGTCCCTCAGCAGCGGGCGCCGCCCCCCCTCACGGCAGCAACACCGGCCGCCTCCGCCGCCATCTTGGAACATCCGGCTGGCAGTTCCACCGCCGCCGACGTGTCACACCGCGCCGCGCGATGACGCCACAGCCGCGCGCGCTTGTTTGTGTTTCTCTCCCGCCGGGTCCCCCCGCCCTTCCGCCTTCCTTTAAAGGGAAAAGGGGGAAGGCAGAAGTGTCGGAGGGTAAAAAAAAAATATAAAAATAATCAACCACTAAGGGCGGAAGTGGCATCGACAGTGCCGGGCTCGCAGCGCCACAGTGTGGCGCAGGCGCAGTACGGTGCGGCCTCGGGGGATTGCCGCCGGTTCGAGTCTCAGTTGGGGCGGCTGCAACCTCGGGGTGTCGTTGGTTCGAGTCCCGGCTAGGGCGCCTGCGGCCTCGGGGGGTCCCCCGGTTCGAGTCCCGGCTGAGGCAGCTCCAGACGCGGCAGGTCTTCGCGTCCCCCCCCGGCTGCGGGCCTGCCGAGAGGGCCCTTCTCCCTGGAGGGGACCTACTCCTTTAGGCGCCTGTCCGCCACGGAGCCTCACTCCGACCGTCCGGGTTTAGCGGAACGCGGGCTACGGGGGTTGCCGTTCCCCTCAGGCAGCCGCCGTGCGGCCCGGCCGAGCGTCCACCGGGACTTCGAGCCGCCGGGTTTGGCGGAGCGGGTGCAGTGGCGAAAGCGGCCGCCAGGGCGGGACAGAGGGCCGCGGGCCCCCGGCAGGCCCCGGCCGGGGTCTGTGTCTGTCATGGCGGGAGCTGAGGGCAGAGGGGCCGGGGACCCCCCGACCCGACCCCGCCGCGAGGTTCCCGTCCCGCAGGTCCGTGAGGGCTTAATTTGCGAAGGGATTTTAATCATGCGAAGGTGCGGAACGCTGGCCTACAAGTGTCCGAAATCTGCAGCCTGGGTTCAGATCTCCACACACAGCTATCCCTGGGATGCGTTAACTCCAAGGCTTACAAAATCACTTTCCCAGAGAAGCTTATGTTCGTGTGGTTGCTTGGTTTTGAGCTGTTGTGTTTTTTTTTTTTTAGACAAGGTCATAGCATATCAAAGTTATGTGCAAGTCTAAATAAAGGTTTCCCCCCACTGCTCTGGGTTCCAGCTCTGCTTTGAGGGTCTCTTTCACGCAAACATGAAGCTTTTAAGGAGAATTCCTGTCGGAACGCGAGGAGGAGGTGTCTCGCTTGCCGGGGTTTGTACCCAGGCGGTGGCCGTGCCGATATTGTCGCACTCGCCACCCAACAACAAGCCTTGGAGGGGAAAATACAAACGACCTAAACAAACACCTTAATCAAGGCTCATTATCAGCGCAATCTGCACACTTGGTCATTAATGTCCCCAAAGCCCAGTCCGAGCAGGGGGAGCAGCGCTTTGATGCTGGTGTGGGAACCAAAGGCAGTGCTGTGATTTTTAAAGCGCTTTTCATCTCCCCCTTTTGTAGGAACGTTCTTATAAACCACCTTGTCAAATACGCTTTCCCTGCACAGGCGTGAATTGCGGATAAAGCCCTGGCCCTCCCTTGATATTTCCCCCAACAGGTGTAATCTGTGGAAACGTGATTTTAATTAGCCGGATCGGCTTTTAAAAAATACATATGTATTCTGTAAATACCATCAGCAGCTTACATCTGTATCTATAGCTATATATACATTACGTATCTAATGCTCTTCACGTACACCTACAGACATACATACACAATGCAAACACTAATGATGGGATCTCACCTTTGCTGTTCTCCTGGTAAGTATGTGATTATAAAAGGATTGTCACATTAAGACATTCAATCCCTTTTTACCCTGAAGGTTTCTAACTGATTTGCTGCACTCACCAAATGCAGCCAGTTCTAGGCTTGGGAGTGACCCATCACAAATAGAAGGCTTGCTGCGGGATGACGACTGCGTGTGTCCTTCTCTTCCTGCTTCATCATCTTACATGGGTTACAACACAAATGATAGTCACCTTTTCCCATTAAGTTCCGATAATTTATTCAGCCTTCAGGTTGCAGGCAGCCATAAACACAGCCCTGCCCCAGGAGCTCACTATTATAAAGATCATTCTCTGGGTTTGGAAACAGGGAAAATGGCCAAAGGAGAGTTTCGCTCTCAATACCAATGAGTATTGGTATCCTATATCAGGTTAGCCAACTCGGACAAGCTGAGCTTTATTTATTTACTCATTTAGTTGTTGCGATTATTCAGACTACCCCAGCCACATTAACCCTTGTGTAATTCAGGAGAGGCTTCACCTGAGATGAATTTGGCTCCTTTTTTACATTCTTAAGGGGGTGATTCCAGCTGCAGTAACAGTTCGGCAATCAGGGTTCAAGCAGCTGGTAGCAGCTTTCTGAGCAAACACCAATAGCCTGGAGGTAAAAGCAATACAGAGTAGCAATTTCTAAATGTCCCATCTAATTGAGCAGGAATAATGAAAACAAAGAATAAAAAAACCAAGCCCTCCAGCATGTAAACAAATAGTTCAGATGCACCGATTCTTCATAACATCAACATACTTGCCATCGGAATAGCTCGGTGCTAATCTTGTTTCACGCAAACATTTCTGAACCCTTCCCTTGGCATGGGAGGCAATTTTAGTGCTTCTCAGCCTTTTTCACCTGGAATGCTAAACCAACTGTGCTTTCCGTGACCCATTCATCTCTCGTCATCTTCTGTTGACATGAGAGCTTGAAATTCAGCTCCCAGCATCTTCACCAACATGAGGTAAAGATGAGCTTGTGGTTGGAAAACATGGGTTGGTTGGAGGGGGCTGGGGGAATTCAAATCCTTCTGGATGGAGAGGTGGTGGAAAAGCCCTAAATGGGGAGGGAGTGTTTGAAACGGGCCATATTTCTTGTTTCTCATTTAACTTTGCCTCAGTCCCACCTGGGGATCTGTGACCCCACAATCACCTCAGGAGAGCAGGAACAAGAAACCACCAGGAGTCTGTGGGTCACCAGATGCCTTCATAAATGCAAGAGTCATTGAGGGCTAAACACTAAAAACTTTGCATCCTTACTCCTCTAGTGCTTAGAAAACCTTTTACTGACTTGCAGTTTTAATTGCCTTGGGGCAAATTTATTAGTATCTATTCATGTGCCAATGCAGACCTTTCTGTTTTGCCTCTTTCCCTGGTATTTAGTTCCCTCTGTCCCTCTGACCCATCCTCATGGAAAATTACATGCCCTACACATCTTAAATGTGTTGAGTTGCCTCTTGCAATGTCACATTGTTTTGCACATCCTCATAACCCCCTTTTTTTAACCCCTTCCAGGCCAAATTCCTGCCTTGACGATGACGGGAGTGTTGCACGCAGGTAGGAGAGAGCCTTACTGATGCCTCGTGTTGGCATGAGCACGTCCCAGTCTCACCAGCAGCCCGGAGGCCATGCTTGCAGCCAGCCGTGGGCATGAGCGCTGGGATGCGTACGTGTGGGAGAAGCCTGGAAGGATGGGCTGCGTGGGAACGTGGCTGGATGTTCCCAGATGTGATTCATGGCCAGCACATGTGCGAATCGTGGGGAAGGCAGACACACTTCATCTTGTGCGCACCCCAGATGGGATGCAGCGAGACACAACTTGGGGGAAGAGCACGTCTCAGGAAGCCCAGCTCCAGGGTGTCCCTTGGGGTAACGAGATTCTCACTGGTGAACCACATTTCGCAGGGGGAAGAAGGATTTGTCCTCAGTTAAAACACCCTTTTCCATGGAGTCTGCAGGGAGTGCACACTGGCACATGGCCTCCCTGAACTCTGACGGCGCCGAGTTTCACTGCTGCTGGGTGGCACATAAAATGCTGCTGCTGCAGCACCAGCTTCTGACCGGTTGTACAGCAAATATCTGATGGCCCTGAGTCCGTCTGGGGCTGGATACCGGGTACGTGTACACACATGCCCACTCCCTTCCCCTGCCGTGGAGTGGAAAATACCAGCATTCCAGGAGTTACCAGGCTTATCTGATTTGGGAGGAGGTCCATGGCTTGGCTATTTATATCTAGTTATTTGAGGACTTTGCAGCTGCATTTGGACTACAAAGCCCCTGTGGGGAAGAGAAAGAATGAAATTAAATTAAATTACCTTAAAAAGCTTGAGAGCCGCAAGAACAGCAAATGTTTCTGTGCTGTGTTTGTGCCCAGAGTGGCATTAGTGAAACTCCCTCGGGTGCTGCTGCCCCTCGGCGGTGTTGTCGGATGGCTTCCCAGTTCCTATCTCTGCAAGCCACCGCGTCTGAGTGCCCAGCCACATGCTCAGCGCTGTGTGCGAAGTAGGAAACACCACACATCATAACTCTTAACACCACTTGCAGAGGGCTCTGTCTCCATAGCCACTATGTAATTAAAAGCACGTGGCTGTTTTTTACCCTTGTCTGTCTTCATCAGCGAGAGAATGCTCCTAAAAAACTGATGAGAAAGCAAAGTTTTAAAGTGACAGAATACAGCACTTTGAACGCGTGTGAGTGCCAGTCTTTAAAACAACTTTTCAATGTTTCCCCTTTTAGGTTCTGACCTAATGGCAGAGGCCTGAGGGGACATCAGAGCATCCACAGGGGCTACCCGGGCAGAGCCCCCTCCTGCCTTGCTCAAACCAGATGGATCAAGTTGGTGAGAGTTTTGCACAAGTTAAGGAGAAGGTTTCATTGTCCAAAGCCCTGCTCTGAACTTTAACACAGAAAACAAGAGGTTAGGAAAGTGCCGGTGCTGAGAGGCAGCCTAGCAGTATTGAAGGACAGCGGGTATCAAGCCCAGATTTCAACCAATCCGTAACAAAAACACTAAGTTCCAGTTTTAGTAAAATCTAGATGCCCAGAAGCATCATTTATTGCAAATCAGTTAACCAAAAAAAATACATCATTTTTGCAAACTACAACTTTGCATGTAGATAACTTTATTACAGAAGATACCTTTTCTTAAACTACACTCTAGTTTATAAAACATAGGAAGATTCAACACCGTGTGATGTTTTTATCACTCATATTAGGCATGTCACAATAACAATGGTCTGAAATGTTAACTAAGATGAGTGCTCGGCAAGGCGCTGTGCCTTGAGAAATATCCATTTTATTTGGTGTTCTAATAAAAAGGAATGAGGAAAAGAAACCCTTTTCTTAGGTTTTCCTGATTAACTGCTCTCTATCTGCCTGTCCCATACACATATCAAGTCTGAGGGTGTCTGCTTGCCTTTGCACCCGAGTGAGTGATATTCCAACACCTCTATAAGGTGATATATTTATGATATATTTAAGACTTGCTCATTTAGATTTTTGAAACAAAATCCACCTTTTCTTAAAAAAAAAAACCCAAAACATATTTACAAACATTAAATCTGCCACAGGCTTATACTATATTTTACATGATACACAGAAAGAGTGTACATCAATATAAAAAAAGATGCATCACTCCAGACTAACAAGAACAAAATGTTAACGTTTCCCGGCACAGACTCGGCTGTGCTGGCCTTCGCCCTCCTGTTTAGCCGGTCCAGCATCTCACCAAACCTGGCAGCGCTTTCCGCTGAGCACCCAGCAATCGCGCTGCCAGAGGAGCTGGATGCGGGCGAGCGCTCGGCGGTGGCAGTGTTATAATGCTTTGTAATCTCACTCAGGTTCTCTGCATTAATAGACACGCCTTCTTTAAAACAGGCAGGCCATCCTTAAAATAAGGATGTGGTTTACAAGTTTATATTGGCATTTACTTCTTAAACAGTTACTCAAATGCAAACACGAAAACAAAACAAAAAAAAACCCAGTAAAGATATTAAAAGTAAAATTAAGTCTCCTTTGTGTATAAACTCCACCGTTGTGGGTTTGGTATATACTCCGTAGTCATGGGCTTGCTCTCTTAGAAGTTTGGCAAACACACTTCTTTTTGGTGGGGGACAGTATTCATGTCTTGTAGGGGTTTTTTTTTAGCTTAGAACCTGTTATTACAGGTCTATAATCCTGATTATTTTTTTTTTAGATCATAAAAATCATTTAAATATATATATTCTTATATATATAAAAACAAGAGAGAACAAAAATTTCTATTACCAAGGCAAATGTACAACTATATAATACTGAAATTTAAACAAAGATTTATGACTGGTACCATAAAATGTCCTCTCAGATATAATAGCAAAGGAAACATTTTAAAGTACATTTCAAAAATCCATCCATACTTAGTTTCCCCCTCTCCCCCCAAGGAGTGGTATTTTTAGTCAATTTTTCCTTCCCCTTTTCTTTCTCACCTCTCTTTCTGAGTTGAAAGAGAAAAAAATAAATTAATGGCATCTCAGAATCACAAATTGCTGCTTATAGCTTTACATATACATTTCCTCTCAAATCAAACACAATGAACCCCCCTAAACAAAAAAGAATGTCCTATAAAAACCTAATTTTTTGATTTCTTGAAACACAACTGGTGTCCCACATTGAGTTCTTAACAATAGAACATATAAATAAAAAGGCAGTGTTTTCATGTAAAATAAAAAGTACATAAATAAATACTAAAAAAAAGAGGAATTAATTTGTCTTTTTTTTTTATAAAAACATATTTAAAAAGGATCCTTTAATAAAAGCATCCAATGTCCTTTTAAAAAAAATCTCCCTCAAGCTTCTAACTCCCACTGAGCACCAGCGTCTCTGAAACACCGTCTTTTACTTGAAGGCTTCGGGGATGTGTCCCATCTGTGACTGCATACTGGTGGGAGGGCTGGAGATGCCCTCGGACCAGTCGGACACGTTGGAGTGAGGAGATGAGCTGGACCACTGGTCCGGCGACTCCGGAGACGGCGTTAGGAAAGGGTGGTCGGGCACCTGGAGCTGGTGGCTGGGGGTGTTGTCCAAGGGGGAGGAATAACTGTGCTGGGAAGGTGGAGTTAGAAACTGCGTGGTGGTCATGGGCTGGGCGAGGGAGGATGGCAGAGAGGTGGGCAGCATCTGGGAATCTTGAGGGAGGATGGTGTGGACCGCCATGGTACTGCTGCTCACCGGCTGCATGTCGGGCTGGCTCAGCTCCGTACCGAGGAAATTTTGGCCGATGTGGCCGCTCGCGTTGGAGCTGGGGTTGTGATGCTGCTGCGGCTGCTGCTGCTGCGGCTGCTGTTGGGGTTGCTGCGGCTGCTGCTGCGGCTGCATGTTTTGCTGCTGGAGCTGCTGCTGCTGCATCTGCTGGAGCTGCTGGCTCTGCATCAGGTGAGGCTGGGAAGCCAGCCGGGTGTTGGGCATGGCCTGGTAGCTCATCATCTGCGACAAGCTTGTGGTGGGCAAGCCGTTGTGCAGGGAGGTCATCATACCGTGCTGAAGGTTTTGCGTCTGCTGATGCGCCCCTGGTTGCATGTTGCCTCTCATTGGGTTGTACTGGTTCTGGACCATGCCGTTCTGCAGCCTGGTGAGCCAGTCACACTGCCCGTTCAGACCGGCCGCTCCGCCGACAGAGAAATTCATCGGAGCGTTGCTCATCACGGTGCTGGGGCTGGAGACGGGGAGGTGAGAGAGACGCGGCGGCACTGAATCGAAGGCCATCCTGCTGGAGTTTCCCATGGCCATATCCTGCTTCCCCGCCATGTTGAGGTGGTTGATGCTCATGTGGGCATCAGGCATGCCTGGCAGATGATTCAGAGGCATGGAAGGGGACTGCTGAAACGGCGAGGTCATCAGCGGAGGAGAGGCGACATCTGACAGGTACCCATGGGGCGACTCCAGGGAGTCCACTGGAGACAACACGCTGGAGTTATCAAGCAGACATCCTTTTCCATCTTGTGATTTTTTCCTCCGGGCTTTGAGGTCTTTGGCATCTTTGCCGTTGCAGCTCAGGCCCTTGGTACTCGGCTTCCTGGCCTTCTTGCCCTGGACGGCAGGTTTCAGGTTGCCGATGTAGCTGTTGGGAGAGCAGAGCGGTGGGGACAGCGTGGGTGCCCCCAGCGGGCCGTTGTGCAGCGGTGGGCTCCGCACCAGGTTGTACTCGTCCAGCAGCCTCACGATGTCGTGGTGCATGCGCTCCTGGGCGATGTCCCGGGGGAGCCGGTCCATGTGGTCCGTGATGTCGCGGTTGGCAAAATGGTCCAGCAGGACCTTGGCAGTTTCGTAGCTCCCTTCTCTGGCTGCGAGGAACAGTGGGGTCTCCTCCTGGAAAGCCAGCAAAGATGGTTAGGCTTAAGTTCACAGATTCTCCTGGCTAACACCATCCTGAGCTCCACACCCAACACCATGTAGTTGGGTGGCACAGACAGTAATTGTCTCTCCTCTGGTGAGGTTTTGCTGCTGCTTTTTCCTACCCAGCTGAGCCATGTCCTCACACTGATATCAAACCAGGAACCCTAGGAGTGACCCAGAACATGTGAGGAGATGGCCACACGAACGCTGTATCATACCGCTCACCAAGCACTGCACGGCCCCTCAACATCACCCGTAGGACCATATCCCACAATGCTTCTTTGAGCTAAATCCAACAGCTTCATTCACAGCAGAACAATCAAATCAGAGTCTCAGTGCCAGGCAGTGTTGTATTTTAGGTAAAAATTACCCTTTAACAGACTCCCCAGATGGTTCTTTCCTTGCCTATGTCAGCCCAGGAGACCCTTACCTTATTGTTTTGCATATCCTTATTGGCACCATTCTTCAGGAGGACTACTGCGGCTTCAACATTATTCACGGCAGCTGCCCAGTGCAGTGCTGACTTGCCTGCAGAGGAAGACCATGAAATACAAGAGGCGTTAGTGAGGGGTAAGAGTAACAGCAAGCAGCGCCTTCCTTCCACCCCTGAGGGAGCCTGCGTTTTGGTTGCCTGCAGTACCTAGATCATCCACGGCATTGACGTCTGCATGGCAGTTGATGAGATCGTCCAGCATGCCCTCCACAGCCAAGCGAGCGGCCAGGATCAGAGGAGTGGTCCCGTCATGCATTCGGGCGTCGAGATCGGTTGCCCTGTTCCTAATGAGGATCTGCCACAAGGCAAAAGTGCAGGAAACACAAACGTTAGGAGGGACAGACAGCTGGCACGCCAGGTACCCAGGTCTCAGGACCTGCAAACCCCTTTCTGCAGGCTGGTCCCTCCAGTTCCTGCTCCCAGTCGGGGGCTGCACATCTGAGGGCAGCTATGGGGTTGCTGCTTTGCTGTGCCCTGCCCTGAGACAAGAGGGGCTTCAGTTTGCAAGACTTTCACCCCGCACCTCGCCAGGACAAGCTGGAGAGCCTGCCACAAGCTCAGCTGTGTGCCTGACTTGACACGTAGCACAGTTCTTTCCCCAGAAAACCCTGAGACTGGCAACAACGGGATCAGTTACCTGGAAGACTCCTTGGGCATCGGCAGAGACGGCTGCGTGGAGGGGCGTCCTGCCCATGTTATCCTGGATGTTTGCATCAGCACTGGCTTCCAGCAGGCGCTTGGCAGCGTCCGAGCGGGAGTACCTGGCCGCCAGGTGAAGCGCCGTCTCACCGGTGCGGTCAGTCTGGTTGTGTAAGCTGGCGCCTTGGTAAATGAAATCGGAGATGACGGCAGGAGCATCGTCTTCTTCTTCGCTATTGCCGGTCTCCAGCCCTCCTCCGCTGCACGAGGCGATCATGAGGGGCGTGAAGCCATCTGAAAAGCACAGGGGAACTCGGTGAAAAAAGGCTTTTTACCCTGCTGTAATGCAGGCGGCTCAGCAAGACGCTCTGTCTGCGATAGATGCTTATTCTCGTGGGTGCATCAAGACTGAGTTCCTGGCTGGTTCTAAACATCAAACACGAATATCCTTCCTCTGATATGGATCTGGAATTCCTTAGTGGTATCTCACCACTCACTGCTTTTCCTATTTCATCTGCTAGCTCGCACATTAACATGTAAGGTACAATTTATAAGGAAGGCTGCTCAAAGCAAACTTGAGTACGGTACAGCGCAGCCTTAAATATTTTTCTTATTTCAGAGGACAATTTCACAGATGTGGAGAAGACCAAACGTTTGTAATAATTTAAAAGCCTATTAACTATTATTACAGTTAAAACCCTGAAAAGAGGATTGGGAAATGTGCAGTTTGGTGGGAGGAGGGGAATCTAGGAGTGGCAGAGAGATAAACTGGATGATTTCATGGGTACTTCGTCTGTATTCTCTAATTTCCATCTCAAGTGATTAAACAAAAGAGATCTCATGGAAAGCAAAATGTGACAGGGTCTATCTCTAAATCACACACAACAGCACCGATGTGATGAAGAAGGGCTAGCAGCGACTCTATTAGAAATGGAGACAGGTTGGGCTGCCTGGGGCTGCTCACCTGCGAGGGGTAAGGGAGGATTTTAGATTAGCTGACGAGCAGCACAGAAATGAAAGGAATCCACCTTACCGGGACCTCTGACGTTGACATCCATACAGTCTGCATCGATTTCCCCCTGCGGTGGGGTGGGCGCCATGGAGGATATGCGCAGGTCAGCGGCATCCAGGTGCTGCTGGGTCCACTGCCTGTGGTCCGTCTGATCGTCCGTGTCGGGCAGCATCGCTTGCTCCTCGAACTGAGGAACGACAGCGGGAAATGAGCACCGAGCAAAGCGCACGAGTCGGGGTGGGAGCAGGGGGCTGAGTTCTCGCGTGGGAGGCTCTGCAAGTCTCAGAGGTGCATTTGTCACACGCAGGTTGGCCAAGGAGCCGGCAGCAGCGATGCGCAGCGCAGACCAGACCCCTGAGGTCCCTGCGCTCTGCTGCTTTCACAGCGCTCTGCTCCTTCCACGACAAAACCCAGCGAGTGACGACTCGCAGCACAGAAAGGGGACGTGGCAGTGAGCTTACCCTGAACTTCTTGGTGTCCAAGGTCTCCTCATCACCCCACTCATTTTGGTTGTCATCCATCAGCGTGCCGTCTGAAGCATTTTTGAGGGGTCTTTAAAAATAAAACCATACAAAAAATTAGCTCCTCTGCAGGAACCAGTCTGTGACGGACTGTGTTTATCTACATGCACAACCTGAAAGAAGAATCAACAAGGCAATTTCCCCTCAGGTTGCCTTTCATTTTTTACCAAGTACAAACGGACCGCGAAGCATTTAAAAACCTCCTCCAGAAGGGAACACTGTTTTCCCCATGCAGAACGTTAACAAACCTGATTTTTCTCCTCCCCGCTACGCCAATATGATGCACTAGAGAACAGAACTCTGATGGGTTCTTTCAGAAGAGCCCCAAGCAGCCCCGCTGCACCGTGTTTAACGGGTTAGCAAGCAAATTACTCACTTCAGTCCAACAGAATCCTCCCCAAGTGGTTCTCGTCGCTTCTTCTTGCTCGACTCTGTCACTTTGAAGCCTTCTGGGAACCAAAGCTGCCCATGCTCCCTGCGCCGCTTACGAGACACCAGTACTCCCACTCCAATGAAAGCAAGCAAGACCAGCGCAGCCACCACCACGTACATAGGATACAGCTGGGAGTTCTTCGTGGGCTCAGCTGTTTCACCTACAAAACAGTGGGGCACAAAGAGATGCTGAGACATTAAGCTGCATAGCAAACCAGTGACAGAGTGGAAATGAAGGAAAATTAGTTAATAGAGGTACCTAAGTCTGATCTAAATCAGCCCCCCCAAAATAAGGTCATTTTATACGCTATTAATCAGAATTGCAAACTATCGGCAAATTCTCGGCTGCACAAGCCAGTGTGCATCAGGAGACAGCTTCACTTTTTTCTCCTTTAAGGAAAAGGATTAGCAAACTTCAAATCATTGCGCTTGCATTGAGCTGTTAAGACAAAAGGATTTAGGGGGGATTTTCAAGCTACAAACTTCAACTCCTTGCATGTCACTGATTGATTGGAGCTGGTTGGGTTTTCTTTTTCTTTTCTTTTCTTTTTTTTTTTTTTTATAACTTTTATAGTGATAATGATTTTGAAATAAACCTGGAATAAGCAAAAATAATAAACTGGTTTTTCAATTTTTTTTTAAGAACA
>VYZM01001909.1:378878-395242 GCA_013398915.1 Dromas ardeola
GAGGGAAGCCTCTGCGCTGGTGGTGGCTCACTGTATGTGCAGAGGGACCGATTTGCTGTCACACCCAAAGCAGCAGCTCTGCAGAGCCCCGGTGGGGCTCCCCCTCACCTGTGTAGGGCAGGAGACAGTTGCAGGTGTAGCCGGCGACATCATCGATGCACGTGCCCTGGTTCAGGCAGGGGTTGGAAGCGCATTCGTTGATATTGGTCTGGCAGTTGGGTCCTGTGTTAAGAAAAGCAGATAAAAGCGGCTGTGATGGAGGTGTGCTGGTGGGAGGGGGCTGGGGGTACAGTGGGGATGTGGTGACAATGGCAATAGCCCACCCATTGCCCTGGAAGAGCCCCCTGCTCTCAGCTCCAGCCACGGGACCCCAAACTCTGCTGAAGGTCCCCAGGCTGGCTGCACTGCCACATCTCCCAACCAGACCTGGGGTCTCCACCAGCCCAACAGCGAAGCCTCCAGCTCATCTAGTATCATGGGGCGCCCACCCACAGCCCCCACCCAGGCCCCAGCGTGGCGGGGACGGGGCAGTGTCCCCGCTTGCACCCTTACCGCTGAAGCCCTCCCTGCAGGTGCAGATGTAGCCACTGGTCATGTCCTTGCAGGTGCCACCATTCATGCAGGGATTGGATTCGCACTCGTTATTGTTAATGTCGCAGTTTGTCCCACTCCAGCCTGGGTCGCAGTCACACCTGTAGCTGTGGGGAAAAATTGGGGCATAAAGCACAGGATCTGGTCTGACCTGGCCCTCCTGGCTACACCAGCCATCTTTTACCCAGCAAACCCCGGCTCATAATCGTGGCCCTGCAGGGAAACATCCCTCACCACCAGCACGGAGCATGGATGAGCTCCAGCACGGGGGATGGCTGCTCGCGCTGCCTCCAGCCTCAACTTTTCTGGGTGGCCCTTTGGTCCCTGCAGCCCCCCAGCAGTCCCCGTGCCCTCCAGCCTACCCGTTGAGCCCGTCGTGGCATTTCCCGTGGATGCAGGGGTTGCTGTTGCACTCGTTCACTTCGGACAGGCACTTGGGGTCGTGGAAGCCCTCGGGGCACAGGCAGGTGAAGCCGTTGATGCCATCCTTGCACGTGCCCCCGTTGTGGCAGGGGTTGCTGGAGCACTCGTCGATGTTGATGTTGCACATTCGCCCTGGGAAAGGAGGGGTACGAGGAAATGTTACCCCATAGGACGCACGGCGCGGCACGGTGGGTGCGTGTCATCTCCTGGGGGGCACCCATCGGGCAGGTCCCCCTCCAGCCACCCAGGGAATGGCTGCAGGAGGCTCAGATCTCCAGGCACACGTGTGCCGGCCGCATAGGAGCGGGCTGCCCTCCGGGTAGAGTGACTTCACACCCCTGCATCGCCTGCCTGGCTTAATTAAACGTGACTGGGAAGAGGCCGTGCCCTGGGCTCGTTTGGTCCAGGAGGGACTAACGAAGGGAGCCGGTTTCAGCCTGTAACCCTACCTGCCGCGGCTGACAAAGCCAGGCTTTATTGTGGCTCCCGGCGGGCAGAAGGACAAGGGGCTGCGGGAGCGGGGAGAGGCGGGGGCTGCTGCCATCAAAGCCCTCCGCCATTTCCAGCAGCGATCAAACAAACCAGTCGGACAAGGCGGCAACCTGATACCCATGGGAGTGGGCGCAGCGGGAGTCGAATTCGCAGCACCAGACACCCCTTTGATTTCGGCCTGAGCCGGGGGCGCCCTCCTGAACAAACAGGAGCGCTGGAGGGTGCAAAACCTCTGGCAAGTGGGATGGCAGCATCTCCCCTCCTGGCTGCACCCTCGCCCCGGCTGCACGGGGCACCACCAGCTGCGGGCATCCTTGCACCGCCGCGGGGACAGGGGACATCCCAGGGCTCCCTGACGCAAGGCTGTATCCAGATCAGGTCCCCAGGGTGCCGTGGTGGCTGCCATGCACTGCTCTCACCTGTGTACCCCGGCTCGCAGGTGCACTCGTAGCCGTTGATCTTGTCGATGCACTTGCCATAGTCGCAGGGGCTGCTGGCGCAGTCGTCCAAGTTGATCTCGCAGTTGGGCCCTGGGGAGGAGAGTGGTGCCATTAGGGGGTCCGCGGCCCCGCTGATGAGGCAAAACGAAGCCTGCCGGCACCGACCGCCGCCGCCGCTCCACAACAAAGCGCCTCCGCCAGCAGCGGCTCCCCGGCCCCCGGCTGGGGCGCGGTTCCTGCGAGAGCCGGGCACCAAACCGGGAGAACTCGCCCTCACCGAGGACGCCCCAGGCTGGCCCCGGCACCAGGGCGGCTGCTGGCGGTGGCCCAGGGCCAACCCGCCCGGGGACGGGGATGGGACCGAGGTGCCGTGTGGCACGGCCGACCCGCGTGGAGCCCCCAGGGGGTCCCTCCCGCTCACCTGTGGTCCCTTTGAGGCAGAGGCAGTTGTAGGCGTTGTTCCTGTCCTGGCAGGTCCCCCCGTTTTTGCAGGGCTGGCTCTGGCACTCGTTGATGTTGATGTCGCAGCGGTGGCCCGTGTAGCCGGGCTGGCAGAGGCAGGTGAAGGCGGCGATGCTGTCCTTGCAGGTCCCGTAGTGGCACGGGTCGGGGTCGCATTCATCGATGTCGATCTCACAGTGAGCACCAGAGAAACCTGCCACCAGCAGGAGGGACACGGGGTCAGGACTGGGGACATGGGGTGAGGATGGGGGATGTGGGGTCAAGGTGGGGGACGCTCCTTCCCGCCCTGGTCAGGTGTGGGGCAGTACACTAGGGTGGCTTGACTTGCCCACCCTCCCCGTGATGAGCCCCAGGACCCCCAGGAGTAGGGTGCAGGCAGGGGAGCACCCCAGCAGCGGGGCCGGTCAGACCCCGGCTCGCGGGCTTTGTCCCAGGGTGCACAATGACCCGCGTTAAAGCCGCCTCGGCTCAGGAGCGGGGCCCCGCGCTCGCCTGCGGCTCGTCCCGGAGCGCACGGGGGGGTCGGCCACAGGCACCCCCGAATAATAACCCCCCCGGCAGATCCTATTCTCCTGGCCGGCTCCCTCCCCGCCGGGCTGGGGGTGGAGAGCTGAGGACAAAGTACAGCTTTGACTAGACCCCGCCAAGCCCACATAGCAGCTTTTCATCGGGGCTTGGCATTAGCAAGACACTAATTAGAGGCCATTCAGCTGGAAGATTTCTGGCGGGAGCTGCTCCACAAAAGAGCCACTGTTTGCCACCAGGGCTCAAGTCATCATTTTGTGCAACCGCTCCTTGGGTTTCGGTCGGCGAGCCCCCGCAGCCCTGCACCTTGCGTCCCCATAGAGGCAGCTTTATTCCTTCCTTCCTGCCTTCCCCCGCGCTGCCGCCCGCCGCCGAGGCGGGGAGCGCGGCGGGACGGCTGCTGCGGGGCCACACCTAACGAGCACTGGGCTCGTTACACCCGGCTGCGGGGCTGGCGGGCAGCGGGGCTCTGCTCGCTCCATCGTGTGGGAAAGGGACTCTCCTGTCCCACAGGAGTCGTGGCAGCAGGGAGCGACCCCGCTGCCAGGGGGTTCGGGGACATCCCCACGGCAGGCGTTTGGGGAGGTGGGCACGTGCCAATAACTCAGCAATGTGGTTTTGCAGCCCACCATGGGGCAGAAATGTGGCTTGTTTGCCCGAGCCCTCCGGGACCCCTCACCTTCGGTGCACTCGCAGCTGTAGGTGTTAGGGCCGTCCACGCACTTGGCGCCGTTCTTGCAGGGGGTGCTGGCGCACTCGTCGATGTCGAACTGGCACAGGTGCCCGTTGAAGCCTGGAACGNGGAACGGAGGGAGAAGTCACGCGCCCGCGCAGCGGCCGGCCCCGCCAGCCTCCCCCCGCCGCCGGGCAGATCCCACCGGGCCCCCCGTGTCCCGGCCGGGGCGCCGGGTTTCCATGGGGATGGCTGCTGGGGGCCCTGAATGCGGGGCTGCGACCCGCCATTGAGAGCATCTTATTTACATCTCTAGAGGAGCAAAGTCTCTGAACTTCAAAACCTCCTTTCACAGATTAACCGTCTCCCCATTCTCCGCTCCACCCCGTGACTTTGACACCACATTCAAAGCCGCTGGCGCGGTCCCCCCCCACCGGCCCCCGGCCCTCCTTCCCAAAGAGGGGCCTTTTCAAGTGCAAAGCCATGGAGTTTAATCCTCCTTCCCCTCTCCCATGGGCCGGACCATCGCCCACATGGGGCTCAGCCCCTCAACCATTATGGGGGAACCCCCCACCAAAAGCACCAGGAGGTGCTCAGTGCCCTCTCCCAATTTCGGGGGGCTTTGAAATTTAAGGAGCTCATTTTCGGCTCCCTCCCAGCCCGAGCCGGGATGCACCATGGCTTTGTTTCCGCCGCGATGGCAGCGGGACGGATGCCGCGTACCGGTGGGGCACTCGCAGTGGAACTCGTTGATCTTGTCGAGGCAGTTGCCGTTGTGCAGGCAGGGGCTGCTGGCACACTCGTCCGTGTTGATCTCGCAGTAAACCCCCTCGTAACCTGCAGAGAGACCCAGCGTCAGCGCCGCGGCACAGGGCCGGCACAACGCGCAGGATGGGCAGGTTACACCAGGGTGTATTTGGTCCCTCTGCCTTTGCAAAGGCAGCTCAGGAGCTGTGCTACAGGTGGTGAGACCTGACGCACAAGCTGCTGCATGGTTGTCCATCCCAGATCTCCCTGCCCTTGGCTTGATCCAAGCCAGCACGCTCGGCAAGAGGAGGAGTGCAGAGCAGGGATGATGGTGCCCAACTCTCGCCTCCCATCTCCCCACTGCTGCGGGAGAACGGGCAATCTTTACCCAGCCCTTTCTTTTCATTGCTGTCCCATGGCACCTCCCATGGCTTCTCACCCAAACCAACACCAAGCTGAAGCTCAGGGGCACCCGGAGCCCTCCCGCCGCCCGCACCCAGCACCGGGGCAGGGGTCCACGGGGCCGCCCACCCACCAGGCATGCAGATGCACTGGAACTCCCCGATCTGATCCAGGCAGGTGGCATCATTCTGGCAGGGGTTGGAGAGACACTCGTTGACATCGATCTCGCAGCGAGGGCCCGAGTAGCCCTGCAGGCACTGGCACTGGAAGGACCCCTGGGTGTTGATGCACTTCCCTGCGTGCTCACAAGGGTTGGCTCCTGCAAAACACAAGCACGGTTTACAGGACACGCTCCCGGCTGCACCGGTGCTTTCCCAAGCTGCTCCTTGGCCGCTTGTATGAGCCCAGCCCCGGCGCTCACCCAGCGAGCACTCGTCCACGTCCTGGTTGCAGGCTGGCCCCATGTACCCCGAAGGACACGTGCAGATGGCTTTGCCGTTGACGGGGTTGGTGTCGCAGTTGGAGCCCTCGTTGCAGGGGTTGCTGATGCAGGCGTCATCAAGGTGGCACAGCAAACCTGGGCAGCAAAAGGCAGGCACGTATCAAGGGTGATGGGCACATAAGTCATCGCACACCGAGACCTCAGCTAGGTGCCAGGGGACATGCCGGGAGCTGGCACCCCACTCCACGAACAGGCGGAAGATGGGACAGGGCCTCACCTGTGCGGCCGTGGGGGCACTCGCAGTAGAAGGAGGCCACCCGGTCGTGGCAGGTGGCCCCGTGGAAGCAGGCGGCCATGGCACAGTCATCAATGTTCTCGCTGCAGTCCTCGCCCGTCCAGCCGTTGACGCAGACGCAGTTGTAGCCGCCATGGTTGTTGTGGCAGGTGCCCCCGTTCTGGCAGGCGTTGGGCATCAGCTGGCACTCATCCACGTCCTCGGTGCAGTACTGACCTGCCAGGGGACAGGGCACCTGCATGAGGCTGGCGCTGCCCAGCTCCCGCAGGCTCCGCAAGCGTCGCTGCGAAGCAGGACGGCTCTCCCCACCCAGTCTCCGGCATTCCCCGGGACAGGATCTGTCCTCCCACCCAGCCCTGTGCCACCCTCACCGCCGGTGGTGGCATTACCTGTCCACTCGGGTGGACACTGGCAGTTGTAGGTGTTGACACCATCCACGCAGGTGCCCCCATTCTTGCAGTTGTTTCCCGGACAGTCGTTGATGTTCTCCTCACAGTTCTGACCCGTGAACCCTGCACAGAGGAGATATCTGCTGTGATGCTGACCAACCAACCGGCCGTGCCACCGCCTCAGCCCCCCGCCACCCCCCCGCCGATGGCAGGTTGCTGGTTATCGGGTGCTGAGCGTGCGCCAGGCGCTCCCAGCCCGGCTTTGAAGCCAGCCGCCCCGTTTCATCCCCAGCCCCGTCCCGCCTCTGCTGGGGCTCGGTTCTGCCGTGCAGGTTTCCCTGCCAGGTCGCCATCGCTGGAGCCTGGCAAGCGGCGGCAGCTTCCTCCACGCAGGGCAGACGGGGCGTCCCCGGCGCGGAGCTCGTCTGCCAAAGCCCCCGGCTCCGGAGACACTCGCCCCAAGCGGCAGAGGATCCGGCTCCACAGCAAGCCGGCATGAACCGGGGCTGCTCCCACGAAGGCTTGCGGCACCCGGTGCTGAATCACCGGCTTTTAATTTCACATGTAAAGAGCCTCATAAGCAGCGCTTCCCCCGGAGGGGGATCCGAGTCCCTGGCAGGGTGAACCACCGCCCTGTGCGGCGCGGGGCTAATCCCAGCCCGGCTGCTCGGGTTTATGTTATTGCCTCCACCTGAGAGTGCGGCAGGCATGGAAACCGCGCCGCCCCCGGCCTCTCCCTGCGCCGTCTCCAGCAGAAATGAAACAGCCAAGCCCTTCTCAGGGCATCTGCCAAGCCACCCCGTCCCCCTCAAACTGCCACGTGGGTTAAGAGCAGCGTTTGCTGTAAGGGCAGCGCAGCCTCCCCAAGCCCCCCACTCAGCCCCCCTTGGGTGTTTGCCTTCCCAGCCCCGCCAGGCGCTTGGGGTCGGGTCGGCAACGCCAGCGGTGCCAGCGTGCACCTGCAGCTCCCCCAAACTCCCCAAGGCGTTCTGCAGGTCTGGACCAGGCTGTTCCCCGGCGCGGGCAGCTCACTGCGTCACCTCCGTCTCCACAGGGAAGGAACCGGGTGCCCAGGCTCATCCTCTGTGGGACCCCAGACCCTGGCCCTGCTGGGGGTTTCCCCCCACTCACTCCAAAGGGCCGTATCTTCCTCTCCCCCATAGCCTCAGCCCCATCACACGAGGAGCAGCAACAGCTAGTTATGATTGCTGGTGGGAGTCCAAAGCAGATAACGTTGATTTGCGCCTCATTTTTAAGCAGCTGGGCTGAGACTGAACAGCAGTAACTGGCAATGTCCTAGATACCAGGACTAACTCATTTTGAACCATCCGAATGAGTAATTAGTACTGCAATTACTTTAAACTCAGGGTTACATTCTACAGCGATGGCATGATAAAACAGGCAAGATTAGTTTAACTTGAAGAAACCCGGTACGGCCAGGCCTCTCCGGGAATGAAAAGGGGACATTGTTTCAGGTCTGCTGCGCTGCATACCAGCGTATCAATCACCCTCTTATCATGAGAAACAGCCCCCGTCCCTCCTGCCTCCGCCCGAAGCCGATGCAGGTCTCGCAGTGAGCCATGCCGGATGGTGCCGGTGCCGAGGGACCCCCCCTTGTCCCCCCCGGAGCGGGGGCCATGCCACCCTGCGGGAGACAAACCAGCTCGTGCAGAATGCAAAGCTCCTGGAAGCGGCCCACGAAGCCGCAGCTGGGCGTGAAAGCGCCGTTTTCCGCCCCCCCCGCAGCGGGGATGCTCCCCCAGGGCCATACCTCACCCCGACCTGCCCGACGCCGGGGCTGCTCTGGGGAAAGTGCCTCGTCAGCGGAACGGCAGGGCAGGGCCAGCGCCGCTCCTCCTGCCCGTCCCGGCGGCAACGCTGCGGTGCCGGGCCAGGGCTCGGGGCTGCTCCCGCGGAGCATCGCCTCCAGCAGCTCCCGGCTTCACCCGCTCATCCCGGAAGGAAAGGCTTCCTTCCCCAGCACTGTTCGCCCCATCAGCCTCAGCCCCTCGCTGCCCCGAAGGACAGGAGCTTTGCTCCAGCCTGGGTGAGCAAGCATGCAGGGGAAGCAGGAGATCCTGCATGGCCCTGCGTATTTTCGATGGTTAATCATAGAATAGTCGGGGTTGGAAGGGACCTTTAAAGGCCATCTAGTCCACCCCCCCTGAAAGGCACAGGGGCAACTAGATCAGGTTGCTCAGAGCCCCATCCAACTTGACTTTCAATGTTTCCAGCGATGGGGCATCTACCACCTCTCTGGGCAACCTGGGGCAGTGTGTCACCACTGGGTCTCCTGAATTTTTGCAGCCAAAAGCTTTGGGAAGGGGATTGAACCTCTGAGCCTGTGCCAGAGATCAAGACGAGATCCCCCATGCTGCCCCGCGGGGTTCATGCATCTTCCTGGGCTGCCATCAGGATGTGGGTACGTCTGTGCTGGCTGGGGGACCCCATCCCCACCCCGATGCCGATGGTGGTGGGGCAGGAGATACGGCAGGGGGAGGCTGGAGCTCCCCCCGGCAATGCCAAGCACCGCCCAGGGTGCAGAGCAGAGAAGCCGCCTATCCCTCGTCCTGCCCCAGCCCCTGTGGGGCTACGGTTGACCAAAGGAGACCAAAGCAACCCCACGAGGGACTTCTCAGGCAGCTTAGCACTGCCCACAGCTTCCTTCCAAGGGAGAGGGCGGATGTGTCCCCTCTGCGTCTGCCGCAGCCGTCCAGCGTGGCTGGCTTGGGCGACAAATGGCACTCGCTCCCCGGCAAACACAGCCCGGTCTGTGCGTGGGGCTGTAACGGGTGGTAGCGTGGCTCGGGGCCGTGCCGCCCGCCGGCAGGAAACTCCGCTATTTCATTTCTCCCGTCGTCGCGGGGCTGGGGGGAGCGTGGGGCCGCACACAGCCCCTTCCGCTCCCTGCAGACTGCTGCCGAGGGCAGAAGCGAAAGGGCTCGCCAGGGTCAGGGGGCCCTTACACAGCCGCTTCTCCTTCCTCCGGCACGCAAGGTGCCAAGCTCCCCTGCAGGGTGCTGAGCTCCTGTACAGGGTGCTGAGCCCCAGGACAGCCCCCACCGGGCCCCCTCCCGCAAGAGCCCTTCATTCCAGAGGCTGTAAATCGGCTGGGCTGCTCCGGCGCTTGCCGGAGGGAGCGGCAGTGAGCATGGAGAGGGTCTCCCTTCCCCAACTCCGTTCGCACTCGGAAACTTTCCAAAATAGCTATTCCGGCATAATTATTCCATTCTGGAAGTGGATTAAGCTAAAGCGGAAAAAGGCACTCTTATTCTGGAATATGAGCATCCGCACAGGGGCCTCTCCTGCAACAGTTGTTTTGGAAGAGCTATTTTGGTGAATCACCAAGTATAAAAAGCCCCAGGGTGACTTCTCCTCTTCGGGCATCACTGCCCAACGTCTTCCCAAAGGCAGGCGGCACAGCGAGCCCACGGCCCCTCATTTTTGTCCCTCCCAAAGCCATAACTGGGGGGAAGAGAAGACTGGCCACTACTTGTTTAGGGGGGGCAAAGTGGCTGCAAGAGGGTCCCTGGTCCCTGTCCCCCCTACATCGGAGGCAGCCCCTACCTGGCAGGCAGGTGCAGTCGTAGGTGGTGTCTCCGATCTGGCGGCACGTCCCCCCGTTCTGGCAGGGCGAGGGGTTGCAGGGCACGTAGAGGTGCTCGCAGTTCTGCCCGGTGTACGCCGGCTTGCAGGAGCACTGGTAGGTGCCCACCTCGTTGGTGCAGCTCCCCCCGTTCTTGCAGACGGAGGGCGAGATGTTGCATTCGTTCACGTCCTGCTTGCAGTTGGCCCCGTGGAAGCCGGCGGTGCACCGGCAGATGTAGTGGGCTTCGAAGGGGACGCACTGGCCGCCGTTGGCACAGGGGTTGGAGGCACAGGGGTCGGCCTGCTGGCAGGTTTTGCCTGGGGAGGGCAGGGAGGGAGGATGAGGATGCAAACTGCAGCTCAGGCTCTTGGTGAGAGCGATCTTTGTGCAGGGGTGCAGACCTGGCTCTGGGACTGTGTTCACAGGGGGTGCAACTGATTCCCCCCACCTCTGCCCCCCGAAAAACCATCACCCGTGCAGGAGGCTTGCAGCTCACCCAGCCCGGGGCCCTCCCAAGCCCCTGCTCAAGTGTGCAGACCCCCCTCCTTTCCCCCAGCGCTGGAAGAAGCCAAAATCAGAGACAGCACCCTTCTCCATCCATGGGGGTTTTTCAGGAGCAACCCCTGTCACTGGCTGTCCCTCTCCCCGCTGGCAGGGTCACCGTGTCCCCACGGCACCGCCTCACCTGACCAGCCCGGCGGGCAGCGGCACTTGTACTCGCTGAGCGTCAGCAGGTCGCAGGTGCCCCCGTTGCGGCAGGGGTTGCTGAGGCAGACGTTGTCGCGGGGCGTCAGGCAGAGCTCGTCGGTGAAGCCCAGGCGGCAGGCGCAGGTGTAGTCCACGGTGCTGCCGCGCACCACCGGGGTGCAGGTGCCGGCGTTCTTGCAGGGGGAGCTGAGGCAGGGGTTGGGCAGCTGGCACCGCTCGCCCACGTAGGCACCGCTACACCTGGAGGGACAAGACACGCCGTCAGCGGGATGGGACTCGATGGCTCCGGGGCACCCGGCCACCCCAGGGACCGGATCCAGGAACACCTCCCCAGACCGACCCCGCGCCGCATCCCAGCACGTCGGGTTTGGCAATTGGAGGGCTCTGCCCTGGCCGCGCTGGGCTGTGAAAAGGAAGATGAAAGAGGCGCCGGGAACAAAGGCGTCCCCCATCCAGGGGCCTGCACCGACTTGCAGAACCGCAGCCTCCAGCGCTGACGTCCTGCTTCTCATCACAACGGGCTTTTTTTGCCACCCCACTCACTGAAGAGGAAACCAAGGCACAAGGGGGGACGAGCCAGAAGGGGCACCCCCATACCTGCACCCAACCCAGGGCACCTACAGACCCCGAGGGAGAGGAAACCCCGCAGTGGCCCATGGGGCCAAGCAGCACAGGGACAGCCCTGCGCCCCTTCCTGTCCCTGCACCGCAGTCCCTGCTCCACCAGGGTAACTTTTATCCTCCCTCCATCGTACAAAATCACTCGAACACGATCAAACACAGGCTCAGCATTGGCTGGTAGCAGGTGGGACACGCTCCTGCTCCTCGCAGCCCGCTGAGATCTTCCCTGAAGATGAACCCTGCGCAAGGAGGGACGAGTGGCCCCGTCTGCCGCGTCCCTCTGCATGGGGGCCCTGAGAAAAGGCCCCCCGACGCGGCCACCGGCTCTACCATCTGTCACCGTTGGCCGACAGGGCTGGACCAACTGCCTGCTGCAGGAACGGGGCAGGCGATGGGGACGTGCCACAAGGGCAAATCCTGTCGAGGACGCAGAGCCCGCAAAGGACCCTGCAGAGGGGCGAGCTGCCCCCCAGGGAAGGGAGGACGGAGCAAAGCTGTGCACAGAGAGACTGAGGGAACCCGACATCAAAAGATCCCAGGGACGAGGCCCTTCAGCAGCTCCCCAGCGCAAACTCTCCCAGCACGGCATCTCTTGTATCACGTCTGGAACGTGAGATGCCACGCGTTTTGTCCCCAACCAGCTCTGCTCACATTACACCGCTTCCAAAGGGGGATTTTCTGCCCTGGCTGGGCTGCGCCGAGCAGCCGCCGCGAGTTGGGCACGGCAGGAGCGACACGGCGCCGGCACGCTGCTGTCCCACACCGCGATGGCAATGCCACCGCGGCAGAGCAGGGCACGCCACGCTCTGCTCAGGCTGGGCTGCTATCAGAGGCCTCGAGAGCAGAAATAAATCTGGGGGTGGCTGCATGCATTGCCGTGAGCTCGGGGTAAGGCAACCACTGCTGGAGATGATGTCTAGGGAAGATGACAGCACCCGGGCACTGGGGGACCGTGCTCCCCGCTGTGCTTTGGCAGGGTGGGGCTCAGGGCATCCCCCGTATGCTCGCACCCGTCGCCACCCGAGCTGGTGGGACTGACCCTCGTGCATGGCCTCCAAGGCTCCTGCAGCACACAACCCCCCCGGGGAGAGCAGGGAGGGTCGCGGGGAACGCAGAGCAGAACACCCACCCACAACCCCCACCGGCCTGCGAACCCCAAAACGAGAACGTGGGGCTCCTCCGGTGAAGCACAGCCAGCAAACCCCCATCCTCGGCCGGCCCCAAGCCGGAGCCGCCGCGCTTTGCCGCGCCGGCGGCAACACCACGTTTCAGCCCCGCTCCCCCTTCTCTTCCCCTCCTTTTTTTTTTTTTTTTTAACCCAATTCTGATTTCATTGTTGGGGATTGTGTGAGAATTTGTCAGGATTCGGAGACATTTTGAGTTAATGAGATGGCATTATCCAGGCCAAATGAAAAAGAAAATGTGTGTAATAATAAATCAGGGCATCTGCTCGGCACACAAAGGGCGGCGGGGAGCAGGTGTGCATCCTAATGAGGCAGAGCAGCTGCCGGCGCCCGCGGTCCATGCCCAGCTCCGAGCCCGGGGCGCCGCGGCCGTGGGGCGACGGCGCTTCTGGGTGGCTGCGCCATGGCCCCGCGTGGGGGAATGCGAGGGCTGAGAGGGGCCATTGTGCGGGGCCGGGCGGCCGGCGAAGGCACGCCGCCGGCAAACCGCTCAAGTGTGCAGTCATCTGTTAAAAGCACCGCTCTTCCCCCCCCCCGGCCTCCCCGCACCACACACGCTTTTTTTCTTAAAACAATCCTCCGGGCTCTGGCGGCGGCTGGCGGACAGAGAAGCGTCCCGAGATGCTCCAATGGGAGAAAAAGGCGGAAAAAATTAAAAAAAAAGGAATAAAAAAAAAAAAATTGATGCTGGACAAAGAGCCCCAAGGGCAACGCGAGAAACACCCAGCGCGCGGGAACGGCCACGGCGCGGGCTTTGGCCATGGGCAGCCGGGACCAGGCGGGGATGCTCTGCATCCCGGGGGGATCCACTGGGATCGGGGTTCCCACATCACGGGGCTTCAGTGAGGCCGGGGCGAGGGGCGCGGAGCCGAAAGCCCTCCCACCCAATTAGTTTTCGGACCGTTTCCAATTTCAGTGAAGGCAAACGGTGGTTTGAGCTCACAGATGGGAAGCCAGAGCAGAGCCCAGCCCGAGCATGGGCATGGTTATTAGCCAGGAGGTTAATTAATGATTGGAGGAACTCCCCTGGGAAACAGGGGAGCCCATGCCTGAAGGCACAGGGGGGTTTGGGGCCACTGGCAGTGCCCAGGCTGGGCTGCCCGGGTGCTTTCCAGGCTTTTGCTTCAGGAAACCCCTCAAGTTTCATGGAGTTTGCAGATTTTTTTTTTATGTGTTTGTTCTAAGAGCTGGTTTATGGCCACAATCAACTCAAGCAGCGAGGAGGGTGCGGCAGACGCCGGGGAAGGGCTCAGCAGGGGTCTGCCCCACCAGAGGGGCTGCGCGGTGCGATGGGCGCTCGCGGGCAGGCGGCAGCGGGGTACGCTCACGCGTCGCATTTCTCCTCCCTGCAAGAGGGGTATTTCCAGCCACTGAGAAGTGCTGGTGAAGCAACTCTTCGGAAACAAAGCAATACAGCACAGACACCTTTAAAATCCGGTAGTCCCTCCTGTAACCCACGGAGGAGTTTGCATCGCGCAGAGTTTGCATCTGTGCAGCACAGACCCACTGCAGGTGCCTGGTGATTCCCGGTCACAGCCGCGGCAGGGATGGGGACAGCTCTCACATACCCACACACGGCGCTAGCTCCCAGCTCGGCGAGCCCTCTCAGCCTCCTTCCACGGTTTCTAAGTCATCTCAGTTTCTTTTCAAGGTTTCAGAGCAAAAGGTCCCTGATGGCAGGGATATCACAACAGTGCAAGAGCTCGAAATGAGGACACCAGACGCTCCTCTGCCCGCACATGGCAGCGCCCGGGATGTGCCCACGGGCAGCCTCGCACCCTGCGGCTTCGACACCGCTCCTGCATCATCTGTAGATACTTCTGCACAGAAGCGACGCTGTTGCTGCCCACGTTTGCAAGTGTGAGACGCGGCAGGGAAGAGCACGGCTGCTGACGAAGCCATGGGATCATCCCATGCTGTTTCCTCCCCGCACAGGTCCCAGAGCTCACTCACAGCCAGAGACTCTCGAGATGCATTTAAAAGCCTGACGACTGCAACGGCTTCAGAGTCCCGGCTGCAGAGGAAAGCCTGGAGACAAGCCTCGCATGCAAAGCAAGAGATCAAAAACCAGGTGAAGAATAAGACCAGCCCAAGACGTAGTTATTTTTCAGCTCTCCTAGGTCTGGAAAGGCTGGATTCAGCAGAGCCAGGCTCAGCTCCCAGCCATGCTGCAACCTCATCATACGTCCGCCCACTTCTCCAGAGGCTTAAAATCACTCCTGAAGCTCAGCCCAGGGAGCAAAGCTTTATTTTCTGTAAAAAAACATACCAGTGGGTGGTGGCATCAGGGCTCCCAGCTGAGCAGACATGGAGGATGCGACGTCCCTGCAGGCTCAGCCAGGTGAAGATGACCCTGTGGTTTTTCCTTTGGCATTTCCCAAGCGAGGGCTACCCAAACCAAACCCCAAGCAGCTTATGGAAATTAGCAGAAGAGACATTAAAGCTATGCTTTAATTATAGATATATGCGCTGGCAGAGGACAGGGCGGGTGCTCCAAGATCAAAACAGCTCAGAAGGGCCATTAGAAACCAGCTCCGAGGCGGTGAAAGGCGGCCAAGCTCCCCGGGGTCCTGAGGAGCCTCTGTGAGATGCCCGGAGCGGCCAGCGTGGCCGTGCTCCCGGTCCCACGCGTGACGCACGCCCCGTTCCCGACCCAGGCAGGAACGGCTAAAAATACCGGTGTCTCTCCCTTCCCTGAGCACGCAGCTGAGAAATGTTTCCGTTGACTCACTAACCTGCCGAAGAGGCACCAAATGCTCCAGCCATGACCCACCCTGCCGTTTTAGCCGGTGAGGGAAGGTGACGGCATCCCGACCCCGGTGATGGCCGAGCCCTGCTCCAACGCACGATGCTCCCTCTCCCAGCACTGTGTTGGCACAAGGAGCAAGTCAGGGCGGAGAGTCTCACAGCTCTTCACTTCTAGGATAGTTTCTATGTGACCTAACCAAGGGACCGGGGCTGTCACCAAAGCACCAGGCAGGACAGGGATGCAGCAGCTGGTCCCCATCCCTGGGGACAGGGATGCTGTGTGTGCTCCTTGCAGGTGTGAACACACTGATTTACACCCCCCCAAGCGTTTGGGGCTCCCGTCCATTCCGGTGGCTTTTTGTTTCGGGGAGTCAGGCAGAGGCTGGGGGCTGGATTCCCACAACACCAGGCTGCGACGCGTCTTCCCCCTCCACGACGGCCCCGAGCGAGCACCCGCGCCCGGAGCGCAAACTGCTGCGAGGGGGGAGGCGCAATTAATAATGCGCCGCGCTCCCGACCCATAAATCTCCGGCACGATTCACGGGCGATGTGAAGGGTGATGGAGAAGGCCTTGTCCAAGGTCAGACAGCGAGTCCCGGGGAACAGCCTGGGAAAGGGAGCAGCGGTCCCAAATTCCCACCCTGGCTCCCAGCGCCGAGCCCAGGCCAAATCTGGATCTGCTCAGCGTGGGCACGTGCATTTGTTGTGTCTGCTGCACATCCTTAACGAGTTGCAAACAAGGGCCCAACGCTGCAGTGATTTCAGCAAGGCTCCAGAAAAAGCTTGGCGGATCGTGTAATCAAAAGCATGAATGAGCCGCAGAAACATCGGAGCGCCAACCAGCCCTGCTGCCACGCCGCTGCCCCGGCTTCGCATTACACACGTGCTTGCCGGGGCGCCGCGGCTTCCAGCACCCCCACGAGCGGTGCCGGCAGAGTCGGGGTGCCCATCCTGGCCCCGTGCTAGCCCGCGGCCACCACACCGGGTGCTCCGTGCGCGCGGCTCCGCCAGCCCTTTGTTTGTTCCCTCCCCGCTCGCAGCGCGCAAGGCTTTTCCTCCAACCCACCAGCAACAGGTTTTGTCCCTCCGCAGCAATGCGGGCACTGAAAGCATCCCGAGGCAGATGTTTCTGCGACCTCTGACCCAAGACTAATGTTTTCCTTTCTGCGCTAAGCTGCCATCTGCCACGGCCGGCACAGATGACACCCAGGCACTCCCGCAGCCCACCCCGCCCCGGCACGGCTCCCGCATGGCGGCACGGGGGCTTTATTCAAATTTGGGATGCGTCAGCCCTGCACAAGCGAAGNNAGCCCTGCACAAGCGAAGGCCGGGGGGGTGTTTCAGAGGTGCTGGGTGCATGGGGGATGCCCTGGATGGGGGGGGGGCGCAGTGCGCATCGCCCCACAGCTGAGAACGGCTGCGCTCACACCACCCACTGCCCTCCTGCCTGGCCCCAGGGCGTCCTCCCAGGGACTGAGATAGTGGCAGGGCTGGAGGTAAAAGCACTTTGGGCTTAAAACCCAGAAAATAAACCAACAAGCAAAATGAAAACCAGATGTAAGCTGGAGCACGGCCACCAGACACGCAGGGGCTGTCCCCTGTCCCCATCCCGTGGAGGGGCAGGTCCGGGGGGC
>VYZM01001909.1:395553-408297 GCA_013398915.1 Dromas ardeola
GAGCAGCCATCCCAGACGAGCCACCCTCCCTGCGCCCCAGAGTCCCCGGCAGAGCCCCCCCAGCACAGAGGTGGTTCAGAAACCAGGACCGTGACCTTGCGTGGCGCAGAGGGTCCCCACCGAGGGACCATCACACCCGCAGAGCCCTCTGCACCAGCAAACACGCTGCGTGACTGAGCTGTGCCAGTGCGGTCCGGACCCCGCGGAGCAAAGCAAGCGGCCAAACGTGAGCAGGACGCTCAGGTTTCACGTGTTTGCCAGCAACAGCGGAGGGAAGGAGAAATAACCAGCAGGAGAGTCTCCTTCACCTGCACGCAGACCACAGCCACTGCACGCTGCTCCCAGCCGCAGAGCGGTGACACGACCCTACCCCATCGTCCCCACACCTCCCGGGGTAACCGTCACCCTCGGGCTCACAAACGGGAACCACAACCGCCTGCTTTCACACCTTCCCCCGCGCAACCCCAGCAGCTGCAGACCCCGGGCGTTAAGCTCGCTTTCCATCAGCCATCCACACACAAGAGTCACTTTTCCAGTTGTGCCAGTGGATCCCTGCCTGGCACAGCCGGGAAGCAACACCCCAACTTTCTCCTGAAGTTACACCCTTCCCTCTAAGAATGTGTTTCCCCGGTGCCAGCCCGGGGGATCCTGATCTCTCCCAGATCCAATCTGACCAGAGAAAGGGCCGGTGCTCGGGGATACAACTCTGTGTCACTGAGGGAGAAGATCTGCTTCTTACTCCATCTTCCCATTCCATCTTATTCCATTCATTCCTATTCCATCGCCTCCCCATAAGCCTCTCCTGTGTTCCTGAATGGTGAGCCCCTGGCCCAGGTTGCCCAGAGAAGCTGTGGCTGCCCCATCCCTGGAGGGGTTCAAGGCCAGGTTGGACGGGGCTTGGAGCAACCTGGGCTGGTGGGAGGTGTCCCTGCCCAGGGCAGGGGGTGGCACTGGATGGTCTTTAAGGTCCCTTCCAACCCAAACCATTCTGGGATTCTATGATCGTTGGAGACCGCAGGTGCATATGACTGTCTATGGGATGGCTTCCCAGCAGTGTCATCCCACCTCAGGAACACCCTGCTGAGTGTGGGAGCACTTTCTGGAGGCAGGGGAAGGCAGACAGCCCTGGAAAATGGTCCCACTGGGAAAGCAGAGCTCAGCACTCTGCGCTCTGCTCCTGTCTCCTGCTCTGGCATCGCCACCCTGCTCGGGGTGACACGGCACCCCTGGGGCTGGCAGAAGGAAGATGGGTGCAGGGAGACAAGGAACACTTTTGGACGCTGCCCTGAGCTCCATGAGGCATGCGGGGCCGTGAATCATGGAATCTTCAGAGTTGGAAGGGACCTCTAGAGATCATCTAGTCCAACTCCCCTGCTACAGCAGGATTGCCCAGAGCACATCACTCAGGACTGCATCCAGACGGGTCTTGAAAGTCTCCAGAGAAGGGGACTCCACACCCTCCCTGGGCAGCCTGTGCCAGTGCTCTGTCACCCTCACCGTAAAGAAGTTTTTCCGTGTATTTGAACGGAACTTCCTATGTTCCAGCTTGTGCCCATTGCCCCTAGTCCTGTCACTGGGAACCATTGAAAAGAGTCTGGCTCCATCCTCCTTCAGCCCACCCTTTACATACTTGTTAACATTCATAAGGTCTCCCCTCAGCCTTCTCTTCTCCAGGCTAAAGAGTCCCAGCTCTCTCAGCCTTTCCTCGAGCCCCCTCCCGGCAGCGGGCACGGCCGGGCTCCCCGCGCCCCACCTGCAGCTTCACTCTGTGGCTTCTGGGACATGCCTTCGTTCGGAAACCAAAGGCTTTGCCACGGCTCCCAGGAGAGCCAAGGCAGAGCTGCCCAGCTCCCCCTCACCCACAAGGGGCACCCCGACCGGGCGATGCACCCCGAAGCTCCCGCCGGCCCTGCCATGCTCCCCCGGCGCCGGCACGGCCCCACAAACACCGCCAGCAGCCGCAACACCGCTTCCAGCACCAAAACCCAGCGCTAGACCAAAACCGTGGGTTTTTTTATGAAGTCCCATCCAGGTCCTGCTTTATTAAACACTCCAGGACTCCAGCCTGGGAAAAAAAGAGAGTTTCACACAGGGAGGGTGGCTGGCAAAGCAGCAGGTTACTCCGAGTGACATCAGGTTAATAAAGCAAAAGCAGATCTCCAGTCTTGTTTAATTAAAAAAAGCAAACTGCAATCCAAAGTCTTTGATGTGTTTTTTTTGTTCCACTTCATTTTTGACCTAGCCCAAGCCATCTAATTGAGATTTTAAGACCCAGACTTTCATCTGGAGAGAAACTAAAGGAATTCCCAAAGCTGGATATACTTGTGGACAGGAGTGGGGAAAAACTTCTACCAGTGTGAAGGAGAGAAGGGAAAAAAAAATGGCTTTGTTTCTTAAGCAGACATTAGTCAGGACAGTTTGGGAATCAAAGTTCCCATTGTAATGAAAAACAATATAATCCCATTACTAAGCAAAGTGGCCAGGCTATTCACCGGGTGGTAACCGGCTACCTGGGAAGGAGCTGCCTTTCAATGGAGCTTCATTCACAATAAACATGAAAGATGTCGAAGGAAGAGACCAAGACAAAACTTGCCTCATTCCCACCCTCAACAATGGCTGCTATGAAATAATTTTTTTTTCTCCCCCCAGTTGATGTTTTTTATATCCTCTGCCCGCCCCATTGTCTCGGGGAGCGGGCTGCCCTGCGCTGCTCTCCCCGCTCAGCCCGCTCCCTGCTCCTTCTCTTGGGGCAACCACGAAGGATGCGCTTCCAGCGGAGGATCCCCAGGGAATAACCTGTGCTGAGGCCGGCAAATGGTCCCACCGCCCACCCACGGGGCAGGGATGAGTGTCCTGAGGCAGGTCCTCAAGCACATGCCCACAGGGGTGACCGGTGTCCCTGTTAGACACCATTAAGTTACTCAGCTCTTCTTTTCCAGCAGCTGTGGCATTCCAGAGCACCCGCTGCAACTGCTCCCTGCTTCAATTTTTCATTTGGAAACATTTCCCCTTTAAAAATGTTTCATTTTTTAAGCCAGCAGAGGGAAAAGTCGGAATGTGGGGGAGATGAGGAATTCCCACCTCCCCAAGCCACCCGCCAGCCCAGCACTGCTGCTGCCCGAGGCCGCTCTCCCTTCCCCATCCCTTTTTTGGGGTAAATGCCCATTTTCACCCACCCTGCCCACTCTTGCTGCCTGTGCAGGGTGAATTCCCGCTGCCTTGCTCTCGGGAGCTCTGGCACACACGCAGTGCCGGTGTCACCGTCTCACTAAGCGATGATGAACTATTTCTTTTTTTTTTTTTCCCTTTTCCCACTCAAACCAAGTTTTGGCTAAACACCGCGCTGCCCGAGAGCCAAATATGGAAAAATCCCACCCGGGACACGCGTGACCCCACCATCCCACTCTTCTAATCCTGAACATAAAACTTGAGATTAGGATCTGAACAGCCACCGAGAGTTTAAACAAGCTATATTTAGCCCCGATATTTATAAACAGGAGGAAAGGGGGGTTTCGCAGAGCACACGGGTGCCGCTGCGGCACAAACCCTCCCCAAAGCCAGAGCAACTTGGGCCGGGGATGTTTCGGTGAGACCGTGAGCGGGCAAAGATGGCAATGGCCGGGCAGCGATGGATCCAGCTCCTCACAGCCACGAAGCTGCTGGTTTCTCTTTGCAAGCAAAGCAAAGCTTCCGAAAATAGTTATTAGCAACGAAAATAGTTATTAGCAACAAAAAACCTCGCCCCCTTGGAAACTATGGCCTGAGGGACATAAAGCACCTCCGAGCAGACGGGTATCTGCTCCCAGGATCTGCATCCTGGGATTTCTGTTGCTGCTGAGCTTAACCAAGGAAACGGCGCGGGAGGGAGGGAGGGAAGGAAGACTCTGCCTCTGACACCTTTTGCCGGCAGAAATCCCTGTGTCAACATGACGCCCTTGCCGAGGGAGCGGGGACAATGGTGGCGGCTCTGCCCTCCGGCCGCAGCCCGCATTCCTGCCCCCCTCCCCTGGAAACCCCCCTTTTGTGGGGAGCAGCAGGCCCTGTGAAAGGGCCGTCTGTCGCCCTGCCTTTTGACTTGGAGGTCTGTGTCTAACATTTTAATAGGGGCTGGGGGCCGGGGAGAGGCCCCCCCTTCTCCCGGGTGCTCCCCCGCGGGGTCACTCTCCCAGCCCGCCCCGAAGCCGGGGGCTTGATGGGCAGCGGGTGCAAGGCGGGAGCCGGCGGTGTTGCACATCCCGCTGTGGACAGCCACATTCCTCCACCTGCCCCGAGAGGAGCTATTCCATGGGTTACTCGGCCATCAGAGCCTTTGGGAAGGTCTTTTCCTGATCCCCCTGTGCAAGGACGCATTGGTGGCGCTGGAGACACGGTCTCCTCCACGGCTGCTCATCAACAGCAGACTGTTTCCATCTTAAAATAAATCACTGCACGCTCATAAAACACTCACCCCAAAGGCAGCGATGCCAGCGGGGAGCGTATGGTCCTTGGGGTCCCCATCGCCCCGCTGACGCAGGTGGCCCTGGCGCAGGGACGCGGGACAGAGCAGTTGGCAGAGTGAAGACCCTCCTTTGGTTGCTCCACTTGGGGACAGTCTTAGTAGACACAGTGTCACACCATGCGAGGAGCCATGGAGGAGGATGAGGAGGAATCAGGACGCAAGGCTCAGCCCCGCAGCCCTTGAGGCAGCCTGGGACTGATCCTGCCCAGCCCTGGAGGTCCAGGCAAAGCCTGGCACCGCCGCTGTCACCTACCCTGACTTTAGACCAAGCCCAAAGCACCAGGTTCCCCAGCCCATCGGTGCTGCCGGCACCCAGCCCTCCCAGCCCACCACCACCGCCGCTTGCCTGCAGGGTGCCCCTTCTATTAAATAAGGGCAAAGTTATAGCATCATTAAAACTTAATAAATCCATTTCCCATATAAATACCATTAAATTCAGATTTTGGGGAAGGGAATTAGGGTGAAAACTTGTTAAAAGAAAACGACTTCTGCGCAAATAAATTTTTGCAACTTGACTGAGCGTGAAAGTTTCCCATTAAAATGCAACTCCGCTCCCTTTGCTGGAAATGTGCAAGAGCCTAATAACCAGGGCCTAAACATTAACTGTTTAACTGACTTTTCCAATATTAACTCCAGGCTGCCGTGGGGGGAGGGGAGGGCGTGACGGGTGAAATCTTGAAGCAGACATTAATTACTCTTGTGCGAGGGGAGCACATCCAGCGCACACACCGCTCACCTGCTCCCATCACCCCTCCGCGGACGCAGAGGTGGGACATCGCCGGCCGCGAGCAGGGACGAACCCCGCTGTGTGTGGGGAGGAGGCTGCTCCGTCCTGGGGCAGGGCTCCCCGCAGGACCCAGCCAGATTCTTCCCCCTAAAGCCCGAGTGCGGGGTTGAGTCGTGGTCCTGATCCTGCACCTCTCACGCCGAGCACTGCATTTACCAACAGGCACCTCCGTCGCCTAATTCACCTCCGTGAGCTGGGATGCGCTTGGCAGGTCGTGCTGCTCCTCCACCTCGCACCAAGACAGGTTTTGATGTTCAGATAAGCAGCAGCACGTGGAGGGAAACTGAGGCACTGAGCAGATCTTGCTTGATGTATGTGGAGACCCTGACACCATCCTGTACCGCAGAGCCCTGCCGTAGGGCACTCGCCAGCGCGGGGAGATGATACGAGATCCACCAGACCGATCCACCAGACGCAGGCGCTGCCGTGTAGCAGGGAAGGCAGAGTCCACACAAGGGCGCGCAAGTCTGAATGGGCACCATCACACCTTGGCTAGATGGCCACCGGGAAGCAGCGCCGAGCTGCTCTACCAGCAAGACCCCAGGTGGGCATCTCTAATTGTCCCGGCGCTCTCCAAGCAGGCAGATGTGAGCTGCCATGGTCTGGTGCCACTAAGACCTAGGGGAGCGTTGCAAAGACTTCCCAACATCACACGCGATGGAATCATGGATGGGTTTGGGTTGGAAGGGTCCTTAAAGATCACCGAGCTCCAACCCTCCTGCCACAGGCAGGGACACCTTCCACTAGACCAGGTTGCACAAAGCCCCGTCCAGCCTGGCCTTGATGTGCAGAGAGAGTTGTGCTATGAAGTCCAACCAGGGTTTCCTCAGCCCTTCAGAGCCCCAGCTCTGTGCCCCTGATCGGACCCCACTGATGCCGGTGGTGCCAAAGTCCTGACCCTCACTCCTCTGCTCCTGGATGCCTCTGCGCTCAGATACCCAAGAAGCAAAAATGCAACGCTCCCCCGTCAACACCAGAGCAGCATTTCTACAGCTCATTCCACATCTTTGGCCGGCGCGAGTAGCTGCAGCTTCACCCCAGACCGAAGTGCAAGCACAGCCCCGGGCTGGTGAGCACCCAACACAACGCCCACAGCCGGCAGTCCTCGGGATGGTGGTAACACCGACCTGCCACTGCCAATTCCCATCAAGGCCGACCCCATGGAGCCCTTCCATTCATGGATGGACTGGGGAAGCTGGGATGCCTCTTCCCCAAAGCAAATCCAGGCTCATGAGGGCACCATACAGCAAAGCAACGTCAGGGACCTGCAGAATTTTGGCACAGCCACTTCCAGGCACTGGGGCTCGGTGCTCTATGCCAACAGCATGCGATGAGATGAAAAGACCATTTGGAAAGCATCTGGAATCACCCCAAACCTTCACCTCTCCAGCCTGATGGTCTTTCTAACCCTGGCCCCCAAAGCGAAGGGCTGCAGGAGGTCAGCCCCAGACCGGCCTGGGCAGCGGTGAGAGCAGCACAAGTGTCCCGTGGTGCTGCCCCATCCTGGGCAGCAGCAGGAGCCTGCTGGACACAAAGCCACGCACCTGCAGTGAAGCAGGTGGACCCCAACCACCTTTTTGGCCCTTGGGATGGAGGCAGGCTCAACTGAGACCCCACTGCAGGTCTGCTTTCCCAAGGTGGGTTAAGTTGTATCCCAGAGGCTCTTCCACTCCGCAGCCCCAATACATGGTCTAAAACCTTCACCTGGAGTTTGGCAACACGTTAACCGTGGAGAAGTCTCCATCCAGAGCTTACCAGCTCTCGGTAACTGCACCCCGAGGCTACTCCCTCGTTAAACACACTGATGCTCTATAAATTTCACATTCCACTCATGTACACATGCCGTTACCATTCGGGACACCTACCAACACGAGCAAAACGAGGGTCAGCACACCTCCAGGCCTGGAAAGAGCAGGTTAATTTCCAAACAATGTTATTTTAAAACTTGCTAACTGCCTGCTGATTATGTTATCCAAGCCCTTAATTGGTGAATAGCTTGGCCTTGCAATGACCAAGCACGTCTCCCTCATGCTACGTACAATAAACCATAACAGCCTTGGAGGTGAGACCAGGGTGTGCAGGTACAAATGGATGTATCGTGGCTTCCAGCAGGTAGGAAGACAGCAAGTCAGAGATTTCGGTGGAATAAGGCGTACTCTGTATGACGAAGCGAGTCACCTCCAGAAGCTGCTCATGGAGCAGAGCTCCGTGCACTGCATCACACCACGGGATCACTCATTTAACAGCTGCGAGTACCCAGCGGGGAATAGCCCCTCTCATCTCTCACGATGGCCACCACGAATACCTCATCCCCTCTGCATCCTGGGGAGCCTCCGAGCAAATTCATCTCAGCAGGCATCACCCCACCTCTCCTGCTCATCTCCGTACCGCAGGCGCTGCTGAGGGACCTGCTGAGTTATCTCCTCCTGAGCATGACCGGTGCTGGCCCCTGCCCAAACACAGTGCAACCCTCTGGCCATCGCAAGTACCAAGCCAGGAGAAAAATCAAGCAAAAAACCCTCAGCCCAACCAATAAAATCCCAAGGCAACTTAGCAGGAGTCAGTGGGACCACCTGAGACAACTGATAACCATCACGACGCCTTGCAGAGAGGAGAGATGTAAACAGAGATTCTTCTAGAAAAGAGCCGAAAAAATCCCACTGCTGTCCTAGTGACCTCACCAGCTGGGCTTCTCAGCTAAGTTTCTCTTCCACTGGAATCCACAACAGGTGACGCTTTTGTATTTTTAATCTACCCTCTTACCCATTTCCACCTTGTTCTTTCCGAGAATGAGATCAGACTCAAAAGAGCCATCAAGAGTTCTCAACATGGCTGAATCACCGCTCGGCTACTTCTTTAAGGGCTTCCTCTGGTTGATTGTTCAACACTCCACCCTCTTCCTCTCCAGCACGGAGACTGCATTTTTTCTTTGTTATTATTTCATGGAAATAACGTTGGGTTAAAGCACATGAGAAAAAGCAAACCAGAAGGAAACTTCCGCCCTTTACAATGAGATAACAATGACTGAGCAGTTGAATAACTCGAAGGGCGCAGAGAGCTGCAGGGCTCAGATCACTCCTCTGTCTTCCTGGTTGTCTCCTGAAAGAGTTTTGAGCTAAAATAATCATCTCTTCCCGCTACGGTCTCCCCTCTGAATGTTTCTTCTACGGTTTCTGGCCCGCTGCCCGTGGAAGCTGGTGGTGGCAATGGGCACCAGCTCAGGAGCCATCGTCCCGTCCCGGCTGAACTACAACGCCGCGCTGATTCATAAACAGAGGAAGTACTTTAGCAAACTGACTTTTCCCCCTTTTCAGCGCAAGCCTAGTGATTTATTTAACTTATTCTTTTCCTTTGCCGTCTCTTTGGCTTCTCTGGGCAAGAGTATGACAACCCAGGCGCAGCTCCTCTGACTTTAATGGTGAAAGTCTGGTGGAGCGGGGTTTGAAACTCAGCCCTCTTTCATGCCATCTGCTTTTAACTAGCGGAGCAAGGGAGGTCCTGGGAATAACCGTCACATGGCACAGCGATCTAAAATCAGCCCCACTCATTTGCAGGGATGCCAGGCAAAACTACGGTTATCCAACAGTCTAATTAGGAGCTATCCCTAGAAATCAAAACGGCCTTTTGGAAAACCTTCTCGTTTTGCCTGGGAAAATGCTTTAGTCAAAAGCAAATGCCTTTTCTGGAAAGCCACATCTCCCCAGCGCCGTGAAACCACACGTCAAACACCGCAGCAGCCATCGTCTGCTGCTCCGAGCCCTCCACAGCCCCGACCTTCTAAAGCTCCAGATCCAGTGCAAGTGCCCTGCGTGGGACAGAAACACCCCGCGCCTTCGGCTGGAGTCCGGGCACGATGCACCAAACTCCGCTGCTGCTCTTCCAGCACTGAAACACCTGGCCGCCCCTGCCAAGACGGAAAGCAGCTCCAAAGGCGGCTTAATTAGGCCGCTTCTGTGGCGAGCCCTCCAGCCGATCAAATGCTCTGTCCTCTCCATTCAATTAAAGCCCTGCGTGCCCCGGACTGCCTGGCAAAGGGACAAGCAAGATAAGGCACCTGGAGTTTTACAAACTATCACTGTAAAATAATAAAGGTGGAGAAAGCTCCTCGTCTCGCACTGGCGATTCCCTTTCCGTAACAGGGCTGATAACTCGGTTTTGGTGTTATCAGAGTCGTCTTCACGTAAGCCAACTAACTCTCTCCCGCCACAAACGCCGGGACGCTTGTCCACTGGAGTAGCGTCTCCCTCGTACGCTATTTATTTCACTCCACTTTCTAATTGGATTTGTGGGGGCAGCACAATGGGGCTTTATGGCCAAACTTTGTTAAGTGCCAGGCTGAGCGGAGACGTGGCCAGCAGCCAAAATGGTGCATTTCACGCAGGCGCCAAAGGGCAGTGCCAAGCTTTTCTGCGTCTGGTATCTGTGTTCTTGGCTCTGCTTTGTTTAAGAAGCTTGGAAGCAAAACTCCTCGTAAAGAGATACTCAAAAAAGTGAAAAACCAGGATTTTGCAAGCTGCTATCAGATACCTTGGAAAGTTGCACCTCCTCCAGTCTGGCAGTACCTCTAATATCTGCCCCCATTGCCCATGGAGTGCACCCCGCACAGGACAAGCGCTTTAACACACTACGAGCACCCCACACCTTGGTTTCCTGCAGAAAAATAACTCGCACACACTCGCGAAGCCATCCTGGCGTCCGCAGCCAAGAGAGAGGCGGTTATTCACAGCTAGCAACGAAGAAGTTCTTTAAAGTTAACTTTTTCTCTTAAAAAAAAAACCCAACCCGAGCCTACTTTGGAGGCTTCTCCTCCAAATAGAGCTCGCACACATCAGATCTAATTAGATTCCATCACCATCTGCACATGAAATGTAAATCAGGAGTTGCAGAGACTTAAGAAAAAAAGGGAAGAATGACCACAAGGAGAAGGAGGGGTGTAAGGTTGGGGAGGGGGTGGAGGGTTGGGCATTCTGGGAAGCCATACATGATTAGTCACACAGCATTAATCTGCCTCCCTTAACAATAGCTGCCGAATTTCGACCGAATCCCAGCTGTCGCTCTTTGAATGAAAGAAAACAAGATTTAGAGCGTCAAGCGTTGGTAAGGGCTTCTGTGCAAAAAAAAGTGGCGTGCATTCATTAGTGGCTCACAAAGGGACCCAGCCTTTGTCCATTAAATTGCTCATGTGCCTGATTGATTTGCTGATTTATTTGCACCAAAGGGTTGGGGGGCTCAGCTTGGAGAAGGGGGCGGGAGGTGCCCGGCTACTGGGCAGAGTAATGGCACCCAGGCGGATTTGCAAAAAGCAACACACATTGTCAAGGGAAACTGCCATTCAACAGGTTGGGATTGGAAATGCCTTCAGGTTCCTCCGCCGAGGACTTCCTATTTGGAAATTTGGGGTGGGTGGGAACGTCTCCCCGCCTGCTCTCGGCTCAGGCCACGTTCAACAGGCAGAGGGGAAATCTGGCCGGAAAACAGAGCCTTGCCCATTCACATTTCTTTTATGGAATAGTTTTTAAAAGGGAGCTGGAGTCTTATTCATTTCTCTTGGTTATTGTTCCCTGGGAGCCTGGAGTGAATCGGCCATCGCTGCGGTGGGTCGGTTGGTCCTTCAAAGAGTCCCAACGCTTTACACATCCGTTTCCCCCACAATCGGCTTGGAGAAAGCTCCTGCCCGGGTGCCAGGTCCCACCAGGAATGCCGAGCTGGACCGCAGCTTGGCACCAGTGCCAGCAGGGCTGCAAGGGAGGAGGTGGCCCCGCTCCCCCGCCTGCCCCGGGTGATGCCCCGCAGACCCACGGACATCAATGGGGCATCTCCAGCAGCCAGAGCCACGCCATGAAACCTCTCTTGAACGTTTATTGGAGGTGTACTGGGCACTGCAGCAGGAACTGCCAGGGTGCGAGGGACTGAAAGGCAACGCTTCGGGGCCAGGAGGGAGTCGCTGGAAGACAGACAGACAGACAGCCTCCCTCCCTGCCCGACGGTCCAACGAGCGCCGCGGGCCGGCCCTACCTCCTGCTCCATCAGCAGGGCAGTCTGCATAGGTTAACACCAGTAAAACATGGCCCTTTGCCCATGTTTTTCCACCCAGCTAGGAACAAAGCCCGATCCTGCCAGACTCGCGGCGACTCCTACACAAGCAGGTTATTCTTGCCACTCAAGGAAAGAAAACGCATCTTGCCCTATTAAATCCAGAGCCTTCAAAGCAAAGTCAACATGCATGTCAATACTTTGGTCGGGGGAGATGAAAATCCTCTGGCTCCTCCATACTTACTGGCACACCTCCGTCCCGTTGAGGTAAGTTTCACACTTGCCCCCGTTGAGGCAGGATTCGGCAAGCTGCGTGCACCGTAAACCTGCGAACAGAAGGAGAGAGTTAGCCACAGTGCAGGTCCTGGGTGGCAGTGTGGGGGGGCTGCATCCCCTAGTGTCACCTGGACTGGGGAGAGGCTCGCAGAGACCCCCAGAGCACCCTGCCCCTGGAAGTCTGGTGAGCTGGGGGCTGCAGCACCCGGCAGCCCCCACCCGCGGGGTGATGGAGGCGGGCAGGGACCGCATGGCCCCAGCGCCGAGAGGCTCGCCTAAAAATAAACTCAGGGTGGGCTTAAGGGTAGGCTCTGCCTTCTCCTCCAGCAGGAGGACCGGCAGAGAGAAACCCCAGATCAGGCCCCTGAGTGACAAATGCCATTTGGGAAAAACCATCCGCCTGAGGGCCCATTAGTTGCCATTAACTCAGTAACGAAATGAGTCGTCCGACACAACTTGCTATGAGTAGAGGTTTCATTGTCTGGCCCTCAGAGCCAAATTCTGCACAGTTACCACAGCAACTCGCTGAAAGTACCAGAATCGCTTCCGATTTCCACCACGGCTCGCTCTTCCCCTTCTCTGCCCCGCTCGCTCTTCACGGTAACCGGTTCTGCGACACGCGTGTGCAGCCAGAGCAGTTTCACATTGAGCGACTACAGCCTCGCACCGCCACCGCCAGAACCAAACTTCTCCCCCTGGGCGGCTGCCAAGCCCCGCGCACCCCGGGGACACCCCGCTGTCCTCGGGGCTCTGTCCCCAGCCCTGTGACACCCCGCTGCCCTGGGGGCTCTGTCCCCAGCCCGGTGACACCCCACTGCCCTGGGGGCTCTGTCCCCAGCCCCGCATGTCCCAACGGGGGATGGAGTGGGGTGCTGGGGACCACTCTGGCTGGGCACAACTTTCTGCAAACTTTGGCTCCGAGGAGCCAGGGCCCAGGCACGGCTCTCAGCCCGGTGTGGAGCAGGATGAAGGCTGCTTCTCTGCCTCCCCTTCCAAAAATCCACCGAGGACGTTATTGCTACGGAGGCGGCCGCCCGTCCGGCCCCGGGGCGGGAGCGGGGGGCATCGCAGGGCCCCGGGGACAGCGCAGGGCCCCGGCCCCCCCGGGGCGGGCAGCTCCCCGCTCCGCCCCGCACCTCCGGCCACTTTT
>VYZM01001910.1:2630-20395 GCA_013398915.1 Dromas ardeola
GCCTTCCCTTCCACAGGTAAAATTGTTTTATTCTACTGCTGGAGATGCTGAGCTTTCATGGAAATAAAAGGTGGGATTTGCTTTTTATTTTTGTGAAGACAATACTCAGAATTGTAATTTCAAGAGTACTTTTTACCCAAATTTGCAGACGTGGCTTGGAATTCAGTGTCCAAGCATGGTTTGCCCAATGTGCAGTGTTCTTAGAAATTCCATGCTGCCGGTAAGAGGACATGTGTAGAACAGTTCCTCTCTTTCTCAAGGCCATGTATTCAGCATAATTAAAGAACTCCATGCGTTATGAAACAAAATCCTAGGATTGTAACAACAACAACAAAAAAGTAATAGGCTGCTATTCCAGTTTGGCATCTCTTTTGGAGTTTCTTTACAGGTTAAATGTTTAGGGAGAAGGTCTGTGCTTATGTGGTTAAAATTGTCGGAGGGTAAACTGGAGCTTAAGATCAATTGGGTGTTAATACAAAGTAGAACAGCTCTGTATGAATCAGTTATTTAGAAGCTCCCTGTATCAGCAATTATTTTGACTCATCAGTTATTCTTCCCCTTGATATACACTAAGACTTCAATAACAACTGTGGAAGAAATCTTCTGAGATTTTTACAATCTGAGAAACATTTTGCTTCCAGACCCAGTAGCTTTTACCTCTTCCAAGGCTGTTCTGAAAAAGATCAGGGGATAGCGGGAGGAGAGGTGAAGCAGTGGAGCACTGCTACAGCCATAAAGGCTTAGTGAACTTTCATACCTAGCATTAGCAATATTCATCTGTTGTTAAAAGTAAGCAGCAGCCTGAAGTTTGCAGTCACGGTATGTTTGTTTCCATTTTTGTAAAAGGTACATGCATCTTCCGTGATTTGCTTGAATGAAGTTTATTACGGTCCAGTATTGTCAAGGTGAAATGAATCCTGGCAGCTGCTTCTATGAGGGAGTTTTTGAGGTCTCCTAGAGGTGGCCTGTGTTTCACGTTGTTTAGTTGCAAGAACTTTGTGTTCTGCTAAAAAAAAAAGTGAAGTATATATTCCAAAGTGCTGCTTCTTTTTGTTTTTTAAGCAGAGAAGGGGTAATGATTTTATGGTATAATGGAATGGCACGTTATCTTGATGGTTATTTTCTGGTATGCCGGGTACTGCAGCCACTTTGTTTCTGATGTGTATATTATGGCTTATTTGACAATGCTGGAAGCCAGGGAATTGGAATTACATTTAATGCACTGCCCATTTCTCTCAAAACATAGTTTCTGTTTCTGTCAACCTTATGTAAGAGGTGTTAAATGAAACAGGTAAGCTACACAGATGGTACCCCTGACTGTGCTGACATTCAGAAGATACATATTCCTGCTTCAGAAGTCTCATCTGGGCCAGCTATTTCTTAAACTATGTTTATGTGAGCTTTTTGTTTTGTTTAGCGTCCTCCAAATGCTACTGGAACTTTTTCAGGCCCGTATAGGTGACTGTGAGATACTCTGATGTGTCTGGTTGTATTAGTGTTTATCTGAATTACAGTTTTGAAGTCTTACCATTCACTAATGTCTGAAATAATGGATCTCTACAAAGGCTGCCTTCTGTGACACCTGTGAGTCTGGATGGTGTGTGGCATTGTTTTTCTCACATATTAGCGAGTGATGGTGAATAATATAGCACTGCTAGAGATAATAAGGTGAAACGTAAATGGAGTAGGTGATTTTTACTTTCTCTATATCTTAATGAAGTTTCATTCTAAAATGCAACCATGACCATTATGTCTGCTTGGAGACAAAGTTGTTGAGAAACAGGTTGACTGTAGAAAAGATCCATAAAAAGAAGTGAAAGATTGGCAGTTAGAGACTTAATGCTTATCAGAAACAGAAATGAGAAATGCCTTTGCTATATTGGAAAACAGCAGGTAGTAATGCATGTGTTCATTTGGTGGGAGACCCATAACAGGAATCAATCCCTAAACCAGATGTTGGATAACTCACTTCGGAGGTAAGGCATATGTTTTTTGAAAATGAAGATGATTAATCTTTTGAATAAATTACCATTAGGGAACAACACTGTAGCCATCCTTTGAAATGCTTAAATTGAAACTGTAAGTTTTTCTTTTAGCTTTTTGGAGGTGGAAATCTTTACTAGATTAAATTTAATTGCCTATGACAGGTAAAATGGGTAATTTTGGTCCTTAAATCTAAGAATGCTCTTGTCTCCTAGCTTTGCATTCTGATGTGTTGTTGGCTGCTGGATATGGAACGGTCTGCTTAGCTTACTCTTTTTTTGCTAAGATGTGATGTGATCGTAGGGCCCAGATATAAGCTCCCAAAGCGTTTTTTTTAACTTCTCACCTATTGTGTTGCAGAAGCTTCTTCATCTTAGCATATGTCTTTAATAGGTAGCTTCTCTTTGACTTGTGCTTGTCTTGTCATATTGTTCAAAACTGTGTTGGTATTTGAGAAAAGAGCCATTTCTTAGAATAGTGACAGGTACAGATTTGCTTTGTTCTTTCTCTTATTGTAATAAGCCGTATTACAAGAAAGGTTTGGTCTTGAATTTACTGGTATTTTAACTTTTTATTATTTATGGTTCCAGGCTGTACGCAGGAATATTTTGGTGCCTTCACCAATAAATTGGGAGGAACCTCTAGTAGAGCGCTCTGTAGCATTGCTTTCTTATTGTGGGCTCTTCTCATTCTTGTGGGGTTGAAAATACAACTATGTTCTTTATTAAGGACCTAGGAAGTCCAGGGGATGGAACTTTTTACTCAACAGTTTTTTGCATAGTGAGTCCATTTTATTCCCCACTGTGTGTATGTTGTTGTAGTAAAACGTTGATTTAAAAATTCTGAAGTGGTGTTGTTTAAATTAGCATGGTTTAGCTTTAACAGCAGAATTGGCAAGGTAGGCATGGTAGCTGTGATCAGGTCCCCTTTTGGTTGTTGCCTTTCCTTGAGGTAAAATTACCCTTGTGATAATACTGAATTGTCCTTGAAAGACTGTTTCAGTTTTCTTTCCGTTTTATTTTCTGTTTTATGCTTGCATTCCTTTTTAAGAGTGTGTGGATCAGAGATACCACCTAGAAGAAGGGAGGCATCTTCTTTCCTTGGGGCAAATGAGTCTGCTTATGGGAGAGGATTTTCCAGAGACAGCGTGACACCTGCCAAGTGCTGCAGAAAGTCCCAGCTTGCATGAAGTGTCAGAAGATGCAATGAGGAGCAGAGAGCGCTATGGCAAGTACTCTGTAAGGACTAGAAGTGACTAAGCTAGTTTCCAGGCTCACAAACCTATTGACTTGGCTCAAGCTGAGCCCAGAAGGAGGATTCGTTGGTGGGGAACCAACAGGGAGGGGAAAAGCTCTGTCTTCTGTTGGACCAATCACATTCAGTTTTCTTTTCTCAATTGATCTGTTGTCACAGATGTTTTGATAAGATTTGTCTTTCCAGTTTTAAAAACGCCTGAATTGGTTTTGGCAGCTTGTTGTAGAACAAATTCACTGGACGAATTTAGCTCTGTCGCAGGCCAGCTTGGAGTCCTAGGAGACCATCATATAGCAGTTAAGTAGGAGCAGTGGACTTTAGTATTAGATGACTTGGACAACAAAGGTTGTAATTGCTGTGGAATATACCTATGGCAGGAGTTAGAAGTAATTTTAAGAATGGCTGTGTGGAATCAGATTAATACCCTGTTTTCGTGCTATCCTATTTGTATACTAATTTTCTTCCTTATCATTTATCGGGGAAGAGTATAAGAATAAAGTAGCATATGGAGACACTTTCTTAGTGATCTGTAAATGAATAACGATTAGGAATGAAGATGCTTTATTTTCTTAAGGGAATTTCATGGACATTTCACCCCCATCGGTTTGTCCAGATATGTTTTGAATATTTGAAAGTTTGGAGCATGCAAAAAGCGTAAGCTCCCATCAGTGTCCCAGTTAGAAACTCTTGTGTATTCCTGTTAAATCATTGATGTGGGGCAGGGGAAGAAGCTCAGAAATCTCATGAGTTACACGCATAGTTAAATGCTATGTTGCTTCCAGAAAATGAGAGGCTGATGTAGGAATGCCTTTGAAGAAACTTCTCAAAAGGAAATTGAGCACAATAATGTAAACTGAATGTCATTCCACTGGATAGGAAATGTAGTGAATAACTGAATTGTGAGACAAGAGGTATTGTAGTAGCTGTTCAGCTTTTAATGAAAAATCAAAGCAGTGACGTATTTTTTTTCCAGTTCTGTGCACCTTAAAAAATGAACAGTTGTACTTAATTTTGTAAAATATGTACCATGTCTTTGTTAGAGAATACTGTGGGAGGCATGCAACATCTTACAGAACTGGCTTATGAACTTTGTGGTTGTGTTTTTTTGAAATAAATGATTGCTAGAAATCATTATTCTCTCATATATAAGTTTGAACTATACCTCTCAGAATTCAGAGGCTTTGCTTATATCAACTTGAGACGGTTGTACCTCACATGGCTTTTGGAATGTTAGAATTATATCCAAGATGTACCATTTGGCTTGCTCTTTGCAGTAAATTTAGTTATCCTACAAATGAAGCCCCAAAAATTCTACCCCTGTAAAAAGATAGAGTATATGTGTTCCAGGAGAAAGTATAAAACTTATTTTCTCATTTGTAGGGGGAGATTTTTGCAAAAATGAGGGAGAAGGGAAATGGGCTTGTGGCATAGTTTTGGAAGTTGTTTGATATGTGAGAAAGGATATCTAAAAGTCTTAGATAGCAAATACCTTACAGAAAAGGAAGGTTTGAATAGAATTTATAGCAAATGCCAAGGTTAGACATTGTGCTGCTGGCAAATATCCAGAAAGAAGGCAAAAAAATATTTAGGAAGTGTGTGTTATTGATCCATCTTTCACAGTTGATGTAGTAGCCGTGGGGGAAGAGGGCATTGGATAACATAGGCAGTATGCGAAAGGAACTAACTAAAAATCCCTTGATCTTAGAAATCTTGCTCAGAATGGTTGTACTGAAAGAGACAACTTCATGTATAATACAGGAAGAATGCCTTCAGAAGCTTACTCTGTAGAATTTTTTTATGCTGTAATTCCAGCTTTTCCAGTACAATACAAGTCATTGCCTGTTTTAACTCTTATCACTTATGTGAGCTGAATTTTTGCAGTGGCAGTTGTGACATCTGTCTGTCTTTTTATATGATCACAAAGTCGATGTTTCTTGCAATAAATCTGCAATTCACAGTTTTGTTTGTTTTCATCCACAAAGCATATTATTCTGTACTGTGGTTATTTGTAGTAGTGGTATAGATTTGATACACAAGGATGTCCTGGGGATTTTGATCTGTTTATAAGTCTGGCTGTAGAAAATAATTTTCACGCATAGTAATTGGTAAAGCTGTAATAATTTAATTCTACAGATACAGTAAATGAAAAGTACTTTTCAAATAAAGATAACTTTGTAGTGATTATCAACATGTATATGTTCATCACGTAAAGTTTTTTGTTAATAATCACACTGGTAGTTAAACAATTTCTAGGGCTTCAGTGCATTAGGGGTCTGATTTCAGTTATACTTAGCTAGAGGGAAAGGCTCCTATCAGCTTCCCCCCATGCCCCAGCTATCTGTCAGGGGAGCTTAAGTATTAACCAGGGGTTTTAATGATTTCAGATGACATGCAAGGCATTTCTCACGTAGGAAAACTGATAACCTGCAGAGCCTTTGATATAAGCTGGCAAGAGGTTTTTATGTCTCATTCCACCTTACTGTGATAAATCAAAGAGTCTTTTTTGTTCACCCAACAGTCTTGCTTAGGGTTAGTACTCTGTTAGGAGTTCCGAAGCAAGTGATGAAAAACTTTTAACTGTTGTCTTGGTAATGAGGGGGTTGGGTATGGGTGTATGCATGCTCTTGAGTTTTAAGAGCTACAGTTAGTGTTTCCTACTAAGGGAAGTTTGACTTAATAGCCAGTAAAATAGGCAAAATGAGTGCAAAATCTACTATGAGACTCTGAAGTTTACTTGACCGAAGACTTAACTGTTACAGAATGTTGATTCAATATTTTGTGAGTCTCTACTAAGTATCTCATATCCTGGATTTTTCTGAGTGTATGTATTTTAATGTTTTTCCAGTTTGGCTACATTTCTCTTGGCTTTGACTGTATGTTCATTACTATGCCTTAAAAGGAGGTCAGCTGCATTTGCATAGTTTTAGTATACTAGTAGTCCAGACCTCTATGAAGAAATGTCTGTTTACTGTTGGACTGTGCAAATACATACGATCTCTTGATAATATATCTTAAAATGCTATCCATGCTTTTTGTCTGTATGATAAGAATGAATTATGGTTTTATTCCTGGCTATTTTAAAGAGTAGATAATTGCTCTCTCCACTGCAGATTTAGGTTGCTTCTAATCTGAAACGGAAAAATACAGAGATTAGGTGGTTTTTTAAAAGTAATTATTTCCTAGAGAAGTTAATACAGCCAGAGAAGGCAGAACTCAGATCAGATAGAATTCCTGCAGATGTCGGCGTGAGCTTGCATTGGGTCAGGAGTTGGGTCCCTTGTTTATCCCCTTGGAGCTGGGCTTGTATGGGGCTTCACTGCATCTGGTGGCTGTATCAGTCACATCACCAGCATTCCCACCCTGTTCTGTGGAAACTCTCAGAAGTGATTCTACTTGGTGTGGTTAGTAGAGCTGGATCTTGGGGATTAAAATTAATGTCTGAATAGAGGAGCTCTATCTGCTACTGATTTGTAGTATTTTACTTTGTGTATATATGCTTTATAGAATCCCAAAACCACAAGATGGTTTTTTCCCACTTGACAATTGTGCTCTTGATCATTACATGTACACATAGATTGTCCAGACATAACTTGTTAGTATAAAATATTAGTATTTGTGAAAGTGAATACAGTATTGTGTCTTAACAAAATTCAGAGAACAACAGCAAGACAACAATTCTGTAGTACAACCTGAATTTTATTCCTACAATTTCAGATAGGGTTTTTTTGGGTGCTATTACAATGTACTATCTAGGCATGAAAAGGCAAGACATGTCTTGAAGAATGTGATAAAATATCTAGCAGCAGTCCTAAGAAAAGCAAAATTGAACTGTCCAAATGAGTCCATCAGGCTTTTACCCTCTATAGTGCTTGGTGGGAAAGTGAATGGTTACAGGCTTGAACCTGTTTGAAGCAGACACACCTGTAATATGGAAATAAGAAGGGATGACCTTTTCTTTATCTCTTTTTTGCTAAGTATAAATGTTTAATAATCATAAAGGTTACCAAATGAAAGTATACCTGATAGGTTTTTCGTCTCATTTGAAAGGAAGGATTGATTCAAATCCTAACCTTCCAAGAAGATGCTGAAGTTATGATGTTATAAAAATTACTGCACTGAAGGTTATGGAATAGCAATGAAAGTTTTGAGTATATAATGGTTGCCCCTTGTACAGCCAGTACTACTTTTGGACCTTTTTACAGTAGAATTGTGTTTAGAGATCACTTAGAAGCAGTATCTTCCCTTATTTAGTCAAGGGTTTGCCAAGCATGATATCACCAGAACTCCATCATAGTTGTGTTTAACGGAAATAGTATGTCGTCCAAAGCCAGCAATAGCAGTCTGTTGCAGAGCACAAGATGCAGGGTTCTCATAACAGTCCCATCCAGAAATTGTGGATTACTGTGGTTACTGACCTCCCATCATCAGTCAGTATAAGTTGTGATTTCTGTCATCTCAACAGAGAGAGGTTTTAACCAAGAAAGGAAAGGAGGGGAAAATTAAAGATGGGACACGCATGAAAAATCCTTTCAGATAGGGAGAGGGGAAAAGACCAGTTACTAACTGAAAAATGAGCTCTAGAATCAGGATGATATTTCAGGAAGATAAATTTACCAAAGAATATGAACAGTAAGAACTCTGAATTTCTTTAAAGATAACTTTCACCCATTTTAAAGGATCGAAACAAGCTTTAGTGGAAGGAGGGGGCTGTACCATATCTTCTCTCCTAATTAATTTACTGCGTATCTTCCTGCTTCTGTGACAGGCCAGACTGAATGCGTTTACAATGAGACCTTGGCCTGTTCATCGTCCATTGCAGGGGTGACTGAGTCTAAATTATGACAAAGCCAAATACTGTGTTTTAGTAGAAGATGTTAGATAGCCATTGGGAACCAGAGTAAGATAAAGTGTATTGCCTGTGCCTGACCAGGAATGTCTCACTTCATTCCACTGTGAGCGAGTTTGCTTAAAATTGTAGACAATAGCTATATGAAATGCAGCTGTGGTGGTAGGAGTGATGCTTGCTGATTTCTTAGAGGTTATTACTGTAACGGACTTGAAGAGGGGCAGGGAAGTGTTTTTATCTATTGTAAGTGGAATCTGAAAACAGCCTTCCAGATCCTCTTAAATACTACCTCTTATTTCACGGGAACTCATGGGAGTTGCTTACTTTAGTGATGAGAACTTGGGGAAGGGTGATGTATGACATCTAGTAAAACTGTCTTTTAGTCTTTGTGTTGATGAGTATCTGCATTCAGGTTGACCATAGGATCCTTGATTAAACATATGCAATGTTGAAAGAATGTTATAAGGAGTGTTGTGTTTCTTGTAGGTAGCATTTAGAATTTACTTTCCTTGAAACTTGTCAGAGATGTTTAAATTTAATCCTATTAATAGCTTCTGCTCAGGGATAATTTTGAGGTTCTTATCTCAAAGTGTTTTATCAGTCTAATATATTTTTTCACTATGACTTAGGCTTATCCTTGCTTTATGTAATGTGATTTGCAAAACAAAGTTGGAGTATATCTGGCTTTAGGTCACTGATTACAGCTAGACAGACTTTTGTAGTGGAATGTGTTTAGCAAATAAAAACCTGTGAGACCTTTTAAAAATTCAGATGAAAATTGAACTTAACCATTTTATAGGTTTATAAAAAGCCTAATACCTTTATCTGATGATATGGTTGAGAAATACATCTATAATACTTCAAAAAAGATAATTGTTTTACTTCTTGCTGAAGGAGTTTTTCCACTGTGTAAGTACCTATACAATATCTCTATTTTAGATTAAAATAGGCATTGAATTACAAATTATTTCTATATAGTCTATTTTAGTGATTGATAATTAAATGTAGGTTTGTAGTTTGGCAGTCTTGCTTTTTGTATTGCCTCATTGCCTTTTCCTGGATACAGTCTACTTATTTACATTCAAATTCAAGTTTCAATTGACATGCTGTATATGACCTCTACCATCTTATATCATATAAATAAATGCTGAAATGTTTCTTAGTTTAAACAGTAGATTGTCTACATAATTTGTCATTCCAACCATTTACCACCCTTGTCTAATGGCAATTAGACTTTTCTTAAAAGAAAGAGAATGTCTCTATGGCCTGGACAATTTGGGGTAATGCCAAAGAAGTTGCCATGGATGCTAAAAATTTTGCAACTCCAGTGCTCAGTGCATTGTGTTGTGCAACTTGTAGTTTTGCACTTTTGTTCTTTCTTTTCTTTCCTGGATTACTGCTGAGAAACAGGATCAGATATCCAGGATGAAGCTGGGTAATGCTTCTGAAGTCTTACTGGATCTTGCATGGACCAAGCCTATTTTCTTCAAGGTGTATGTAAATCTCCCTATGTGATGCTGTTGCAATATTGGTATAATCCTGGGATTTTGAGTGAAGTTTATAATCCTCATTCCTTTAATTTCTTCCATCTGCAAGGGCAGTCATGGTTCATGTCGTGCCTTTGGTTGGATGCTCCATGCCTGTAATTGAGGACAAAGTGGATACAGCCAAGAGTAGGTTATAATATTGTGACCAATGTGTGAAGTTAAGCCAAGGGCAGAGTAACAGTGAGGATTTTTAAAAGCCAGGATCTCTGTAGGGAAATACTATTACAGTTTCCAAAGTAACGTCTTATTTACTGGATACCTGACATTCTTCTTCCCCTCCCCCTTCATTTTCTTCATGATTCCCCTTAGTTGCCTGGCTTTATTTTTTCTTTCCCCCCTTCTTTTTTTCTTTTTTTCTCTTACCTATCAATTTTCATAATGTAAAATAACAGAGAATGAGAAATTATGTTTTTTCTAAACCATTGAGTTCATGGAAAGAGTGCAGGAAGTAGCATGCAGGGGAAAGGGCTTTGATTTAGATGCTGTCCGCTATACCTTGATCCACAGGAGAAGTTCGGTTATGGGAGGAGGATCCCATGTGTTCCAGATGGTTCTGATCTCAACTGAGACACTCTGAAGTAGCAGGGAAATCCAGGCTGGGGCTGAAGGACTGTGCAAGGATGTGCTTAGGCCATTACAAAGTGGCAAAAGTGATGTGACCAACAGTGCTTCCAAGTGTAGGTCTGTGAAATAGTAATAAACAGGAAGATTTTCAGGAAAATCTCAGGGAATGCAGTTTTACAGCCCAGCAGAGACTTATTCATGGGACCTTAATATGCAAGAAAATCTGAAAGCTCAAGTAAAGATATTTTGTGAGGAATATGTGGCAGCAGTGTTCACTATATGATCTCAAAATACTGAGGGAGGGAATCATTCCCCAGTTTGAATCATGTAAATTCAGACTTTTAGGCAAAGATAGTGGGTCAGATTACAACTTTTCCTGAGAGCTGGAAAGGGGTTTGACTTCAGACAGATTCACTAATGTTGGTCTTTCATGTTGGCAACTGGCAGTGTCTCAGCTTGTCCATCATGATTTGATAGTACTGGTTTGAAGCCTTGATTAGAAGTGATGTGCTGCACAATATCTGGAGAGTCAGTTTATGTTCTGATGATGTCATTGTATCTGATACAGGAATCCTGTGGGCTGACATCACTTCTTTAGTCTTTCTTTAAATGGTGCTTCATTTGGTTTAGTTGTAGTCACTGTAACTTCTTTTTTACTAATCCAATGAACACTTGATACATATGCATGTGCAGGTGGCAGGGGCTCATGTTTGAACCCTGACAGTCCTTAGCCATTGGTTGAGCATCAATGTACAAAATTCTCTAGCTTTAATAATGAAGGCATATTTGATAAACAATCCTGAATGTTACTGAATCAATAAATGTTGACATTACCTTTATTCATGAGTTTTGATAACAGCAGCACTTAAAGCATCTACATCTAATATATCATAAGATATACATTTTATCCTTTGGATAATTTCTGTACTGAGGGCATTTTCTCTTATGAAGCAATGTCACTGTCGGTTGCTCCAAATGTGACTGTATATAAGTATGTGGCTGCTATCTACATTATGTTAAAAGAGATACCACACAGTTGGGATTGAGTATTGTATGATCTGGAGCTCTTAATCTGTTTTTATTTAGTGTTTGGAAAAAATCAAATTATTTGGGTTCTCTTCCTAAATAAACCCAGGATTGAAGAATTAAACTAAATTATATTTTTATGTTCAATGCATTTCCTTACTACTTTCTGTCTGGATACAAAACAAATGTGTTTTATTATTGGGAAGTAATATGGTTGTTTAGAAAACTACTTAGGCTACAGTATTTGTGTTGGCAATTTTATTTTCCAGGCAGAACAGTTCTGTTTTCTTTCTATACCCATTTGTGGAAAGACTATATCATCATAATAATGTTTTCAAGGGCTGTGATGCTCAAGTTATTCTGTATTATGCTCTGCGCTGCATGGATTTAGGCAAGCTGTCATAGAATCATAGAATTGTCTAGGTCGGAAGGGACCCTTCACATCATCTAGTCCAACCATCAGCCTAACTCTGACAAAAACCACCACTAAACCATATCTCTAAGCACTGTGTCTACCCATCTTTTAAATACCTCCAGGGATGGTGCCTCAACCACTTCCCTGGGCAGCCTGTTCCAATGCTCAATAACCCTTTCAGTGTAAAAATTTCTCCTAATATCCAGTCTAAACCTCCCCTGGTACAACTTGAGGCTGTTTCCTCTTGTCCTATCAGCTGTTATTTGGGAGAAGAGACTGACCCCCACCTCGCTACAACCTCCTTTCAGGTAGTTGTAGAGAGCCATAAGGTCCCCCCTCAGCCTCCTTTTCTCCAGGCTAAACAACCCCAGTTCCCTCAGCCGCTCCTCATGAGACTTGTTCTCCAGACCCCTCACCAGCTTCATTGCCCTTCTCTGGACCCACTCCAGCACCTCAGTGTCTGTCTTGCTGTGAGGGACCCAAAACTGGACACAGTACTCGAGGTGTGGCCTCACCAGTGCTGAGTACAGGGGGACGATCACTTCCCTAGTCCTACTCACCACACTGTTCCTGATCCAGGCCAGGATGCTGTTGGCAGCCTTGGCCACCTGGGCACACTGCTGGCTCATATTCAGCCGGCTGTCAACCAATACTCCGAGGTCCTTTTCTGCCAGGCATCTCTCCAGCAACCCTTCCCCAAGCCTACTAGTGCTGCATGTGGTTGTTGTGACCCAAGTGCAGGACCCGGCACTTGGCCTTGTTGAACCTCATACCGTTGGCCTTGGCCCATCGATCCAGCCTGTCCAGATCCCACTGCAGAGCCTTTCTACCCTCAAGCAGGTCGACACTCCCACCCAACTTGGTGTCATCTGCAAACTGACTGAGGGTGCACTCAATCCCCTCGTCCAGATCATTGATAAAGATATCAAAGAGAACTGGCCCCAACACTGAGCCCTGGGGAACAACGCTCGTGACTGGCCACCAACTGGGTTTAACTCCATTCACCACCACTCTCTGGGCCCAGCCCTCCAGACAGTTTTTAACCCAGCGTAGAGTACTCCCCTCCAAGCCATGGGCAGCCAGTTTCTCCAGGAGGATGCTGTCATCTGTAACCTGGCCTTATTTAAATAATTTCTTATAAATCAGAAGCCTAATAGAACTTTTATCACCAGACAAAAACAATTCTTTTCTTTAAAACTGGCCCCAAATTGAGTAACTCGTCAGTGTGTTTATCAAAATTGCTATCCAAACAGGAGGAAAAAATCAGAGTACATGCTTCCTTTAATCAGCTTGAGAAAGGTAGATTGGAGGTTTGAATTATAATTTTGCTGATGTTTTTATAGACTACTAGGTACAGAGAGTCTGCACTGAGAAATCAGTGTATCCAGGTGCTTAAATACAGTGATGTGACTATGTTCATGCCTGACTCTGGGGTTGAGGAGCAGGCCTCTGTCAAAGGTCTCAATCGATTCTTTGGATTTTCATGGATTTTAAATGATGAAACTGTTTTAAGTCTGAGAAAAAAAGTTTGGTGCTTGTGGAAAAGTTCAGGCTTAATCTGTATGACAAACCTCAATGTCTCAAAATTGAGATCTGTTTCTGTGGCTGAGGAGGGGCTGTGAGGGTTGAACATATGATTGCCTTGGATGTGCAGGTGTTTTGAAATTCGATTTAAAAGAGAAGTTAGGACATGCAATGAGGTTTATGTGGTGGTTATTTTGAAATACCTGAATTTGTATTGCAATTTGGACTCCAGTAAAGGCTGAAAACCGCAGCTTTTCCAGGAGTGAGTAATTATTGTGATAGCTAGTTGAACCTAACCACAGCCTTATGTTTCTGTTTTCGTGTCAGTTTAGGAAACTGGAAAACTTCTCTGGCATTCCTCACTCAACTCTCAGCTTTGTTTGCTTAAGATACTAAGCACAAGATTGTCCTTTTTGAAATGTAAAAGGAGTATTGCTCAAGGCTTTGTGAGGTTGAGGAATGAATTGAGTACAGTCTACTATTGATATTTTTTTTCTCCCCTTTTCCAGCAATGAGATTTAACTTGTTTCTGTCTATTTTCCACCTTTCCTGTCTCTAGCTCCCTTCCTAGCTCTCTGTCTGCCTTTAAAAAATGTTTACAATCACTATCTTGTTTTCTTATTGTGGTGACCAATAATGTCTGGAGTACACGCTGGTTTAGTACAACTAAAGAGGTTTTTTTGGGTTTTTTTATTGTTTTCATCTCCATTTGTTAGTGATGTTTTATGAGGCTTCCCACTAAATATTTAACAACTCTTCTTAAATGTTTGACTCATGATTTTACAGTGATACATTACTTTCCTATCTTTACACAAAATTTCCTAGTCGGAGAGATGCATTTGCAGTATGTCCTCAAGGCATCACCGGTGTTTCTTGCTGTAGAGACACTTTGCTGCATAGTGAGTGTGATACATTTTGGGCTCATTTTATCTGCCTCTGTTAATTCCACAATGGGTGTGTGTGGATAGTATTTCTGGATAACGCAAGCAATACTTTGAACTTGCCAAGCTATAGCAGCTGTGTGAGGAAGCCATCCTTACCAAACAGTAAATACCACGCTACACTGGGTTACAGTAGAATATATATACAGTACTTTTTTACAATGAAGAGGGATCCTGTGGGAATAAATTCAGTGCAGTGCTGAAGAGTTTCAGAGGGCAAAGCTGCTTTTGAAGGTAGAGGTATTTTTACTGTCAGTGAGGACCTCTGACTCTTGGCGTCCTTACGCACTTTTGAGTCCACAGAAAACAAAGTGTTGTTGCGTGAGTGATGTGGAGCAAGAAGCAATACTATAATTGCATTACGAAGTGTACAGAGTAAAGAGTTCCGAATCGCAACTCCTAAATCTAGAAGTTTGTGCTTCTTGATTGCAAAACAGGAGCTCTGAGCCTTGCATTGTTCTCGCTGTCTCATCCCCATTCAAACTTAAGGGGGAAGCTAAGAATAGCTGAAAACTGCTTTGAGTCTCTCTAATTTTTTCCAGGAGTGTTTTGCTTACTCATTCAGTTTGTTGCGCTCATACCGTCCCCATTCTCCAGGTCAGTAATCGACATACAGTTAGCTGACATTTAATGGTCACATAAGATACAGTTCTATGCTCATTTTTTAATTCACAAGTCACTGGCCTGTCTGATTTTTATACTTCATTGTCTTTTCATTTTTTTTTTTAAATGTTGTTGTCCAGCAGTCCTGCAGTGTGTAATAGTCATGTTTTCTACGTTATTGATTTTTAGTGAGAATAATAATAGAACAAGCAGAAAACAAATTCATGACATTATCAAGAAAAACAAAATATGAAATGCATTGTCTGAAAGTAAAATGGGTTCATTGACTATTTTGTTCGTTCTGGCAGTTAGATCAACAATCATCACAGCAGTGAAGGCAAGTCAGTGAGTCACAGTTGGCTTGTCTGTGCTGAGCAGAGTAATTCAGATTAGCCTGTGACTTTTGCTAGCTGACGAAAATGCCCTGTACTCCTTCCCAGTGTCTGTAGGGGAGTATGAAGGAATGATCTCTGCTGAGCCACGCAGCTGCTGACCTGTCAGTGGTGATGCACTGCCTGAATACCTGGTGAGACAAATTAAAATGTATGTCCTAAAGATGTTGTGCTCTCAATCAGGTTTTAAGCATCTCATATTAATGTGTTAAGACAATTTGTGCGTACCCTTAACTGGACCTGCTGCCTATCAAGAAGCTGTAGGATAAGCAGTATTTTAGACAGATTGCATTCCTTCAGTTTGCCTTTGGTTCTTTAGGGTGTCATCAGATTTTGGGACTTCTCTGCAATTGTAAGGAGATTTTTCCTTGCTCGCTAGAGATATTCTAACTGTTATTTGGGCATAAATTAAAATGTAGGAATAAAATAGTTGTTGCATCCTGTGATAGGGCTGTATATGTTGCTCATTTCTCTAGTCTTGGAGATCTTCGAAATAACCCTGGGATAAATTTCACTCACACAGAGGAATTAAGCGATATTCTATTTTGATGTTTCTTTCCTGTTTAGGAATGTCTGCATCTTTAGTTTCATCTTTGCAAATACATTCTTATTTAAAGTGTGAGAAACGACTATGTCTAATCTGGGAATCTACATAATCCTTTATTTTTATTTTGCTATTTTTCCCTTGTATAGAGGTCAGTGTGATTTTGAACTGTAAAAAGTCAGAGCTCTCCTCCCCTGAGATGCACCCTAACACCCTGCTCCCTGAATTAACCTTAAAAGAAGAATTTGGTTTAGTGGATTTTGATTTTTGTAATGAGTGTGTTCAGTTTTATTTCCCTGAAAGCTCTTATCACCACACCAAAGATTAGAAAGCTCCCCCCCCCATCCTTTTGTAAAGATTGTATTGTAAACAGGTTGTTTAGACAACCATAGGACGCGTCAAGAGGTTTCTTTTCAACTTGAATATAGTTGCTGTTAGCTAATCCATGTTTTAGCTACTTCCTTCCTTAATCTGCCATATCTGATTATTTTATGGCACTACTACAACGTTTGTATTGCAGGGTGGCTTTAATTCTTTCTAGTACTTCAGCTTTGCTTTCTTTTATCACCCACTTTAGAATTTACTTTAGGTTTTTACATGTCAAAATTACGTTTTAGTCAAGATCATATCACATTACACCACAGAGCCAAGATTTAAAAATATCGTATGCTGTCAACATTAGTTTATGGATGAGTAAAGCCAATTGTAATATGAAGTATATAGATACCAAAGTGCTAAGACATAGAAGGCTTTTAATCCTATCTATAGAATAGCAGGTTCTTTTTTACATATACTGGACCAGAATATCTGTAAAAATTATTTTCGTTACACTGCAGAAGAAGAAAAATGTAAAGTATTTTGCAAAAGAAGGAGAGTATTAATCACATTGAAATTATGTAAGAATGCAATAGGGCGTGCATCTATAAACTGAAGAAGGTAGGTCGACAGGGATGGGTGTAACCAAAGTTGGAAAGGGGAGTTTATTTGAGATTGTTGGGGGCTGTAGAGACTGTTTTGTTTCATGTGGATTTAAGGTTTGGAAATTTTGTAAAAGAGTGAAATCAAGATAAGTGTATTTGCACTGGACATGCTGTATGCATCAGCTAGGACAAGTGTGGCTATTCATCCAAGAGTTTTCAAAGAGCAAAATGTAAATGGTTTTGGCACATTTTGCTCTGATGTACCTTGCACAGATTTTATAGCCTTGACTAAATGCTATTTGATGTCTTCTAAAATTGGTATAGCTTCCATTAAGCTATAATGATATAGAGGCATGTTCCCGCTCTTGAAGGCACATTAAAACTGGAATATTTAGGAAGAACTTACACTACGTACTGGGACTTCTGTAATTTGGAATGTATTCTGATAGGTGAGTTTCTTACATGTACTTCCCTTCTCGTGTGTTATTATATGATGTGGATAGTACTGACCTGTGAATGGTTGTCAAATCTTTTCACGTGTGTAAGTGAAAAAATTCTTTGCAATTTTTGTATTTAGTGCACTTACAAATATTTTTATTGTTATTATGATAATCAGAAGGTGTAAATGAGGAGAACTACTGTTTTACCAACTACTTAAAGCTGAAGTGCTGCTGCTGTACTCTGAGAGAAATTGTTGGCTTTTGTACAAGAGCTGACCACAGCAAAGGAACTTCCATGTCTTTCTCTGATAATTCTAGTTTAAGAACCTCTCTGCATGATTTCTGAAATATCTGTGCCTTGAATACAGCTGGTGAATTACCTTGAGTTTTGGCTGCACATCTGAGTCCTTCTACTGAGAGCTGCTCTATAAATGTAATTCTTGAAATACTGGTTACAGTGCCTGTGAACAGTACAATATGAATGAGTTCCTGAATAACAATTTGCTGGGAGGCAGCTATGTCAACAGCTTCAGGCACTATAGGATGAACTGCAAATAAGCAAAAACGAATAGAGCCATTGGGTTAGTGATTCCCAGTTCCGTTGCTCCTTCTGATCCAGCCTTGAACGTTCATGAGTGTTGCCTTCCAGAGTGTCCTATAATCTTTTCTCTTGTTCTGCTTTCACTGTGGAAAGTACAGTTGGAATACTGTTACTGTATAGTTACAACAAAAAGTACGGAGAGGCAAGAAACCGTGTTTAAACTTC
>VYZM01001910.1:20407-30972 GCA_013398915.1 Dromas ardeola
AAAAACCTCTTTTAAACCCCCCCCCCCCCCCCCCCAATTACGCCACAAAGTCATTACATGGGGAGTAGATTAATGGTTTTATCTTCTGTCTGGAACGTCAAATTCTTAAATAGTACAGATTTTAGTACAGATTTGGAGTAGAAACAAAAATACATTATTGCAAAAGCTGAAATTACCCATTCTCTACCTTTTGCCTTTTTTTTTTTTTGGGGGGGGCGGGGCAGAGAGGGAAGAAAAAATTAAGAAATAGAGCATCAATGTGAGGATATAGCATTTGCATGTTGAGTTCAGTACTGTCATGGTCATAAAATGGTACAGGATACATTTCATATTAGATCAAGGGAAAAAAGTCCTTGTATGTTTTAACTCCAGAACATGCTCCTTTACACAAATGACCTTCAGCATTTAGGATCTTGGTATTCCTATAAAGGCATGATAGAAGCAAGTGAAATAGGTGACCATGATGTATTGCATAATTAATAAAATTGATACATATTTTGTTTGGCAGAATAACAAGGCAGTGAAATTATAATGTTGTGGTGCAGTATACAGTCTCTTAGCAAATGTTTCTTTCTAATGTATTAGTGCTCAGCTTTTATTCTACTAGTATACTATATCATTAATCATACTTTTTGGGTCTTTTTTGGACTTAGCTTACCAAGTTACAAGAAAAGCATGAAAGGCAGAATGCATTCTTGCTAATTATAGAAAGAGAGGTAAACTGGCAAAGAATAATTTTCAGGTTTTCTTTCTTTTTTTTTTTTTTTCTGGTCAAGGGTTGATTTTTAGAGGACATCAATTGTTTCTTGCCTAGAGATTTATAGGAAAAAGGAAGTATAAAGTCATGGAGTTTTTCTACTAACTTGTTGATAAAAAGACAGTAATGAATGTGTGGTGTATGCAAACAGTACAAATTAGCATGTCTGAAGGACATACCCTATTGAGTATTAAAGGATTTAGTTAATGAACTTGCTGAGCCACTGGTAATTATTTTGAACTACATAGATAACTGATACTATCGGCAACTTGCTAGATGAAATTATTTGGAATATTAGTATTCAAAGATAATAAGTTTTGTTGGTAGATCTGACTTTAGTCCCTAGTAGCATAAATAGAGTAAGTAAGCACCTGGTGCAAGGTCCTAAAGCCTTTTTGCCTCTGCTATTCTGCTTCTTGACTAGGAAAACAAAATCAACAAAAAGGTGCCTTTACCTAAAATAAACTTTAGTTAAGAATCTAGTTCTAGATTTGAGTACTATTTGGTCATGTGGCTAGCTTTCAGTAGAGACAGTCAGACATTAAAGTTTAATATGAGCTTAACTTTCTTATTGAATTGAAACCACAGTGAAAACTTCAGAATTTCACTTTCATAACTATCAAGTGTATGTGTAATGGGATAAAGTCTTAGTGATGACAAAAATAAAAATAGTTAGTTCAGACAATCACTCCATATCAATTTTTTCATTTGTTTTATTGCTGTTTCTACTTGCGTTTCTGTGAAGATATAAGGGTGATCTAGTGGTAAGATTTATGTGTTTGATAAGGAATGGAACACTTATAAATCATCATTTTAAACATAACAGAATATTGTATAGTCTTGAAAATAACAGCTCCTCAGCTGAATAACCCTGACAAATCTAATTCCATTGCAATAGATTCTGCACCAGTTACTGAAATTTGACTTGAATGAAGTAAGGATATACAGGCTAAAGAAAACAAAATACGTGAAAACAAATAGACAAGTATGGTTGAAAAGGCAAACCAAAACAAAACCCAGATAACTTTATTTTGAATAAAAGGGAGAGAACTAGCAAGAAAGATACTTCACCCTTGAGAAACCATTGAGAGTACGAGAACTCAAATAAAGCTGCTTAGAGTTTTGGGGGGAGGTAAAGGTTGCCATCCTTGTAAATTAGCTGAATCACTGAAAAGACTGAAAACCCTACAAGTTCAGCATAATCAAGAACTTCCTTTGTTGACTTATTTTCACTTTTGCACCTTAATTTACAATTTCACCTTGAAGAATACATCCCTTATTTGCTATATATTTTTCTTTAAATTTCCCTAGATGATACCTCTGGTATCTTCAGTACCTCAGGTAATGGCAACAAGTGCAATGTGTGTTGTTTCTTTGGAAGCACAAAATCCAAACAGACTTGATGCAAGCTGGGACAATTTAAGTATGTTATCTCCAACAGTCTGCAGAGAGCAGTGTAATAACCAATGTAAACCTCTCGTGAGTACCTTGTGAGTAGGTTTCTAGTTCTGATGTGGTGCCAGAATAAATTGGTCTAGCAGTGGGTGGTGTTATGAAGTAGCAGACCATAGTAAACCCTTTGCAGCCTTAGTAGGTGTTAACAAAGCCCTTCAAGGAAAGGTAAGTTGAGAAAAGGTCACCAGTGAAACTGGATGATGCTATCCTGTTGAGCTATATGATGAAAGAATGTGGTTGTTTGTTTGTTTTTTTTTTTAATTGTATCACCTATTTATTTATTGTAGTGGAGTAAGTATTGGTCTGTGATTATTTTTGGTGGACTCTGTGCCGTACCTGAAAAGCCTTTGACATTTGTGCTTCTCCAATTTGTAATTGAAAATTATTTTAAAATCCTTGAATGCAAGAGCTTCGTGGTTCTTGACTGTAAAAAAAAAAAAGAAAATCATTATAAATCAAATTGGAGGGAGTTATCAACTAAGGTGCTAGAGGCATTGCTGTCACTTGGTTTTACTTGTCACCTTGACTTAAGAAAAAGAGAAATCATCATTAATTGGATTCGTATAGGTGAAACTCAGTTGAGAACTAATGAAAAAAACCTGTGACAATTAATGGATGAAATGGTACAAATTGGGGAAGGACTGCATAATATAATGAGTTTGTTGTTTGTGTTGTTTTTTTCTTAAAGTGAAGGAGGAAAAAAAACCCAACCAACCATGTCCCGGGAAAAAGGAATGAAGTAGAGAAACAAGAAATGATGGGAAAAAAATAGCATGAGTTCATATTCCTCATAAAGATGAGTTTTTACACTAGGGCAGCAAAAGATAGACCAATGGAAACAATGTATAGCAGATGTAGGGTCATTTATTCATTTCGTGGATCTGGGAAGTAATATTCCCTTGATGATTAGGTAAAATTCTAGGTCTTGGTATCTTGATACCTGAAAGTTAACAGATCCAAGAAGATTGGAGGGAATAGTATAAGTAAACATCTCAGAGCGAATCATCAAAAATATCAAGATTTAAATTGGTATAGCTTATCCAAATGTTCAGTGAAGAGGGTAAGAGTATTTTAAAATCCTCTGTAAATATCTCAAAATGGAGAACATCGAAGAGTGAAGGCCAGGGTGATTACTTAGGAGAGACCAGGTCATGAGGAGAGACCAGGTCATGTGCTGCGCTCTGGCAGAATCAGGAACAGAGCAGGAGCAGACTACTTTGGCTCCTGGTTCTGCTGGAGAGTGAATTGAACTTCCTTATGTTGAAACAAGATGTGGTACCATTTCTACAGACAGATTTCCTAGCATCTGTGGGAGTGCAGTATTCCCTTAAAGGAACAGGATTTTGGTCTAATGCTGCATGCCTTGCGCGTCTCATACTTAGTGGAAGTAAATTAATAAATGGTCAGGCTGGTGTTCTGTTTTCTAAATGGTTATTTTGTCGGTGTAGGGCAGTTGAGGATGAGGAAGTTATGGGAAAATATTTGGAACTGGAATTCCTATTTGAAGCTACGGTTCTGTTGCTCCCAGCATTTTAGTCTATTTTGGACCTTTCCAGCAGAATTCTGGAAATACATTTCCATTAAGCTGTTTACACTAAATTTTCTAGAATGAGAAAATAATTTCTACGCTTTGGTACTACACCAGTTTAATATCTGTCATTGTTTCTTTTTATTCTAGTACATGAGAAACTATAAAGCAGCAGTGGCAAAGGTTCAAAAATGTTGGCAAATGAGTGATCTGTTCCACACGAGAATTAGTGTCTGCTCTATACCTTGGCAAGAAATTTGAATGCAGAAGGGTAAGCTGTTTTAATTGTTGCTATGAACTACTTTACAGAAAAGGATTATGCAAATATTTGAATTTTTTTGGTTGACTAGAGGGTTTTTTTAAGACTGAAATGGGTGACTTAAGTCAGGCTTCTGGTTTCTTTTCTATTTAAAGTGCTTGTAACAAAGCCAAAAGGCTAAGTTTGTAGACTTCAGGGGTTAGAGAGTGTTCCTGTCCATTTACCCTATTAAACAGTACCCTTGACATGAAGTGAGCTGCTGAGTGTATGGCAGGACCAAGTTGTTGATCCAGAGCCCTCCAAGTCTAAGTAGCTGTGTTTCAGTAACCCTGTTGTTGAGTGAGAGGTAATGCTTGTTGGCATGAATATTACAAATTGTCTTTACTTCTCTCTCTCTTTTTTTTTTTAATGTCCCTCCCTTCTCCACACCTGATAACTCAGTGCTTAGATTGAAAGCACTGCTACAGTCCGCTGAAGCTCCAGTCTCTTTACTTCTCTTCTCTGTAGTATAGAGAGAGAGGCTTTCTTGGATAAAGGAAAGGCAGCAGCTGTGAAGCTTCCATTGATTTATTGGAAAAAAGGCAAAATATGGAGACTTACAATGTTATGGGTAAGAGTTTATGGAAGTCGTTGTGATATACTTGTCAAAAACATTATATAAAGCTGAATGTTTTCTAAGTGTGGGTAGGTGTTGCGTGAAAGGGACAAAGCGGTTTTGGCAGAAAATAACCCCCCTTGCGTTCTAACACTCCTCACCGAGGTGGGAGGCTAGGTGCGGCTAGGTTTAAATTCTGAGTGATGCCCAATTCGTCACTATCAGTCCAGTCGCATTTAACATGTGTTAAACTATCACGATTTGGATGCACTAATAGTGGGCTACACTGTCAGTCTAGTCGTGCTCGTGAACTAGCACGGCCACTCCCGAGTCGTTGGTCGCGTTCAGTGAGAAACTAAAACGACTAGCTACTTAAACAGTGCAGTTTATTTGAACAACAGATCAAGGTTCTTTGGATTGCCGGTGATAAATCACTGTCTGCAAAGCACATGCAAATAAAGTAATGTTAGTTACACAAAACGCGCGACAAAGTTATAATCAATACAGCCTGGCTATAAATGTAGAAAAGAGATTCTCTGGAGAGGTTTCTAAGTTTCCCAAAGAAGTGCTCGGTATAGTCTAAGTCTTACCCACAGGCGTCCCTATGGGGGGGAAGAAAGGCTCAGCCCGTCGACTGGTCCCGGAAGTCAGAGGCAGTCTGTGATGGAGTTCTCCCTGACTTGTTCGCGGTGGTGTCTTCCCTAATATCCCCCCTTTCTCGGGCTATTTTTATACTATTTTTTACTTTCAAGGTGGAGTTTGAGTGACTTTAGTCATACATACCTTTATTATGATTGGTGTAAAATTCTCTCGCTTCAATTTAAAGGTATAGTTTACGAAAAATTCAGGGCGCAGACTCAAGGAGGAGTGGTCGCACCTTGGAGGCGGGTAGCCTTTGGGATGGAGGTGTGTTTTGGTATTATAATGACATTATAATGAGCAAAGTTCACACAAAGGACGGCATTTCATCAATATTTGGCAGAATCTGGGCTCAGGGTAGCGAGTTGGTCACTTATCCATTCATCTTGTTCTTGTACCTGCTACACATCACAGGGCAAGGCCACGGAAGATTCTGTTCCGTTCCGTCCCCCGTGTAACTTCGAACCGCAGGTACTGAGACAATACAGCTTGGAATTCATGCCAGCTGCAGCCGCCTACCTCAGAAGCCTTTTGATTCTATACCTTTCTTTGATGTGTGATCAATGCTGTACTTTTTGCGGTTTTGGACAATTTAGTAGTCATTCCACAGTAGGGAACTAGGAGCCTCTGGAAAACTGAATGTTGTATTTAGCTCAGTGAAAGGATGGTAAGCTTAAGCTATGTAGCAAATTTTTATTGTTTTGACATGAGGATACGCAGAAGCATTTGTTCAGCAATCTAGTGGTTAACAAAAACTTCCTCTTGGCTTGCTTATTTCAGTTGCAGCAATCCGCTTTCGAGCAAGCGCATATCACTTCATTTGATTATAAATTCAAAACTCCATTGAAGTGTTCCTCTACCTCTGAGGAAGTGCAGAGCTGAAGTCAGTTTAGGGTGAGTCAGTCTGTTGATTCTGCTGGCTTTCCTGAAGGTTATCTTCAATCTGGCACCAAGATGGGTATTGCTGTGATACTATAGCCTCTTCAAACTACTTGCATGATTTCATTACTTCTCAAAAACAGATCACTAGTCTGCAGTTCCCTTCTGACCTCCCCTGTTCATCTTGATGCCCTCAACGTAGGTGGTATGCAAATACTATGTTTCAAATCAAAGGTCCTTGGATTTGGAATGGCATCATTTTGTAGGGTGAGCAAGGATGACTTCAGTTTACCGCTGATTTTCAGAGTCAACGTGTATGTTTGCAACTTAATGCTGTTATTTCCCAATTCCGTCTCAGACGGATCCTATGGTTCTTATTTCCTGGATGGTTGGGGTGAAGGACTATTGTCCTTGACTTTATTTCTAAAATAAAACAATGGGTATGCAAGTCATTAGCTTTCTTCCTTAAGCTCTTTCAGTACTTAGGCAAGAATTTCTTATGAAAGATCTTTCTCATGGGGCAGATCGGAGCTGAGACCTAAAAAAAAAGGGGGGGGAGGAGGAGAGAAAGAATAATTTTAAAAAAATCAAAGCATGCCAGTTGTGAAAGGAACTTGTAATACGAGAACAAATAGAAAGAGGCAGATTCTTTCTTTCTGACAACAGCAAATCAAAATCTCTCCCATGTATGTACTGGATTGTCCTTCTATCTCTGCACTTGAAACAGACTACATAATGGGTCTCTCTTTCCACAGCGTGGGGCAGAGCCAGACCCATTGGTGAAAAATGTTGTTGATAGGCCTGATTGCTAGTCCAACACACAGAATCATTTTGTAGATGTAGAGTTACTTGAAACAGATGTATTTGAGATGCTTAGATACAAATTCTTTTGCTGATTTGCAGCAGGCTTATGTAGTAGTTGGAATTCTGGAATTAAAAGACAAAGCTCTTTTTATGTGCAAAGCCCTTTATTTTAAGAATGTTGAATCCTTGGATTTTTAAAGGTGTATGTCGTTTTAGCATCCATCGCTTATTCTGAGTAAATGAAGAATATAGCGTTGCAAAGGTGTAGCAGAAATTACATGGAAAATGCCTAGACTCGCACGCAGAAATTCTTAGGGCCAGTATTAATCACTGGCATTATCAAAATCGGATGCTGACTAGTGATGGGATCTAGAAACTCTAAAAATAGTGAATGTGTTCTAATTTCACTATAATGAAGGTAAAAGAAATGTTTCAACTTCCATATGTCATTTTGCAGAGGATCGAAATTTATTTTTACTGCAGTAGTAAATGGTAGGATGTTCTAGCATGCATGACCTGGTTCAGATGGATAACACCATTGATTTTTATTTTTTTTTCCAGTGCCTCTGTATTAGTTAATTTTAACTTCATTTTCTGATTCTTGATTAGCTCAATGGTAAGTTGTCATTACAGCATTCGACTCCCTAAGGACATGATCTATAAGGCAGATTTTTCCAGTGGAGGGTCATGATTCAGCTAATTTACACTTAATTTATAACAGCAGTTGGCCTAATACCCTGAAGTGGAATTTGAGATACTTGAAGTCCAAGAGTGTAATACCATAAATTAGTGTTTATGTTAAGTACTCTTTAGAGATCTGCAGGAGGGGCCACTGGGAAACGTAATGCCCCTTGTGTTCTTTTTTTTTTTTTTTGAAGTTAAAATCTGAAGGAAGATTAAGAAAGCAGTTGCACTTAATGCAGAATTGCCATTTAACATTTCATTGGGAAAGCTTTGTTCCATCAGTTTGTTCAGACTTCATTTGTTTGCTCAGCTTCTGTATTTGGATTTATATTTTAATGCCCTATTCAAATAAATGAGCATTTCTTGTAAGTTTAGTGCTAAGCTATGTTTAGTTACTTAAAACAATATTTATAAGATCCAGTGAATTTGTCTCCATGTTAGCATCTAAATGATTTTGTCAAGCTGAGCTGTTGTCTTGGAATGCTGTGTGGAGGTGGAAGATTGAGGATAAATGAATTGGATTCATGTTTTTCCTGACTGTTTTTGGCACAGCCCCTCTGTGGACTGAAGCATGACACTCACTTCACCCAGGAAAAGATTGTTACTTACAGGAAGATTTCCTATGTATGTTAATGCTGTGGTTTACAGTTTAGTATCACAGCTAGTGTGCAAGTTGGCAGAGATGCTCCTGCTCTTCGTCCACTTTCCAGTGCTTACTGTCAGCCCTTACTTTTGGTTGGCACATGGTAGAGAAAACTTCAACTCAGTTTTGGAGTTTTATTTTGTTTGTTTATGTTTTGTTCCTCCCCCCAGCGCCCCCCTGTTCCCTGACAGAGTTGGCTATTCAGGAGCACTTGTGCCACTGTAGGGGAAGGACAGCATAAGTGAGAGTAAGTGTTTGGGGACATGGGGACAGAAGGCAGTGAGGAGCACAGTTGCTCCAAGAGCTTGTTAAATCATATGTAAAACTATTTAAGGGACTAATGATAGTTATGTCTGAGCGAAACGTGTTTGAATGGCTATGTTTCTGTGAAGTGGTTTTCAGCCAACTAGTTGGTGAGTAGTTAAAGTGCATTAGTAAAGTTTCTAAAAGAATCAGAAGATTCTTTTAAGCATTGTTTTAAGAATCTTTTAAGATTGTTTTTAAGGAGCTGTGCTTTAATGTGATTGTGGAAACTGTACAAAACCTTATTTAATGGAGTGATAACTAAATTGATGGGTCATGATTTGAATCTGTATGTTTTAATAAGTAATAATAACCCTGGATAACTAATAAGTATATACATTGTTTTAAGGCAAAAATCTTTTTAATGAAAACCATTTTTGTATTTTTATAGTGTATTTATATGGTGTTCTGAGTGTGAGTAAAGTATACTAAGATGGTGTTCAAATAGGAGGGTGGAGTTATGTGCACAATCTGGATTTTGAAAATTCTTTCTACAGATCTTTAAGCCTACCAGAAAAGCAGTGAAATCTAGCCTTAATTGCAAGGTGTTTGCCTGGCTGGGATTTCTTTTTTTTGTTATATGTTGTTGAGTTTCTTGATTCAAAAGTGGATCCTGTTTTTAGGGAACAGAGCAAGTTTTGATGTACCAGTAAAAATCTCTGTGCTTGGTATTGTTGACCATGATCTGCTTATTTAAAGCTCTGTTTCTCTCCTTACTATTTCTGCCAAGCTGCCACTGTGTCTCCCATCTGTCTGCTGCTGGATCTCTGCTTCCCCTTCCAAAGAGCTAGACTGGTTTTATCACTGCTATTTCTTTGTTCTCTGTATTGCTTGTGGTGCTGGCAAGGAGCCAACCAAAGCTGAAGCCAAATGATTCAAAAAGTAAAATTTTTTCCAGGTCTGTTTCAAGGTATTACCTTGAGCTTCTCTACAATCATCTGTATTAAAGGCCTCCTGCCATTTGTGAGTGAGTCACTCCTTTTTAGAGGGCCATTAAACTTTTGAAAGTTTGCAGGTGGTGAAGATTCTGCCACATTTCTAATTAAATTCTTGTTTATAGGCAATTATCCTTTTCTTTTCTTTTTTTTTTTATCTTGCTTCTAGGTTGCGTTATTTTTAGTTCAGCATCAGGCTTTACCATCTCCGAAAGTCAAGCAGTTATAGCATCTTAAAACAGTATCTCAAACTTTTTGCAGTATTATTGGAGTAGGTGCACTGCAGTGCCTTTTGCCATAATGTGTAAGGTCAGACTTTAATTACCCTTTAGTTTAAGGTGTGTTGGAGGCATGTAATTCTAGCTGCTTTATCCCTGTTAATTTAAATAACCGTAAGAACTGAGGACTGGCCTATAGAAGAAAGGGGTTCATCAGTACCAAGATCTGCTGTGTCATTCAGAAGTGTCAGTAGCCAGGGAACCTACTTGATGCAGTTGATGAAGTTGCTGGATGCTCTGCTGTATTGGTGCTCCAATCTTTACATTTTGCTGTAGTCTAACGGAATAGCCTGGTTGACTGTATGCATGACACAAGGAATGAAATGGTGTCCCAGCAAATCACTCTCCAGCATGACAGGTGGAGATCACGGAATAACAGAATTTCAGAGTTGGAAGGGACCTCTGGAGATCATCTAGTCCAACTCCCCTGCTAAAGCAGGATTGCCTAGAGCACATTACTCAGGACTGCATCCAGACGGGTCTTGAAAGTCTCCAGAGAAGGGGACTCCACACCCTCCCTGGGCAGCCTGTGCCAGTGCTCTGCCACCCTCCCCGTAAGGAAGTTTTTCCTCATATTTGATCAGAACTTCCTATGTTCCAGCTTGTGCCCGTTACCCCTCGTCCTGTCACTGGGAACCACTGAAAAGAGCCTGGCTCCATCCTCTTTAAACCCACCCTTTAGATACTTGTAAACATTAATAAGGTCTCCCCTCAGCATCCTCTTCTCCAGGCTAAAGAGTCCCAGCTCTCTCAGCCTTTCCTCATAAGGGAGATGCTCCAATCCCTCAGTCATCTTTGTTGCCCTA
>VYZM01001910.1:41510-61399 GCA_013398915.1 Dromas ardeola
GCTTTTATGATTAAAAGAACCCCAAACTATGACTTAAGAGTTATGAAAGCATTTATAGTGTTATAGTTCAGAGCTGTTGGGAAAAAGGTGATTATTTCTTTCATTTTGTATTTATAATAAGTTGGAGCAAGCCTGTTGAAGTCCTGGAGAGAGTACTGCAGCACAAAAAACATCTAGTGTGTACTGTGAAGTCTGTACAGCAGCAAAGATAATAGGGGGGCAGTGTGGTGGTGGTGGTGTGGGGAGATGCAGGCACATTTCTCATCATTCTTCTCTTGCTGGTTGTTCCTGGTACCAACCTAGAAACTTTCTGATTGCCTTTGTCTAAACAGACGTCTGGGTTTTTCACTTCCTCTTAATCATCTTTTGAACTTCAGTTAACTTTAATGCACATTGAGGGAAGCGTGTAGAGAAGTCTTGTGGGACCTGTTGAGCATGCGTGCACAATGGTATATCTAATGCACTTTTCAAGTTTGGCCAAATATACTTTGGTAGAGTAGTAGAATGGTACATTTTGTTAAGCTGTTGTACCTCTCCAACGGATCTGCTAAATATGATGAGCTTTTCATTGTAAGTAGAACTGAACTAAGTTATTTCTAAAATTGTTGTGCTTTATTTGGAGATTACCTTTAGAATACCTAATGAGTCTGTCCGTCTCTGCCATTTCTGTCAGTGGCAGTTTTTACAATGTGATTGGGAAAATGCAATGAATACAATAAATATAACCTTAAAAATTTCAGAAGGTTAACAAGAATTTGCTATTGTTTGGAAACCCAAAGATGTAAAATACAGCCCACCCCCCATCCCTAGCGAAGAAAATGCAATGAAAGGTTTGAATTGCCATAATTAAATAAATAGTTTATCTAGAGTGTGTATGGAGCAATCAACTCTTCCAGAGGAGAAAGGAAGATGTGAACATAGAAGGAACCATATTCACTGTGAGGACATGTCTTTCCTTTTGATGGTGTATATCAATTCAGGCAAGGACTGTGTCTAAAGTTTTGGAGAATTCCTCATGCTGCGAGTCAAAAAACTCAAATCCAGTATCCCTTCTACCAGAACTATTTTATTTTTAAGAGCTGTTCTATGTTTAACGGTTCATAGTGGACCCTATCGCCGAATCCCACTCTGTAGCTGTTGAAAACAAAACACTAGTAAAGCTCCCCCAGCTCTTCGTCATCCAGCTGAAAAGTGGTGGGACAGGCAAAAATCTTGTTCAGATTCCATATAGATCATAGAATAGAATCATAGAATCTTCATGGTTAGAAAGGACCTTTGAGATTGAGTCCAACCATACACACACAGAAAAACCCCCTACAATCTCTGCCACGAGAGCATGCCCTGAAGTGCCAAATCTACACATTTCTTAAATACCTCTAGGGATGGTGACTCAACCACCTCCCTGGGCAGGCTGTTCCAGTGCCTGCCCCAACTTCAGACCATTTCCTCTGGTCTTGTCATTATTCAGCTGGGAGAAGAGGCCAACACCCACCTCTCTACAACCTCCTTTCAGGTAGTTGTAGAGGGCAATGAGGTCTCCCCTCAGCCTCCTTTTCTCCAAACTAAACATGCCCAGTTCTCTCAGCGTCTCCTCATATGGCTTGGTCTCCAGACCCCTCACCAGCTTGGTTGCCCTCCTCTGGACACGCTCTGGCACTTCAGTGTCCCTCTTTGTACAGAGGGGCCCAGAACTGAACACAGTACTCGAGGTGAGGCCTCACCAATGCCGAGTACAGAGGTATGAGCACTTCCCAAGTCCTGCTGGCTACACTATTCCTGAAAAAAGCCAGAATGCTGTTGGCCGCCTTGGCCACCTGGGCACACTGCTGGCTCATGTTAAGCTGGCTGTCCACCAGCACCCCCAGGTCCTTTTCTGCTGGACAGCTTTCTAGCCACTCTTCCCCAAGCCTGTAGCGTTGCTTGGGGTTGTTATGACCCAGGTGCAGGACCCAGCACTTGGCCTCATTAAACCTCATAAAATTGGCCTTGGCCCATTGATTCAGCCTGTCCAGGTCCCCGATGATCAGATGGCTAATGGGGTGTCGAATACGGACCCTCTTGTCTGCAAGTGAGCAAGATGTTTGCCATCTGTCTGTCTTTTGGATGCCCGTGAGAGTGCCTGAGTTCTTTGAGAGAGAACATGTATAAAGCCTTTCTGCTGTCTCTGAGCATCTGACATTTGTAAGTTCCTGTACAGCAGAGAAAAAATTAGGCTGACACGACTGAAATCCTTCACCATGTTTCACTAGACACTGGTGCTTGTGGGTTGGAGGAAAATAGAAGCTCCTCTTGTATTCTGTTATGATTGTTCTATCATAATGAACAAAATAAGAGTATCAGTTTTTCTTGCAAAATATAATAAGTTTGGGAAGAAGGGAATATTAATGTTTTTAAAATTACTACTTTTGTTTGTACAGTATGAACTTTAGTTTGTTCTGTGAGTAATGTAATCCACTAATACGTATCAACATAATCATTGATAAGCATAATACAGAATAATTTTTTACAAATAAATTTGCTGAAAAATGCAATATTTTTAAAATTAAACACCTTTCCTAATGATTTAAAAGCCAGATCTAGAAAACTGTTTTTGTGAAACAAGTGAATTTTGTATTTCTGTTTTTTCTTAAGATCGTGCTGCTAGCAAATTTTCTGAGGATTTATTGGTGCTTGCAGCAGTTTTAAACACATTTTCTTCACTTTAATAGTGAAATTTATTCATGTTACATTTTTTGGTGGTGTTATTTCTTCTTGCAGTAAAACAAAAGTGATAATCTTGCCTAAGGAGTTGGTTTTGCTGTTAGATGTTTCGGGGTATCCCTTTGTCACTGGTTACTCAACTGTATTTTCTTTTTTCCTATTGAAAGGAGCAGGTTATTTTTAGGAAATGGGAGATTAAAAAGCTACTTACTGGAACATTTTGGAAACTGGTATGAAATGCATGAGTTTCACATAGATTTTCTGATTCCTGGTCTCTGTTTGATGTTGGTATTTATATCAAAACACTGCTGTCTGCTTGTCCTCAGGGTTTCGGTGAATACTCCTCTAGCTTTGGCAGATCTGCTGTATGAGAAGTGCTTTACCTGTGTTCTGAAAGACTTCTTACTGTGGGGGGAAAAACATTTGCCACAACGGTACTAGGGTTATACTGGTTGAGAGAGGAAAAAAAAATAGCGCATGTGTGATTCTTCTGTACCTTCGGGCTGGTTTCAGGAGTTTGGAGAGAACAGGGGCTGTGATCTCCGTGAGACCGGAGGAATTTAGATTTCAGATTAGGGTTATTCCTGCCCATCCCTTTCACAGAAGGACAGTGAGTGTATTGGAAGGTGAGCTATATTTTAGGGCTGTGTTTTCCAGCTGTTTTGATGTTTGCCAGACTATTCTGTCTTCTCTTTGCTTGCACTTGGTGAGCCCCGGTGACGCATCTGGTCACTCCCATGCCTCCTTCGCTGCAGGCTCCAGGGCCAGCACTGCAGGCTGACACTCCACCAGAGTTGTTGCTTGAGCTCTGTCCCATTGAGCATATCATTGTCTCAACAGCGAGGTATACTTTGGTAGTGGGGAGATGAGAGTATTAGATAGAAGACCAGTCCTTAACCAGCTTCCCCCGCCGCCCTCCTGGCACGTGAAAAATTACAAGAATTAACCTTGGACTTCTGCATATTTGCCTCCAGCCAGAAAGAATGCCTGCCACATAATTCTGGCTAATGAATGTTTTTGAAAATGCAGAGATTAATAAAACTTTAAAAGTAAAATTTTCCAGTGACAGAATGTTCTTCTTTATATTTCATTTGTGCTTCTGGGCCATTATAAAGCCCAAGCACAGGCTAAGAACTCCAGCTGACAAAAGGTTGTTCAATTTTGGTGAGGCCCATAGAGCTGTGCTGTTTTTGAGGTTCTTGAAGTGGTGTTTTTCCTGCAAGTTTTTATAGCGCTAAATTCTATTTAAATGCGGTTGTGGTTTATAATTCCTATAAAGTATTCTGTTATCACTTATAAACTTAAAGGGCACGCACATTTTCATAACCGTGAATGGAACTGCGTGTTTCCCAAATAATAAGAAAGGCTGCATATGAGTGCAGGTCTGCACTGAATTTTGTTCATTGATGTGTCAACATCTTTTTCTTGTGATTTTACTGTTTCAGAGGAGAAAGGGTTGTGGCAAGTTACTGTTTCAGTTACTTGTCATACAAAAGGAAGGGGAGTACATCATGTTTGTGTATGACATGATGATGTTTGGTTTTGTGTATCACTTAATGTAGTCCTTTATTATCATAATTTTTTCCTTCACTATGTCACATGTCATATCAGGACAATATTTTTGTGATGTTTTAGTCTAACTCAGAAAAAGAATTTTAAAGCTGTTACCATATTCTGAAGTTTCTCGTCTTACCTTCAGAAGTAACTTTATAAGCCTAAGTTTCATTGCAAGTCAATGAATCACACATTCCTGTGTGCTGCGGCCCTTTTGAAAACAGGGTTTAAAATATTTTGTGCCTTCATTCTTTGAAAAATGTTACCCAGTATGCTTGAAAGGCTGGGGGAAAAGAGGGGAAAAAGTCTGAATCTTCAGGTCTTCTGAAGCTAAATTTGTCTTTGTATGGAAACTGTGTGTGTTTGAAAGGGAAGGAACAGATTGGATGACTTTTTTTTTTTTAAATTTCATTGCTTTTTATTAAAGGGAGTGGATGGGTGCAAGTTGGGGGGTTTAGGGGAGTTTTGTTGGAAGAGTTATTTGTGGAATGAAAAAGAGGTACATGGAAAAAAAAAGGTTCAGCCCAGGTAATTGTTAAGCCCAGGTAATTGTTATAGCCAGTGCCATTCAAAGGAACTGGCTGGGGGGGAAGCTCAAATAAATCCTGAGGAATACCCAGTTTTTAAGAGGAAGCAAGAAACAAATATGACCAGTTACACTGGTGGTTTGTTTCATCCCCTTCCTACGTACCCCATCTCTTGGCTTGTCTGAGACAGCTCTAAATTTAGAAAACATATCAAAACACAACATTTCTGAAGGAGCCCGCAGGCATTTGAAGATGTCTGTGTGGAAGCTTCAATGTTGTTTCAGCAGCCAGGGAGGACTGAGGTTGCTTGTGCTGGAAGCTGGAAGGCTGCCATTCCACTTCCTTTGTTCGGCTTCCTTTGCTGCATGAAACAGAGAAGACAGCAACCAACATTGTTAGTGTTAGAAAGTAATTACAGAGGTGACGATTTCAGCTTCAAATCTTACCTCCCTTGCCCTCACCAGTCCAAATGCCTGTAATCACTGCAGTCACCATATACACCAGTTTCATTGCACCCCCTGCCATTTTGCAGTTTCTTCCTCACTGTGAGAAGCACCTCACCATGAAAAGGAAGGGGTTAATGACAGCGAAGACAAAAGGAAAAGGAGACGAAGGTGTTTGCTTTCCCCTGTTACTGTTTAAAGTTTGATATGGCAGCCTAAATATTCAACTTCCCATGCCACGTGCCCATCTGGCTTTTCAGACTGAGAATGTCATGTCTCCCCCTCCCCAGAAGGTTTGGCTCTTATTTATATTTTTATTATTGTTAGTTTAATAAAATTATTTTCTAAGCCTTTTCTCTCTCTTTTCTTTGTGTCTCTCTTTTCTCTCTGCCCCAAAAGAAATAACCTGATATAACCGAAAATTTCCCTAGTTTATACCTGTCAGAACTCTTCATGTTTTGTCAATTAACTATTTTTTATTTTCTAGTAGTGTTTGGTTTCTGGACAAAGCTGAAGAAAATTCCTAGAAGTAAGGTGGAGAAACATTCTTTACATAGGTGTGTCTTCCTAAGTGATGAGTAATGAAATGGTTTCGTCCATGTTCCTATTCCCTGATGACTCTGTTGCAACTGCTTTATCCTTTCTAAACAAGTGGTTTCATAGGAAAGACTCCCCCTTCTGCACAGGGCAGCCTGTACCGTAATGGGATTTTCAGACTTACCTTCCTTTTGAGTTCATTACAAGCTCTTAACAGACTGTTTTGCAACTCGGTTTCTTCCAGTGGCTTTGTGTCTCGAGCATTGTCAGAAACAAAATCATATTCTGCAAGAAAACCTGTCTAGCATCCATGGTCAGAGGACAGCTTGCTTGCTCCTGATAGGTTGGTTGGTTTGTCTGTTGGAATGTTGTGAGCAAAGATATCACAGATACCTCTAACCATAACTTTACTCTTCTCCTGATGAAAAACTTAACGGTGCTGCTAACAACAGTCTGATATCACCCTCTTGCCCCAAGCCCAACTGATGAATTTGAAATTAGCCTTGTGGTGTTTGGGTTGGTTTATTTAAATAGCAAAATTTTATGGGGCATTTAACCATCTGCTCTTTCTGCATCTGAGAGGTTGATGAAGTTGTTCATATTAGAGTTTGAGGGAATTTTAAAAGCAGTTACATGTAGCTAATTGTGTTTCTTTCCCTGTTTAATAACATTTTCTGTTATAAGTGGAAGTATGCTGATTAAGTGTTTTAATACAAGTTGTTGCATAAGCCGTTTCTGTATTTTCTTCTACTAATGTTTTGTTGGAATTGAAATTATGAACACACTTTTGGCAAAATACTGTCCATTTTTTGGTAAGTAGTCAATAAATTTTGTCTGGTTTTAGTGTAGATTAATGGTAGTATATCCTTGTCTATGAGGAAAAACTGTATACTTAGTTACTGTTAGCTGTGTTTTAAACAAAATACTTGAATGGTGATCTCTAGAAATGTGGCCAGTCAACAGCCTCGTGATGTGCGTGCATAGGCTCTGTTTAGGAGATCCTCTACTCAGTAAGCCATCTCAAATATGTTGCTTAGTAGCCTCTTGGAAGAGGACAGGAATACACAATTAAAAAAAAAAAAGGGGAGGGGGGTCCAAAAAAGGAGACGTTATGGTCATGTTATGATCCCATCTGGAGGAGAACTGAAGTGATTGGTCTGGTGCTGTGCAGGACAATCTACGAGGGGAAAGCATACTCTTTTTTTTACTCAGAACTGCTTTCTTCACTGACTGTAACATAGTTTGTGAAGGTGAACATCCTGAACAAAATCCATTGCTTATATATCCTAAGTGTATATATTAGGCTGCCTGTGTTCCCTGTGAAAGTAAACCCCTAAACTAAACACACTTGTCAGTTGCTTGAAAAAACTGAAATTCCAGTGTTCTTCACTGCTTGTTACTTCATTTAAACTGAATTGATTGTCAGCATTTACACTGCTGAAAGTCCTACTCTGTGCCTTCTCTGTGAAGAGAAGTACTTGCATGTTGTCAGCTTTTGGTGGAACTCCCTCATGGGTGAGCAATTACTTACTGGAATTACCCCAGTAATGCCACTGCCTGTTCCAGGGATGCTGCTGAAATCAGTCCTAGGGCTTCAGAGCCCTTACGGGTCTTTGCTGGCCTCACTGACCTCTGTGTAGCGCTGCTGAGCGTGAAGGCAGCCAGCGGGAATGGCCATGGGGGTATGTAAGGCTTCTGCAGTTTTGCTGTTAAGAACTACTGTGTAGTGCAACAAATGCATTGTTTCTTGATTTTTGTATCAAAATAATTAGATGGAAAGTATATTCTGCTACCTTTGCTTATTTCATTGCATCCTCTCTTCTTAAATAGTCAGTAAAATCTGTAAATCAAAAATGATCTGGTACATTTACTTCAAAGAGCAAATGTTGGTTGGTTGCACATCTAGGGTACTACAGTGTAGTTTATTAACAGGGATTATTCCTTCATTCTCACAGGATTGTATGGAAAAAAGTCCTACCACATCGGTGATTATTTGAAAATAAAATGCTGGTGGTTTTTAGCTGTAATTGCCCACATGTTCTGATCTGAAAATTATCAACTATCTACATGGAATCGGGATATAATTGCTTTAATTGGTATTGAATATAATTATTTGAAAAAGAGGGGCAAGCACCACAAAAGCGTTCATGAGTTGCATGAAGTATCTTAAATGAATTTGTCCTACTCATCTTGACGCTGGCATTTGAAATATTGGCTTAACATTTATATTTATTCAAAGCAATGGTAACGTTCTAGCTGATTTCAGAGATAATCTGGTACCAAGATTTTTTGATATCTGATTTTGTTTTAAAAATTTCTTTTTTTTTTTGTTCTTCTTTGACTGAACTGCTGTGAGAGCAGAGAAAGAGGAAGGGCAGTGGTGCAGCTTTTGGCTGGAAGATCTGAACAGAGTGGAAAGAAGTGGCAGGGATAGCTTAAAGTATGGTTAAAAAATAAAAATATCTGTATATTGCAAGATGGGATGGTTTTAAACAGTGTTGGAATTTTTTTTTGGCTGCAAAATGTTGGTAAATAATAAAATTGTAAAATAATGTGAATCAAAAATTAGGACTCTAAGAGTGTTTTTAAATTAAGAAAATACAGAATTTACTGTACAGTCTGATGTAATTAGAGCAAGGAGGTAGTTGCTCTGGTAGAAGACAGCTTTTTAAGTATTGAATTCCTGGGTGAAAAGGAGTGTCTCTATTGTGATTTTTTTATTTTTTTTTTTTCAATGTCAAGCTCATGTGAAGATGAAAGCATAGCTTGAAATAATCTGACAGCCTAAATAACACAAAACAGGGCAGTGCAAATGTGAACTGAATGTTTTTATGGAGTTCTGTAGTCAGTATTCATTTTAAAGTTTTCTTTCCAACCTATTCGTGTGTAGTATTTGTCTTCACGTATACATATAATACCATCGTCTCTGTGTCTCTGGAATCTCAGTGAGAAGACCTCCACAGAAAGCTTCAAAACATCTTTCTGTACCACTGGGCATTGAAACATAAATCTTCTCAATTCTGCAATTTCTTCCTCAGCAAAGCACAACTCCCTTTTATTTCTCGGAATTATTTCAGAATCCTTAAAATAGTTGGCATTGTCTTTAACATGAAGATAATGAGCTAACTTCAAATATAATAATGGACCTTTCTGTTCTCTTATGTGTTTTATTCTGCAGATTAAAGTGGGAAAAAAACCAAACCCAGAAACATTGTTGACTGGATAGATTTTTCAACATGAATCGTGCTTTTAGCAGGAAGAAAGGTAAGTAACTTAGCCTGTGTTCCATGGGAGACATAAATATCCTGTATAAATTCTTTAGAATATCAAGAATTATACAAGGAAGTACTTATGCATAATTGTACCTAATTAATTAGGTAGAAACGGGCAGCCTACTATAAGATATACAGAGCAAAGCATTCTCAATTGATAGTTATAGAGCTTTCCGGATTGTAAGGCTTATGTTGAATTTCATAATATTTTCTTTATTGAGAGGAAATGTGTGTATACACACATATATATATAAAAATATGCACACTTTTTTTTATTTTCTGCACACACCAAAGGATGCACTGAAGGGTTTTAGAACTCCTAAAGAGTTAGTGACTTCTGTATTTATCACATATATTCATTGGGTTCTTATTCTTGGAGAAGCTATTTTAGAAAACCGTATGTAATATACTTGAAATAGCTCATGCGGCAGAATGTCTCTTAGCTTTAAGAAGCTATTCTGAATTTGTAGCAATCTGAAATAGTATGCTTTCCAAACGAATATCAAACCACTAAATATTCAGAGTTATGTATGTTGCTCTTTGGGCTTGCTTATTCTCTTTTCATGGTCTGTTTATGATTCAACCTAAGTTTTAGATGGAGCGTTAGAGATGCAGCTTTTCTTATTCATAGCTTTGCTGCTATTTTCCCCATTTGTTTGTAATGTAGAAAATACTCACTAGGTGTAATTCCTTTATTTTTCATGTTTTCTTCTAAAGATTCTGAAGTGTGATACACACTGAGCCAGAGCCCCTGCTTTAATAACTAGCTGTAAACTCAATTGGAGTAAGTGTAAAAGTTTTGTTTATCTAACACAAATTCCTGCTTTGGTATCGATATCAAAGCTGGAAATAAAAAGGAATCTGCCATAACTTACACCAACATGAAATGATAGCATCACTGCATGCTTCCATGTCTAGTACATTTATTTGTTATAGCCAAATGAATCAAGATAATGCAAGTAGTCCAGAATATCAGCAGACATAGCTTGATTGCAAAAGGAAGATACACTTATTCACAAAGGCTACAAAACCCGATGAAAGATCATTTGATAACCAGTAGCATGATGGATGCTGAGGAAATAAAACTCAAAACCATAGCCCACGCTTTTCTTAGGCACTGATGTATTTTCTTATGTAGATATTTAACACCTCTATCAAGATCTGTACCTACCAGCTGCTTGATAGTGTTGCCTAGCTTCTTCCAAATATTTTGAGAGACCATTTCAATATTCTTTAACTGTGGTTTTATTTATCACAGCTGGGAAAGAAGCTTGGGTTTTGTAGATTCCTCCCCCACCCCTCAGGCAACCACAGAATATTTTTTTTTTTTCCTTTTTTCTAATGACTTCTGATAATATTTGAAACTCGGCCTGCCACGTTTCAGAAATAGACCAGCAGTGTTTATGGGATATTTTCCTTGGTGTTTTGAGAGCTCTAAAATGCTCTTTTACTAATTCTCATTGCCTTTGCCAGTGTCTGCATCTTGCTTTTATGGTCAGATTGTGAAGTTGTATCCTCAGGTATCTGGGATCATTTGAGGGGTCTGGATTCATTCCTTTCTTTTTTCACTACTTCATAAGAAAATTCTTACTGACCTCATCTAAATTCTTGGAATTTCAGTGTGTTCAAGGGCATTTGCTGTGTTGTTCAGCTGATTTTGTGTGCTATTCTCTTTACCCCCATAAGAAAAAAGTATCATAAAAGAAGCTGTCAGGCACAATGAAGTGCAATTATTGTGGATTTTTACAAATGATTCATAACTTGAATAACCACAAGAATTAAATACTGTCATCCATTTATTTTACTCATAGTATTGCATGCCATATTTTCATTCTTTTATCTTAGGAAAAACACAAATTTCAGTTAAGCAAGTTTCACGAATAAGTGAAAATTACGTATTTTTCATACAGCTTTCAGAAAAGCTTGCCTGTACGAGCGTTTGTGACTAATGACTGCCTTTTAGAGAAGGTTCAGACAGGTTCAATTGCTGAGCTTCCTTTATTTTATTTACTGATTTTACTCCTCGACCTCAAAGATAGAACAATTTCCACACCTGTGTTTGCTGGGATTGTTTGTGGATTTCTTCTGTTTAGAAGAATGTGGATATTTTGAGGAGTTAACTATGTGAGTGCCATGACTTGCCTAGCAGTTCTCTCTAAATTGTAATTAGCCTCCTGGTGGCTATGCTGGTAGGGTTTGTGCTAATTACAAGTTTATATCAGACTGTTACCTTGAAGCTACGTAAACAACAGTCTCAAATATATAGGATGAGGTGAATTTAAAGAGTCTAAGTGGTGCTTTCACGATAGCCAAAGGTTATTTGAACTGTGCAGACTTGCAGACTAAGTGTCCTCTAATCCTTATTGACATGCTTGGTCTATACTAGTTTTTCAATACAAAGCATATATTGAACATAGGAGCTAGGGCCATAGCTTCTTATCTTCTTGAACCAGGTAAGCTGGTGACTAGAATGTCTCAGGGCTGTAGTGCTGAAAAGATTGGTTCTTGCTCCATCACCTGGTTCAAACAGCAGGACTTTCTTCTAAGTGCAAGTACTTGGTGTAAGTTTCTTTTTGAGGGCCATGATTTGAGCATGAAACAGCCACTTCCACTGGCAAGGTGTGCTGAGTGCGCTCACTTTAAAAACAGATATTACAGTCATTGCCTATTTCATTCCCAGAGATTTTGCACAAACCAGAACTTCTAACCTGAACACTTTATGTTAGTATTTTAGTTGTATTTGTTTTCATTTGGATGACAATAATTTTAATTGAAGACTTAATTGATGTGCTTAAATCTCCAATTGATTGTGAGTTGTTCATCTCTCATCCTAATAATGACAATGAAAGATGTAAGAAAATGTGAAGTTTAAGGAAATTCAGCTTGTTTCAGGAAGTACTGGCACAAGCAATCCTAAATAAATGATATCTTCTTGCAGTCCAAGTTGTAATATCAATAGCCATGAGCTCATATAACAGGGAAACAAACTTTATGAAAATACTCACCGAAAATAGACAATTTTTGGTTTAAAGCTGGTATCAGCACCTGCTGAAGTTGCATGTTTTAGTGTGAAAAAACGTAGTACCTGTTCAAAATAAAACAGCCTTTCTGTTGACTTCAGAAGTAGTTGGTTGGACTACCAATTACATATGTTTTGGAGAAGCTACTATGTTGTAGCAATATTATATGACTGTACAAACTGGACAAAAATATATATTGTTTTCCATTCCTTGATGAATGAGTGCAGTATGCTCTATTGAAGTAGGTTTTATAGATTATCTTTTTTTTTTTTTAAGGATCTCTCCTTCTCCCACAAAAACAAATTAAAGAACAGTCTTATATATATTCTTTCTGCTTTGTTGTTATGACAAAGCTTGTGAAAACATGTATGTATCTATCACAGTATAAGGAGCTGCTTTTACATATGGTTCAGGTTTGGGACACAGTTTTTGAAGAATCCTCTTAATTTTTCCTTTGATTTTTCCTTTAAAGTCAGATATGGTAGCATGCTCACTTTCAAATGTTGTAGTGCAGATCGAAGTCTGTAAATATCAAAATATGTTTGCATCTTGATAATGTCAGTCTCTCCTTTAAGTAGTTTAGGGATATTAATGTAATTCTTCTGTAAGATTTTTGTAAATGCTATATTTTTATGTGACTTTTTCTCATTATTACTCTATTGGTATCTAAATTGAATTACCTATTTGTTCTTAATTTATATGTGATTGTGTATACAGGTAATGTGTATACAAAAAAGAGAAAGCATTAACTATGGGGGTTTTGTTTTGATTTGGGTTTGGGGTTTATTTTTTTTTAGTGAATGGGGGTGCTTCTCCTAAATGAGTTTGACGCATTTTACTGGTTCTGTGGCCTTCTATTCAAAGCCATTAGTATCAGAATCGGTGCATATAACTAAACAAAAATCAATTAGTATTTGTTGGCTTTTGCCTCATCAGAAATGTGAAAGAAAACTACTGTTCCTCCTAGACAGAGGCATTTAAATATGGAAGAACTTCTGGGAGAAAGAGTGAAACTTTTTGAGTGTCTCAAAATAGTGCTAACAATGTAGGTATGTATGTTGACTTTGGGCTAAATTTAGTACTGAATTACAACGTGTGACTTCACTGGACTTCAGTGAGGCTGTAAGTCACAGTTGTTGTTAGTTCATTCTTTAATACACCTCCATGGTCCTCCTTCATGCCAGAATAAACGTCAGTCTTACTTTACATATGGCACAAAGTTCAGTGCCAAAGCTCCTGTTGTATGCGGGAATCTTAATTTTCTAATTTTTTTTCCCATATGATAGCAGTTCGTAAGGTTGGTAACTGGTGCCACATTATCAGCTCATGAGATGTAGATGGTATTCATAATGCTAAATGGAATATATTAAAGTAGTAGCCTGTCATAAATCGTAAGTCATAATATATTATTTCTGTGCAATGGCTTTTTATGAATCTCATTTATGAAAGTGTAGACAGATGAATTTAATGGACAGGGTCTGACATATAAAAAAAATGCAGCCAAACATTATAGGATGCTCTTTTATGTGAATAGACTGGCTACAATATGATCTTTATTTTCATTGTAAACTTATGCTGCATTCCAGAGATGACAAATGTTTTATTTAATATTTCTTTTTCTGAATGAGTAGACAAAAGGTGAAGCCCCAAAAGGGTGAAGGGAATAAGTATAAGCTTAAAGCAAATACTTTCATTCTGTCAGAGAGTGTGTTTCACATCAGTGACTTAAACAAATGGGCTATTCTGTGCTGGACTTCTACATCAACAATAATGACAAAAAACATAAAGAAAGAGTAGATACTCATATACTTTAAAGGCGTGTAAGTAGTCATAATCTTCCTCATCGTGGTCTTCAGATATTCTTGTGATTGCACTTTGTCCTTTCCTAAAAGCACTCATCACCTTCCAGGAAAAAAACAACCCGAGGTCTAAATCTCCTCCTCTGTCCCACCCCCAAAAAGCTGCTGCTTGATGTTTGTAGGATTTTTTAAAATAAGAATTTTTTCAAGGGCAAAGTTTGGGAGGAAAAAAGGGTGCTTTTTTGTATACCAGATATTTCTGTATTCTTTTAGTCTCAGTTGACATAAAAATTAGTTATCTTAATACTTTTGTAATAGCTTCACAAAGAGGTTTTGCGTGTTCCAAATATTGCTCCTTGAGTTTTGAGATACAGGGTCATACGGCAAACCAGTATTCAGTGACCCAAGTTTCTTTTTTGGATTGGTAACTGAATATGTTTTTTTAAGTATCATTTGTACTACTATATTATTCTCATTACACTATGGAGATACCTTTTCAAGTACGCCAGCAAGGAGAGTTGAAGGGTTACTACCTTAATTTGGTAAGGGCCAAATCATCTTCTGTTAGTGGGACAAGGAAGTGGCTAGTTCAGCAGCATGTGTGTGTTTGCGTGCATTTGTATGCAACTCTGTATGTATTTACTTATATTCTGAAAGCAGAAGGAACACATCTAATTGTTTAGGAAAGAAATTATTGCAGTATGTCTCTATAAGATGAATAGCTACAAGTGAGGAGTATGCTTTGGAAACTTTCTCCGTAGGATTCACATTGGGTGTGCACAGATAACCCTAATTTTTCTTTTTTTTTTTTTTTTCTGTTAAGATGAGAATAGGAAGATAATTTCCTGTTGGCTATTTTATCTGCATTATCTTCGGAAAAGTGTTGCAGAAATCATCTTATCTATTGCCTGCTTTAAAGATTATTCTAGGCAAGTTAACAATGCAAAACCTGAGGAGGTCCTTTTTAAGAGCATACGTGCACTGCTTAACCATAAAGCACTAAATACTGACTTTAGAATGGGAACAGCATTTAAGGAGTCTTAAGCTTTTTTGGTTTCTACCCTATTAAAATTTATACAGCCTACTTTACAGAATGTTAAATGATTCACATGGCGGTTTGACAAGCATATCTTCTGAGATCTACAAGCTAATAAATTCTTGATGTAAGTTGTTACGAGTGTACGATGCAGAGTTCTTGTCCAAGTGTACTATTGCAAGTAACTTCGCCAAGTTACAACCTAAATGCTTCATGAGTTACATTGGTACACTGATAGTTAACTGGATGAATGTCTAATTAAAGACAAGATGTATTATTCTGTGTGAAATAAATTTGGGTGTGTACCAACCATACCTTGATAGGAATCACAGTGACTAGTTAATTTTGTAGGATGTTGTCTTATAAAGCTGTTGGCAAATTGCAAAGAACATACAAAATATGTCACGCAGGAAAATACCATTTTATGAAATCAAATCCTTTAGGTATATGAATGGATGTACCTTAGATACATAAGCAAGAGGGAGCTACAGATATGCATATTGTAGATGCTCTGAATGGTTGCTGCCGCTCTCCTTTCTTCCCTTTCCAGTTCATTGGCATTTAAAAAAAAGTTCCAATTAAACTTTTCTATTACATTATTTTAATCTTCCTGAATTAGAACAATTAAAATTCTGTTTTAACCGTATTGAGATTCCAATTTCTGTTCCTTTTCCTTTGTTTTGCCCTACCAAACTGACACACACACAATGTTCTTACTTTAACAGTTTGAAATTCTTCAAAAATTTGCCTTTTTAACAATATTTGACAAGCTTAATTGATACTTCTCAAAATTTATTTATAGTTATACTGGAATAGTTGACTGAACTCTGACTCCAAAAATGAAAGGTGGAGTTGGAGGTTTGATCTGTACATATGTCTTAGTGAAAACTTGTGAAAATGTGTTCACTTAAATTATGCTACACCAGTAATCTCTTTTTTTAACTTCAACTAGAAGCTTTTATCAAAGCCACAGTGTAGCTCTTCTTGTGACAAAAAGACATAAGAGGTATAGGTTAAATCGATCAGAATGTTTTTCTTGTTTTTCCCTTTAATTTAGGAAGTTGAACTTGTTAAAAGTTCTTAACATCAACAAATTAGAAGTGCAAAAGCAAAGATCTGCTAATCACTGGTTAGTTGCATTAATATATTATTATGATCCTGTTTTCCTTTCTTGTCAAAACCTACATACTAGCATCCACATCTTAAAATATATAGTATAAAATGTGTAGCTTATGCAGTGAGTGTTACTATTTGAGGAAACGCAAATACTAGACTTTTTTTTCATTTTGTAACTTTGCCAACCCAGCATCCTATGATATCATTTTGCTCTTTTAGTAGTTGGCTGTTTGAAACCATTCATGAGGTCCTAGATAGTACGAGAGGACAGAGGGGCTAAGCATTCTGCGAAGCTTACTCTGTTCTAGGGAGATAACAGCTTCGTTGTCTTGGCAAAGAATGAATACGCATCCAGAGAACATTTTATATTTGCCAAAAAAAAAAAAGGAAAAGAAACAGAAAAAGTAATTATTTTTTAATTATGTATACTGATGGACATTTGCCTATACGTGCTTAGGGCAGAATCTGACTCATAATTTCAATTGCTTGATCATGGTAACCTAGTAGTAACCTTAATAAATTGTTTCTATTAGACTTACAGATTGTACTCAGCCATTCCTCTAGGAGGTGGTTGGAACAAATACCGTAGCTGAATTACAGAAGAATATGGGTAGATTTATGTTTCTTAATAAATGTTTTGATATTGCATTCAGATGAAGACTCTGGTAAGAAGCCTTAAGTCTCATGGCTCAGCATATCAGTTCGTTCATTGCCCGCATTAGTCGAGAAGACAGATTCTACCTTGTTGTCTGACAAGCATAAGTGAGGTTTGTGAGAACCTGCCTCTTCCTGTTGCAGTGCAGGATAAAGGAAATGATTTAACAGGGTGACTCCTTGTATGTCCTGTTGTGAAGGTTTTCTTTATTTACACAAAAATAGATAATCTAGGAAAAATTAAGATATATAGCCGTATACACACACTGAAGCGAGTAAGTTATTGGCTTCCTGAAGCAGTAATACCTAGATGAAGCACTGATCTTGCGGGACGCTCTTTTCTTCTTTGGGAGACTGTTACTAGGCTCATTGTCTTAGAAGATCTTTCTTTTCATACCCAGCTTTTTAAAGCAGGAAAAAAAGACAGTTCGAAGATTTGTTCTCTTGTCTTAGCATGGAAATCGTCCATTGATGTCAAAAAGATTTTGATTCAGTAAAGAATAAAGGCGTTTAGTTTTTACCTTCTAGAAATGATTGTATTTTCACTGTGGCACTAAAACAAACAAAAAAAGTTAAAACCAGAGTCTTTCTCTGTTCACCATATTAAATGGAATGGCCACTAGCTCTCATATGCTTTGATAAATGCTTTGGAAACATAGTTAAGTAGAGCCTCTCTTAGCATGCAGGAATTAATGATGAGAGTGGGGCTTAGGGGAGCAGTTAACTAAACTTACACTGTTGAGCATTGTTTTGCCATTTAGAAAATAGTTCATCAGTGCCTCTCCACTAAATCCATTCTATAATATCTGTGGGCAGTAATGTGTGGAGAAATTAATCTCAAAGGGAGAACAATTTCTTGGCACTGTTACTGCTTTTCTTTTTGGTAGATAAATGGTCAGCTGTGCTGTTATCTAACCTAGTGTCAGCCTCTGCTAAGTGCAGCACAGTTGTTCTGGGTACTTTATGAAGTCCCTGAGTCTATTGACTTCAGCGTGTGATTTGACAGCATGTTCTTCTTTGCTGGCTCTCCCAACACCGCTGAGGCCTCTGAAGTGGCTTACACCAGTGCTCCCAGATTGCATGATGACCAAACATTTGATGCGAAATGCAGATTGTAAAGGAATCTTTCCTTTATAATGGAAAGGGACTGGCATGATTCAAGGGGGACTAGAAAGGAGTGAAGTCTCAAATCTGAGCACAGTTAATCCTCTGACCATGAAAGTGCCCAACCCCCTGCTTCTACCCTTGCAGTTCTGTCTGTCAAACCCCAGGTCTTCCAAATGTTAATTTTATGCAGTTTTCCCACTGCCCTTAGCAGAGTAGTGTGTGCTGGCAGGGAGCAAAACCGGAGAAGCTCTCACCAAAAACTAGATGGGATGCTGTGCTGCTGCTACAGAGACTCTCTAAAAGCCTGTGCCTCCCAGTTAGCATGCCATACACGTGAAGAGGTGTTGCGTAGAGGCTACAGGATTACTAACTCTTTAAGCAGGGCTGTGGCTTACCCTGTGCCCTTGAATTCTGACTGGTGATTCTTCTTCCCATTTTTTCTCCCACACAGTGCCAGTACGTTTGGCAAAACCACCACATACTTAGGCTTTTGCCACTTACAGTCTCTCATACCTCATTCAAGCTAAACTCTGCTTAGGATTTAATGGACGCTGGATGGCTCAAACTCATAATTCTCAAAAAATACCTGAGCACTTATTTAACACTTAATGTAAATGCTAAGGCAACCTAGATCAAGAGCTTCAGACAAGATCTAAAATAACTGTAGTTTTCACCCAGTGTGATAGCACGAGTGTCTTTTCACTTTCTGCTACTGTTTTGTGAGATGCATGGAGTTGTCAGTTTTGGTTTTATCTAGGCTTTTGGTCTCTTCTTTAGGACTTACTGTTTTATTTATCTATAAAGTGTCTAGAACTCTTGCTGCTATATAGCTAATAAAATAATAATATGACCTGTGATTTTTCATTGTTGCTTCAAAATGAATAATTAAGTACTAAGCTGTGAAAACCCATTTAAAATTAATTCAAAAAGTGAGGGATCATGCAAACCACAAGCCACATCTACATCATGTATTTAAATGAATACCTGTTTTATAGGTTTTCTTTTTTCATATTTTTCTGGTTTATTGGATGCAAAATGTCTGAAATTTGGTATTTCTCAACTGCTGTGAAATCAAACTAACTCTAAGCAATTCTTCAAAAGCTGCTGAGAATCACATAAATTCAAAATTGGAGCTTACAATTCAGAAGGAAATGCTGGTAACAAACTTCCCCATAATGGCGTCCATGATTTTTTGCATGTCTTTGCTATCAGTGTGCATTTTGCCTCGTATTGATTTTGTTTAGCATTAAGATCAGGCATTTGTTTAGCGTTAAGGATCACAGGTCAGCAGGAGAGCACCTGGAGTGCAGCACAAAGGAATTCCAGCCAGTAAGTCAGCCTCATCAGGGGCCGATGCAAATGCATGTAGCATGGGGAAGAAACTAGAGGAGTTAGACACCTGTGCATATCTGCAGAGCTATGATTTTATTGGTGTCACAGAGACATGGTGGGATGGCTCCTATACTGAAGTGTTGGAATGGAAGGATACAGGCTCTTTAGGAAGGACAGGTGAGGGAGACAAGGAGGGGGTGTTGCCCTCTGTCAATGACCAGCTGGAGTGCATGGAGTTCCCCCTGGGCATAGATGAGGAGCCGATTGAGAGCTTATGGGTCAAAATTAAAGGGAGGGCAGGGACAGGTGATGTTACTGTGGGGGTCTGTTACAGGCCACCTGACCAGGAAGACCGAGTGGATGAGGCCCTCTATAGACAGATAGGAGCAGTCTCATGTTCACAAGCCCTGGTCCTCATGGGGGACATCAACCACCACAATATCCGTTGGAGGGAAAACACAGCAGGGCATAAGCAATCCAGGAGCTTCATGTGTCAATGATAACTTCCTTCTTCAAATGGTAGAGGATCCAACGAGGAGACGTGCCATGCTGGACCTTGTTCACACCAAAAGGAGGGGCTGGTGGGGAATGTGAAGCTCAAGGGCAGCCTTCGCTGCAGTGACCATGACATGGTGGAGTTCAAGATCCTTAGGCAGGCAAGGAGATTGCAGAGTAAGCTTTCTACCCTGGACTTCAGGAGAGCAGACTTTGGCCTCTTCAGGGATCTACTTGGTAGAGTACCATGGGATAAAGCCCTGAAGGGAAGACGGCGACATGGGCAGTGGGATTGAG
>VYZM01001913.1:0-28792 GCA_013398915.1 Dromas ardeola
TCCTGATCAGGTGGTCTGTAATATGAATCAGTATGAATGGTCAGTATGAATGCTTTCAGTATAAACCCTTAAAACAGCCATTGGACTGCTTAAAGCAGTTGTGTGGTGAAGATGCATAGCTGTGATGTGCACAGCTTAAACCTTGGGCTTTGTTTTGTAGTGTCTGCTAATGGCCAGCTGTGGTGGCTAAGCCAGTGTCAGCTATTCGGAGCCCATCTAGGCTCTTGTCTCCATGATTCTTGTTTTCAGCTTTGTCCTGCTGGTTTTATCCGTTTTGATTTTCTGTTTGTTTTGATTTTATTTAATTTGTTTTGGCTTTTTTTTTCTTTTTTCTGGAGTTCTGGAAGGTGGCACGGTTAAACTTGCTCTTGCTTGGTATTTGCCGTTTCCACCCACTGTGGCCGTTTCTTTTTGATGCAAGTGTTCAGTCCTGTTGTGGATGCAGGAGTGAAGTGAGGAAGGAAACAAAGTCAAATGAATGCAAAGAGCTATTTGAGTGTTTGATGCACATACTTTTGCAGAAATGTTTAGCTGCGTTTGTTTCTTTGCTGGTAGGTTAGGGTTTGCAAGCAGATACATTAGAAACTGGGGAAATCCCAGTTAATGAAACAGCTAAAGATAGGTTAGAAAGTAAGAGCTGAGGAGACAGCAGCAGTTAAGTGGTTTTTTTAGCAGTCCATCAACAGGAAGGGGATTCACTTGAATGTTTCCGTCCTTTCATTTATTTTTTAATTTTTTTAAAGGGGAAGAAATACCCTCTTTTGCACAGGCTGGCAAAACTGCTTTGGTTTTTTTTTTTCTCTTTCTTATCCCCCCCAGACATGCTTATCTTACCAGATTCTTCCTCACACATCTGCTACCGCAATCATAAATTATTTTAGGATTAGGCGATCAGAAATTGAGGGCATGTCTCTGCAGAAGGGACTGAAGAAGAAATTTTGTGTTTTGATTGCTCTGTGCTGATGGAGATCTTGGGGCACAGGCCAAACTGGAGATCTTGGTTTCTCTGCATATCCTAAGCTGAGCACGGTGGTTTTGATTTGCTGCTGCTTTGCCATTGGATGTAGTTGTCTGTGTTGCTCCTTTTAATATTGAACATTCCTCAGCTTTTTGGAGGACATATATTTTTCAGTGGTGGCTGTGTCTTACTAGCAAGCCAAGTTTGCCAGGCTATCTCAGAAGACAGTGAGGAACTGGGAGATGCTGTATTCTCACAATTGTCTATAATCAGCTTTTGTGTGTGCTAGAGGTAGGCATTGGTGCTAAAAAAATTTCGAACCTTTTGCAGTTTTCAGTAGAAGATTTTCTTCTGCTGCTTTTGGAAGTTCAAATTGAGACCAAAATCCTCTGGGTTTAAATACAGAATGTATGTGACTGCATATTATGTCTGTTTTGTTGAATTAAATCCATGTCCGTGATTCTAGCCTATTCTTTGGGACAAAGTTTTTTTCTATTTTGTCTCTTGGAGAAGTTAAACCCAGCAAGGGATTGTACTTTAATATGCCATAAAACCGAAGGTGACTTATTCCGGACAGAGATCAATGTTTATATTATTACCCCAGAGGAGAATTTGCACCTTGTCAAAGTTGAAGAATTCTGGCATCTCCCTGCCAGCACCTTCATTTCTTTCTTAATCTCCGACACTCTTTTAGTACTTGTTAATTCATGCTCTCCTCACTATATTATACTCTGGTATGTGCACAGGCTGCTGAATTCAGGTTTTTGTAGTGATGCTGTACTTTTTTTTCATGAGCTTGTGGTATAGTGTGTGGGTGGAATTGGAAAGGGAAACAATTAATTTTGGACTGAGCTTTAATACTTGACATTCTGCTTCCATCTGATAAGCAATATGAGTGGGCTATCTTCAAGGAACATGAATCAGTTTAAGTCCATGCACAAGAGAGATGAGAACAGTTGTGCCCAAGTAAATTTCCACTCCTCTGGAGGGCATTTGTAAGATGTGCCTTCTAAGGTAGCAGCTGGTGTGTTGCATGAGGATGAAGAAACAGGGGAGTGGAAATAACCTGGAGGAGGACTTGTGTTAAATCTGCGTGAGGGAAAACCTGATTGGCAAGTACGGATTTTTTTTATTATTATTATTATTTTTATTTTTGGACATAAGATTATGGCACAGAATTGACAAAGCTTTGGCAGGAGCAATCTGCTGGTTCATTCTGTTCTCTGCCCAAAGAATAGTGTTATCCCCCACCCCCTTTTTTTTTTTTTTTTTAAATCCAAAGAATATCTTGAAAGAATTATTATTTCAGAACGTTTTTACCATTTTAGTGTAACAGCTGGTCAAAAAGAACATGTAAATAAGTGGCATACTCTTTTCTAAAAAGTTAATTTAATTCCAATGATGTCAGCTACAGACACAGATGAGTATGTGACTATACTGAACCTGACTGTTGAGTGCTATGAAGCCGTGAGTTTTTATGCATGGGGTACCACAGGGCTCCCATTTTAGACTGTTGGCAAGATTTTGCTAGCGACCTAAGCCTTATTCACATCAAGGCACTAGGCTGTAGGTCAGGATGATGGGTATTTACTTCCAGCGTTGTCATATCACTCTCTGGAAGATTTGGCAAAAGGGTGGGGGTGTATAGAACAACAACTCTCCTTTCTCCTTTCCCCATTGGAAAATATGTGCATCAAAACTTATTTTTGGCAGGAATGCGCAGATTCCGGTCACTTTTAATACCGGTGCGGGAACAGCTTGAAATTTCTTGTTATATTCCACCAATGTTGAAAATTCATTAAAAACAGAAGAGCTTTTGTTTAATTTATTTTTCTTTTGAATTTAAAATGGCATCAATATTGTAGACTGTATTAATTTCAGCTTTATCAGAGCAATGTACTACTTCATACTTGAAGCTTTCAGCTGTGTTTTGGGCTAGCTGTACTTGAGCAAACTTACGTTCTTCTGAACTTCATAGCCATAGGATGCTTTCTGTTATCTGTTTGTCTCTGGTTATTAAAAGGTACCTGTGAAACACTCCAGGTTATTCTGCTGCAGCTTGCAAGAACATAAGTAAAATACAGATTCCTCTTCAGGAAGCAGAACATGCCCTTTCTTGGGGGATGTTTTGCTGCCGCCCCCTCATCCCCATCGTATTCCTGTGAAAGTTCACTTTTCCCAGCAGCCTTAAATCTTTTTCTTACTTAAGCCTTTCCAGGCTGAGTTGAAGATGACCATTTTGTAATATGAGTGGTACAAAATATATTGTGAGTTTAATGTTAATCAAAGTGCCTTTTTTGTGGAGAGAGAAGGCTATCATGTGTATTGGGTTGAAGTTGCCAAAGTAATAGTTGTGTGTACTTTATCAATAGGTGTGCTTGCTGGAGTTTAAGTACAAGAACTGTTGATGTGGTATGGTTTAGTTTAATAATCCCACTTTGAATGAGCTTAATATATTTTTAGTTTATAGCTAAAGGGTGAAATTAAGCAGCATCTTTTTAGAATAAATAAATATTTTTTAAAATCCTTTCAGCTGCCTGTTCCCTTTTCTGTATTAATCCTCCCTCTCCTCCCTTCCTCCTCTGGAGTTTTACCACCCTTGTGAATAATGAATGAGCCTGAGGATTAAACTGTGTGTTCTCAGAAGTGGACTCCTCTGTCTGTGTAAAACAGCTAACCTAGTTTCAGTTCTGTGCAGTGCTGAGAGATTTTTGCTTCTAATGGAAATAGTGGTTTTTTTAATCCTTTGGCATTCCACGTGACTCCTCGGTAGCATGTCTGACCCTTACTTGCTGCTGAGCAAGTTTCAACCAGCTGCAACTCTTGCAAATCTGTTTCATTCATTAACAGACCTTAAAGGTCAGTGTGGATTCCTGTGTGCATGGGAGAAGCTATCAATATTTTATCGCTTTCTCTTAAGATCGATGACAGGAGCACACCTACCTTTTGTGTCCTGATCGGTGCTTTTATAGGCTTGATCCAGCTCATGGCTGAGTCTTGTTTCTTGAATGCAGCTTTGCCCATTGCAGCTGCCCGCTCCCATTAGTTGGTAGCAGCAGTACAGCCTGGTTTGAACGCGGTCACTGCAGGCTGGCAGGCACACACTTCTGTATCGTGAGTTCTCCAAGGCAGCCTTTTCTGAAAAGGGAAGGAAGGAAGAGAGAGGTCTTATTTCTGTTGAAAAGGCATGGTCATGCCAGAGTTGGTTACTAAAGGATAAAGAGCCTTATTTTTCCATTTCTTTGGAATTGCTTGTGTGAATTCTAGCCCTCGAGATGCCTACAGTGTGTATTCCTCCAGTGCTGCTGTTATCACCAAACTCCCCTAAAGAAGCATGAATCCTGTGCCTGCAGAACTTGACTGGCAGGAGTGGGCAGTGCCTATATCTCCACAGGTCTTGCTGCCATCCTGGAAAAAGCGCTTTGAGGGAGAAAGAATAACTTCATTTCTGTGCTTCTTCAGTCCTTGCTGCGTGTGGTGGGACTGCAGAAAATATTGACAAGGTTTCTGCTATTTGGGGAGCAGGGGAAGGGCTCTCAGGAGCAACATATAGATCTGTCTGTCTTGCTGCATACATCAGCAAGCAAGTATGTAACTTCTTTAATTTACTATTAGCACTGTCTCTCATTAAAATCTAAAAGGCAAATTACTGCTTGGTCTCAGGGTTTTTTTTGGGATTGGTGCATCTTTAGTTATCCAAATATTCAAAGAGTACTTTTTCATATTTTATAATTGCTTTCAGGCCTGCAGGTTTAAACAAAATACTGTCTGTACCCTAGCCAGTATTCAAAATACTGAAAAACTGGCTGGCTTTTTTACTAATGACTTCTTTTAGTCACTTGAAGGGCAGCTATACTCTCATGGTTCATTGATGATGAATTCATAATTCATTTTTATGTGGAATGAATATGGAAATGATGTGGTTTGCTATTGCTCTTACCTGTAGGTGCATCTGTAGTAGTGTTTGAGGTAATGAGGTCTTGATAAGGGAGTAGAGGCATTTTGATGTACACATCGTGCTGATGTTTTGTTTGTACAAATGTGTTCATTTAAAAACGTGATCAGAAGTTTTGTTCATATAATGCTAGACTTTTGGACTTCGTATCAGTTGTTGTGAACTTGTTGCTTTTGACCTTTTCTTTATAACTATCTTAACTCTTAAAAATAGAGATTTTATTTATACTTCTAGACAAAGCCTGCAGGATGTTTCACTGAACTCCCTTATGCAACTTTTCTTTGCAGCCTGAGATTTCTTAATGCTTCTGCCAACAAACTGGAAATGCTTCCTCCAGCCACTCTTTCTGAAGAAACCCATAGCATCTTGCAGGAGTTGTATTTGACCAATAACAACCTCACAGATAAATGTGTACCCTTGTTAACAGGCCATCCACACCTGAAAATCTTGCACATGGCTTACAATCGCCTACAGAGCTTCCCTGCGAGGTAAGTAACTAGTTTCACTGCCTCTGGCCCACCAGCGGGTGGGCATCATGAAACATTTTTGCAGTGAGAACTAAACTGCACAGAAATGAGGTGGCACAGGCTGTATTTGAATGCAGTGATACTGCAGTGAGTGGATTCACCTGCTATGGCCTCTTGCATGTTGCTACCCTCTCTTGCATTACACAGACAAGGGGGTGCCATGTGTTAGTTGGTATGTTTTAGATTGCGCTTGAAACTCTTTTCAACTGGACTAATTCAACATCACTGCAGGATGCTTTGGAAGCCAAGCAAGGAGGTCTTCTGTTTTCCCTGACTTGGTCACTTTGCTTGCACCTGGTGGGTTTCTCCTTACAAGAGATTTGTGAGCATAGCAGTCTGGAAACGTCCTCTGGAAGTGGACTAAACTCCACTAGGGAAAAATCCTCGCACTTCAGAAGGAGATTCTGCCTTGGCAGCAATTTCTGTACTTTCAATTCACTCTGTTTTAATCAGAAATCTTTCAAGTGTAAGATGGGCTGTAAAGCTGATGGGGTACAACCTTGGAAAAGAGATGCCAATAAATAAAAGAAGAGACATCTCTGTCCTTGTGTGATGTTCTGAGCAGCTGAGCTTCAACAGCAAGGGGGAGGGTGGGAGATGAATTAGGGGGAAGGGCTGAGTGGGATGCCAGAAGGTGGAGGGGAAAATTTGGGATGAAGTGAGAACTAGGGTTGAAAGAAAGGGGAATAAAGAAGGAAAAAGTGAAAGTGAGCTGGTGAGCAGGGGGAATGTAAGCAAAATTAGTCATTTGAAAAGTAGCATTAACAAAACATTGGCAGAAGCAGCACACATTTTGTTCCACAACTGTGTTAGTGTCTGATGTGAGGAGAGGTGACAGGCACTGCTGTGAACAAGGATCAAAGTCTGCAATTTAATTTTCTTAAAATAATGAAAACCACTGGTCTCATCACCACTTCAAAATAAAATATGTGTGTCTATTAAAAGAAGAATTCTAAAACTCTTGTTTTCATAGCAAAATGGCCAAGCTGGAAGAGTTGGAGGAAATTGATATTAGTGGGAACAAACTGAAAGCCATTCCAACAACCATCATGAACTGCAGACGTATGCATACTGTAATTGCTCACTCCAACTGCATCGAAGTCTTCCCAGAAGTCATGCAGCTTTCTGAAATAAAGGTAAGGAATGCATGTGCTTTGGAAGAAGGAAGTATAATGTGACTTTACCAACTCTATTCTCTCCTCAGGTTTCTCATTGCTACAGGATAGTATATTTTCAGAAATTAGGGAGATCTGACAACTACTTTCTCCTCTGAGGTCTTATGCAAAATATTCACTCCGGTGCTGCCTCAGAGTGGAATGAAAGAAGAGCCTCAAAATCTGATTTTACGCTCACCTTCACTAGATCCTATCTTCCCTGCCAAATAAGTGTTAATTGTCGTCTTGTGACAGTCTGTTATGATACGACTTAAACATTTGGCATAAGCTATGCGTAATTAACTCTTGCTGCCATGGCAATTGGTTGATTGTGTAGGAATGGACTTTGTTTAGAGCATGTGTTAAAAACCGCTGAAGCTGCAAAATAGGATAGGCCTTGGGGACAGAGATAAATTCCAGGAGCACAGGATTTGAGTATTTAGGCAAGCTACTTTAATTTTCCTAATTGCAGTCATATTTTGCACAACCAGAGGAATGCTTAATCCGTCTCTTGTGTGTGTTTCCAGAAGTAATTCTGTACTTTTCCTGACGCTACTTTTTATGGTTCGCATTCATGCTGAAGAGCACTACTGCTTATCTTTTGTGAATCGAGTTCCTGCTTCTCACCTGCCCATAGTGCAGAATGTGTTGCACTGTGTGCTGTTTCTGCTAGCCGGAGCTGGGAGATGGTTAGCTCGCAGTGTACAAATCTTGTGGTAGGGCAGAAAATCTGTCGTTCTCTGAGGCCGAGAACTGATTATCTATTCACGGACTCAAAACAACTTAAGTGTCCTTCGGGCGCTCTGTAAAGTCAAAAGGCTGAGTTCTCAGACTGTGTGCCTCAGTGTCTGGGGTCAGACACAGCAGCAGGAGCAATAATTCTGTTGGACAGCGAGTTGATGTAAAGATGAGCTTTGTGGTTTTAGCCCGGAAATCTCAAACAAATTTGTGGGCTTTTGAATACTCCTCCCTCTTTGGAACAATGGCCAGAGGAAGCGGAGGGCCATTTAGAATCAATCAGAAGCAAAGCTTTTTTATTTGGAGGAAGAATTGGGGTGGATTAGTGAGGCTTTGCGCAGTAAACATTTCTTTAAAAATATGAAAGTAGCGTTAACAAATAAAAAAGGAGGGGATAATGTAAACATGCTTGCAGGGAGCAATCAGCTTTTTCCTTTTGTTTGTGCGTTTTGGGGAAAGCTGAATGTTTTATAAAAGCATCAGTATTTAAAGTGTTACTCTGCCATAACACTTAGCAGAAAAATGCTCTTGGAAGACCTGGCAGTTTCTTCCTGCTGGTTCCCTTTGGTTATTTAGTTCTCTTTAGCAGAAGAAAGAGGCATGGACGTCACTAACTGTTTTGGGGCTGCAGGGATGCAGTGTGCATGACTTCATCTAAGAGGAACCAGTGCTCTAGGACTGACTCTAAAAGGTGGAAAGAAAATGCCTGGTCAGTACTCAAGCCTGATTTTGACTTACATGAGATTAATTCATATAGTTGCTAGATAGGAAGGTATGTTTTTGGGCAAAGGGGTTCTTCTGGCCTCTTGGTGATTTCTCTAGGTCAGCGTTGGTGTTTGTCAGTTTGGAGGTCTAGCTTGTGCTGCTTGCCTGTATCTATTACTTAGCTTAACCGGAGCTGCTCTTAGGTACGTGAGAAAATTCAAAATGTGCCAAAGTGAGTTCAGAATTTATTGCTTAAGTATGGATTTGGTCATTTCGTGAAATAAGCTTGCTTGTAGCAAAGCACAAAGGTGTATAGTCTTATGTAATCTCTGTGATTATATCGTATTTGATGATTAATTTTAACTGAGATGGCGTTCAAACGCTCTAAACTTCTTGGGAAACTCTGTTACCTGAGGTAATGGCTGTTTTGCTTTTGTATTTAATTAGCCTGAGAGGCTGACATGTTATGTTTTTGGAGTCAGTGATACTGGAACAGTTAGTAGCAGCAGTTACTATGCTGTCTGAAATAATTTCATAAGGAAAGCTGATATAAATTACGATGCTTTTACACTTGCAGTAACTTCAGGATTTCCAAACACAAGGTCAGTTTAGTGGTAAAATTGTCTCCAAGCCTTTTTTACACACTACAATGAAGGCTACAGAAGCTACATGTTGTCCTCTGTGTTAAAGAGCCTGGTGATGTCTCTGAGATAACTTATAAAATACATTTTTTAGGGGGTCTATTGTATTTTATGATCGTTATTTATACTTCAGAGTTAGGTTTATCTGTGCGCACTGCAATGTCTTCTGCAAATGGCTGAGCAGCTGGAAGTACATACACCTGAGTCAGTGCCCCAGCAGACTCTTCCTTACAGCCATTGTTTGACTTCAATCTCCTTGCCTTACAAAATAAAAAGGGCACTTTTTTTAATTGTTACCCAGTGTCCTGGTGTTCTTTCGCAGTTGAGTGGTCCTTACTGCTTGAGCAGAGCTCAGTGACCCAGGCTTGCTTTTCCCACCTGGGACCTGGCTTTACTTTATCATCCAGTTTTTGTTGACTGAGAAGTTGCTTCTCTTTCATGGTTGTCTTGCTGGGCTGCTGCGGTGAGGGTGATACGGAGGTTTCTTGTCACAGTTTTTGATCAAACTTACTTTTCACAGGAGCATTACCTTGAGATCCAAAATAAGTGAAGATCTAGTAGCAGTAGCGTCTTAAAGACGAAGCTCTCAATCTTTGGTAGTTTTTGTCCTAGTTAAATAGGTTAGTATTGGTATGGCCACCTTCAGTTGCAACTGGAGATAACTTAAGTCCCTTTCAGCCTTGAACAGAACAGTTACAAAGGTGTAAATGCAGTGTAAGCAAATGCTGAATATTAAACCTTGTCTTCCAGCTGGCCCATCCAGTGCAAAATCCTGTGTGCAGCTGCAGGAGTTGTTCTTCTGGTGCTGCATGGGTGGGGCTGAACCAGCTTGCGTTAAAATAATGCATAAGGAAATTGGTATCAGTTAGGAAATACAGTTTCCTGCTTGCCTGGGGAGTAGAATAAGGACTAAATTTAACATAGATATGCAGAAAGTCCCTCTTAGCCTATTCTTCAAACAGTACAAATAAAATCTAAGAAATCCTAACCTGATAAATAAGCTGTCTTCATTAGTGCCTAGGAACCAAGGGATCTGCTATAGAGTTTTGCTACCTTTGGTGTATTGGGCATTTAATGAGAACAATAAAATTACTTTACCAATTTTTGTACTTGTTATTCCAGCATGCTTTTCCATCAAATTTGTAATGGCATTGAGGTGTTGAACACAGCAAGGCCTGCTGGCAGCTGCTTTAATCTGCAAAATAATTACTGTCTCTCTGGAAGTAGCAAGGAGTTGCGCAGAAGAAAAAAGCTCACTGGAATAACTGTTCTGTGAAGCTGTCTACTATTTTGTTTGCGTGACAGATTTAAACTCTGATTTCCTTATCAGGCTTAGATAACGTTAGCAGTTTGTTCTTCATAGATAATAAGGCCTCCATATTAGACAACCTCAGGATTCAAGACTTGGGTCGGAAATTCGTTATTTCCATTGGGTGTATTTAATAAAGTGTTAGGAGATATTTATTTTCCAGATTTTACTAGGTTATCTTATGCCTTCTTCCAGCTAAGGATGCAATTTCTTTGAATATATCTACAAAAATGAAAGTGTCTTGCTTGTATCAATGGCAATTATGTAATGGTCAAAATGTGCGGCTAGGGAAAGCCTCCCCACACCCCTTTGAGCTTTCTGTTTTATTAAAGTTTTTGAAGTCTTTCTCTTTTTGCAGGTTGGAAGTAGAAAACAGTCCATCTGAAAGATGTGGATAGTTCTTCTGTCCTCTGTTAAATACCAGACTGCTCTGTCCTCTCAAATTTTTTTTTCTTTGGCAATTTTTGGTGCATGATACACAGGTGGTCCTGTAATAGAGTTTAGAGAATTGGTTTTGTTCTAAAATGCCATATATTTCCCTGTGTATTGACTCTCATCTGGATATGCAGCTTTAAACAATGTTTGTTTGTCATTCTCATGTACTTGTTCTAGCTAATTTGTGCTTGGCTGGAGGATAGCTAGCACGTGTCTCTACTGTTTTGTATCGTACTTTTTCTGAAATATTTAAGCTTTATTTTTTTCACTCATTTTATTGACTTCATATTTAAATACGAATCCATCTAAGATCACATGAATTAAAACCATGTTTAAAACTACTCCAATATTTTTCCTTTGCCTCTACTCCTTCTCCCCTCCACATGCATTCATAACCCTGCTTATTTTAATATTCCTTAGTAAATACTGAATTCTTGAGAGTCTGCTCATTCTCATGCTGGTTTAACTGACTTAGGAGGAGGGACTGCTGTGCCAGTGGCTTAGAGGCCTCAACTGTATTTATCTCCATTTCCTTTATCTATTAAAAGACTGGTTTCATCATAACATTTTTCTTAAATACTTGAAAATACACTGACCATCTTTGTCTCTGTGAACAGCAGGCAAAACTTACTAGGTTTGTAACTAGATGACACCTGGACAGAGATGGAAATGAAGGGAACATATTTCTAGGTGTCCCAGACATCTGGTAAGATGGCTAAATGCCATATGAGTTTCTTTTGTAAGAACCACTTAAATGAAATGAATGGTCTTAGGTCTCGGTTGCAGCCTTTATTGTTCATGAAACATGCATTACTACGTTTAATCAACATTTGTATGATTTTGATGACAGCTGAGTTCTCTTGCTTATTTGGTTGCTTTCCTTTTGCAGTGCGTGGACCTAAGCTGCAATGAACTGAGTGAAGTCACATTGCCTGAAAACCTGCCTCCAAAACTACAAGAGCTGGACCTGACTGGAAATCCCAGACTTGCCTTGGATCACAAAACCCTAGAGCTGCTGAAGTAAGTTACCTTACAGAACTGGGGAGGGGGCAGAACAGCTCTTGTTACTAGGATGTGACAAAACCACAGTACACGGAAGTCTAAATCTCTTTTAAGGAGTATGGCTCCATTGTCACTGTATCAGAAAGAAACAAATTATGTGGATAGGTCAGAAATTGATGCTTCGTTAAAGAGGGTAACTTTACCCACTTCAGTTGCTTTCAGCTGTAACTCCTGAAGGGGTCTGCTGGTCTGGTATCATCACTATTGGGCCAGTTTGATCTCCATTTTACTTCTGATATTAGATTCAGTCAAAATACTTATTTTATTCCACCATTAAGATGCCAGTAGCTTCTTACTAACTTTTTTGCTCACATGCATCTGCTTGAGTCTGTCTTAGCCATTGTGCCCCTTTTTACCTCTTCACATACTATTTCTTGTTAACCTTCATACCTCTCTGCTTTTGTTCTAGAAATGCATATGTATTTTTCATATTTAAACCTTTCTGAAGACTCGCATCTCCCACTCTGCTTGCAGCAAAGCGAGTTCCCTTGCTCTGGGACCCTCTGTTTCCTTCCTGTCTACCTGTTTGTTTCCTGCCCTGGGACTTAAGTGTTACCCATAACTGAAATTTGCCAAGTGCCTTGTGCCTCCTTCTGCAGTGTGTTGGGAAACTGTTGCACTAAACCAGATCATCTGTGGACAGTGGTGCCGCCTTGAGCTTTTCTTACGTCCTGAAGGGAATTGCACCAGCTCTGAGTTTCCTTCTAAGTCTCTTTGATCCTTAAATATTGAATGATTCCAAGAAGGTTTGATTTACTTTTTAAGGGTTGAGCATTTGCTTCGTGTTGTTTGCTTTTAAATTGTTAAGATCAGACACTGGAGTAGTAAACCTTATCTGCTGTGCAAGCAAGGGAAACTTACGGTCTGAATTTGCTTTTAGCTTGAATCAGCAGATTTTATAAAATTTAAATGGAAATTTGAATAATGATGAGTTTTCACACATAAAAACAAGATTCCATGTTTTGCAGCAGACAGCGAAGAAAAGGGGTGTTCCTCTATTTTAAGAGCTGCTTTATTGTATACAGGAAACCTTCTTGAAGAAGCAGTGTAATGTTGGTTCATAGCGGAGGGGAAATTTTATGTATTACAAAGCTAATTGAATTGTGTTGAATCTTAAAGTGAAAGATCAGCTTTTCTTGTGTATAACCCAGCAGACAAGATGGGTAAGCCGGTTTCCTGCCACTTTAGTATTCAGGCATCGTGCCCTATAGCAGTATTGTACAAATTTAAGTCCTAGGTAGTAGAAGGGTAGAGTGGCCCAGTTACATGCCATATTTTCTCTGGCATATGTGTTGTCTTTAATTCCCAGAAAACTTTTTTCCTTCTTGTGTGTACATTTTGTTTGTTTTTTTTTTTTTTTTTAAGAAATTATTCTTAAGATTTCAAGTCTATTCTCTTTCCTAATACTCACGAGCCACAGTCAGGTGTTTCAGGCCTCCTGAGCGGCTTCTTAGTGTCTGTACTGATATACTACACTGACTTCTAGGGTATACTGCTATAATTGACTGTGAGGGAGGAGGTGCTCCTTTCACTTGATTTTTCTGGCAGGCACAAAAATACTTGTGCACTTGGTACTTTTTATATCTTCCTTCTGCATGCGAAAGGCAGCTCTCCATCTGTGCCCTGGCAGGATTGAAGCAGGTAGTAGGTTAATACGTATTTTCAGTGCTGGTGAGAAGAGTCCTGTCATGCGTGCTTGCTTTATTAATATGTATGGAGATCTTAAAAGGAGGCTTGCATGCTTAGGAGGATGTTACCAAGTGATTTATTGGATGTAAGAATTTTCAGTAGCAATTAAAATGGGGAAAAAAAAAAAAAAAGAGATGCTGCTACTCTGATTTTTAGGAAAGAGCATCTAGTTCAATTGTAACAGTCAATTTAAATTGGGGGGGAAATAAACCGTGCAGTCTGGAATCCTTAGCCCATATTCCCTGCATGTGATGTGCTGCTGGTTATCGTTCCTTTCCAGGCACGTGGTCTATTTGTAGTGGTGCCACTGAGGAAGCTGAAAGCAATGTGTTGAGGTAGCTTTTTTCACCGCTGCTGGGAAGCCGTGAGACAACTCTGGGTCCTTGACCTGCCCAGAAGCCAGGGGTCAGTCAACCCAGTTCAAAAAGAAACAAACAGAAAAACTTATTTCATCCAAGTTCCTCTGCCCTGGAGGATAAGTGCCTTGTAATGAGACATCTGCAAAGAAAGTATGTTTGCTTGTGTGTGTAGCGTTTTGCAGGTGCAGACAGAATTAAAATCTCTGCTGCTTTAGAAGAGATCCAGGTTTCCAGTTTGATTTGGGGTCAGATAATCTTTTCTAACGCTCTTGGTACGATGTTTGCCTCCTGTTTGTCGCACAGAGGGCTGCAAAACCAAGGGCTTAAAACACCAGTGGTTCTAACGTTATTTATGTAATTTGTTTGCTTTTAATCTGCCCTCGCTGATGTACATCCTGACTATTAGCATAAAAAGAAATTGAACTGGATGTGACAGTACTTCAGGTTATTTGAGGAAGGCTGTGCAGTGCTGAAAAGACTATTCTGCGTGTTCAGGTCAGGTGGGGGTTTGAATAGAGAAAAATGAACGCTCAGAGCGAACAGTTAGATCTTTCTGCTTGTGTCCTTTTATGATTCATTTGGTTCATGAAAGGTTCAGGTGCCTTTGAAGTGCCTGCAGCGTGTGGGGAGCTCGCTTTCCCTGCCTTTGGAAGGGAGCAGGGGGGAGGTCATGTCTCCCTGGCAAAGCAGGGCTGTGAAGAGAAGGGTATAAACAGAGAGGGCTGGGCCCTTTTTAAGTCTTTACTACGCTGCGTGAGATATATGAAATTCAGACTAAAGGCTATGTTGGTAGTAAATTGGAGGGTAGAGGATCAAGGGCCTAAGTAAAAATTGGACTGCACAACTGGGGAAAGCAGAAGGGCTGTGCCTGCTGTCAGGACCACAGGCTGGCTCTTGAAGGTTGGTGCAGGACTAGGATGGAGCGAGTTTCTGTTTTGTGGGCATTTTCATGAAAGGTTGTTACTATATGTTGCTGTTTCTAAAGAATTTCTTTTTTCTTTTTTTCTTTTTTTTTTTCCATGGATCATACAGTGGGTTTCATTTGAGTACAATGAAAAGAATCCTGAGACTTGTTATTAAAATGGGTGGGAGAGACGTACAAGTTAAATCACTTCCCTCTACTGGCTTTCGTCAAGCTAGTGACAAATTTGCCTCATATTCTTACTGGGCCAGGTTTGAAACAAATAGCTCAGGGGTGAGGGCGGGGAAAGAATAGCCAGCTAAGCAAAATAGTGCAGCTGGCACCCTCAGAGAGGCTCAGTTATTTACTGCTTTTTTGTTCTTCATATTCAGACACATAAATGTAACCACTTCGGATGTCCTGCTTCATATTCTTCTATTAAATGTATTACTAAGAACTTGGAGGGGGGGGAAAAAGTGTTATCTTCACATTTTAAGCTGCGTCATGTCAGCACTTCAGTGCATTGCATCTTTCCCCTTTCCTTTCTCCTTGCAGCAATATCCGTTGCTTCAAGATCGACCAGCCCTCGGCCGGTGATGCTTCAGGAGCGCCGGCGGTGTGGAGTCACGGTTACACAGAAGCATCGGGCGTTAAGAACAAGTATGACCTGGCGTGGTTTTTATTATACGTGCATCCTAGCAGCAGAGCGCCTCTATGCTGATACAAAGAAATCCTTTTTTCGGTGAAAGTTTTGGGACAGTTTGGGCCTCACAAAGCCAGAGGCCATGCCATGACTCTATATTTGTATACCGGGCCCCTGCCTGGATCTCCACTCTCGTCTTTGTTCGGGAAGTTGCTAAGATACAAGTGTAACTGACACATTTTGTCTATGCAAGACTGCGGTACTTGCAAAAGATCTGAGTGTTTAAAAGCATTTTCCTCTTTGCAAAGCTTCTTTATCTTCAACCAAAGGATGTTTACCAAGCAAATCAGAGATACTAAAGGAAGAGGCAGAATGGCCAAAACTCTGAATATTCATAGTGTGCAGGGCTCCTGTGACTAAGGCAACACTTGACAAATAATGTATCAAGAGTCTGCTAGTCTCTGGGCTGCTGGCAGTGTGATGAATCTTTCTTTGTTCCTTAAATACCTTTTTAGAAATCTTCTGCTACCTAGGTTTCCTTAGCAAGTGCCAGCAAGCCTTTACTTAAGTGATTTAACTTCACAACTTGATCATCAGCATGTTAAATCACAAGGATGGCTTTTGGAGGAGCAATTGCAGTTTAAACTGATGTTGTTTCCAAGATACTTTTCCCCCTGTTTCTACAAATGAGGGACTTGTTCACATACTGAACAGGAGGAAGAATCTTTAGGGCTTGGCTTGAACTTCCAGTATAGTTTTCTCCACATCTTGCCACTATTGGTGGGCCTGACTCTTCTGTACTTTCTCAGAAAGCAGTCCTGAAATGCTTGTGAACAGAGGTTGTTAAAAATAGCTCTCAGACCAGGATGTATCTCTCTGGTCAGAATGACAAGACGAGAAACTACTAGTGGGTAGCAGCCTTGATGTTCTGCTTTGTTTTTTCACTAGGCTGTGTGTGGCAGCACTTTCAGCCAATAACTTCTGTGACAACCGAGAGGCACTTTATGGTGTTTTTGATGGTGACCGCAATGTGGAAGTGCCGTATCTGCTGCAGTGCACAATGAGCGACATCTTAGCAGAAGAGCTGCAGAAAACAAAAAATGAGGAGGAATACATGATCAACACTTTCATCATTATGCAGAGGTGAGTATTGGATCTGAAACCTTTTGTTTACTGTGTGTATGCTGACTAGGCAGTTTGCTTTCAGGTCAGACACCTGCTCTTTTCTTGCTTCAAAAAAATGCCAGAGTGGGGGAAAAAAGCCTTGGTATCTGGCTACATTGTTTTCTTTTATTAGTTATTTTGTGAATATTGCCCTCTGTTCCTTTCAGATGTGGGGAGAAAAACACCAACACCTCCCCACCCAAACAAACAAAAACAAAAAACAACAAATCTACCTGCAGTTGCTAAATGCTGATGACTAAGTGGTGGGTGGAGGTTTACTCTTTTCTGGTATCTTTTTTAAGTCTTACAATTCATAGTTGGCCATAATCAAGTCAGTGGTATGAATCTCTTGGTCATCTTTTAAACTTGCTTACTACGACTGGCTGCAAAGCCAGGGCTGATCCTTTCTGTTTCTTTGTACCAATTTGGGTTATTTAAGGCTACACATATATTTAAAACATGTAGTCTGACTCCTTAGAAATGTCTATCTCCTGTCATCCCTTTGGCCTTAGAATATTATTTGAGCAGGACTCATCCAAATAGATTGTGATACGATAGCTGTGAGTGTAATAGTAGCTCTGTGTAGTGGTTTGGAAACCTGCGTGCGTGCTGTTCTTGACAGAGGAAGAAATTGTGCCTGGGGAGACACTGAGCGAAGGAGGAGTACGAAGGGAATTGAACAAAGGAGAACGAAGAGGTCAGGGAAACAAAAGAGAAAGCAAATAAGCAGCTTAGAGACCGAGGAAATGGATCAAGTTAAAAGTAGCATTGCTTATCGCTCAGTTGCTGCACCTTTGGAAAGGAAAAATACTGAAGTTCTGGTACCGGGAAAGATGGAAGCAGTAGTGTGGTATTAAACCTTACAAGAGAGAAAATGCTTCCTTCCCGTAATTGCTTATAACTGTGCCTTAGACCAGCAGCTGAGAAGGTGGTTGCCATATACTTAAAATATTCAAAAATAATAACAAATTTGAGTATTGAAAGTACTTATCAAGTGGTTTTGTTTACTACCAATGCAATTCCACAGGAATGTGGCATTCCTACAGAAAGCTGCAGCTCTTTTTTTTTTTTTTTTTTGTCTCAAGTCAAAATAAGCTAACCAGTTCTTTGGAGAACAAGAAATAGTATTCATTCCAGTAGTGTTTAACCATTCATTGAGGATTATTACAGATGGTATGCAGCACTCCTGAAGTGTATTTTTAAAAAAAATAAATTAACAAAGCACATTGAAGCTTAGTTGCAGATGTAGTTGTGCATTCTCTCCCCAGGATTTTGAATCGTAAGTTCTTGCCAGCTATACCTAGCCTTAACATAAATTTTAGTAACCTCTATAATTAACATTCTAATTACTGTAATTCCTCATTGCTATAGGAGAAGGCCCTGATAAACAAGATACTGGGAAGCATGGGATTTTTTTTCACAATCTAGTATTGAAATGAATTTACATTCTAAAGACAGGATTCTGAAAACTTCTTTACTAAAAAGATTTACTTCTGAAAACTGTTTTATCCATAAATATATTTTTTTTTCACTGTGACTCCTGATAAAACAGCAGGCTTAAATATTTCTAAGAACCTATTTAACAGGCCAGTAACTGACAGGATAAATGAGAAGTGTGCCTTCTTACAGTGGAGTTAACAGCCACTGTGCTTTTTTGGTTATCATTTCATACTTTAAGACCATTTTTCTGAAGACATCACGAAACAGTGAACTTCTGCTTTCTGTTTTTTCTCAAAAATAGAGCTTTTACAGTTAGAATTATTATTTTTGTAATAAAATCTGTAGCTTCAGAACCCAAAGAACCAGCTGCATAATAGGAACCCCCTTTTTAACCTCTACTTGTACTCATTTAATAGTCCTCAGTACTTCTCTAACCCTCTCTGTTTCCCTCAATCTGACCTTTAAAACAAACGTCTTCAAGATGTGGAGCAAGAGAGACACCAGTGTGACCTTAAAAGTGCAAAGATTTTTTTTTTTTGTTCTAAAATTGAGCAGATTTGAGTGTCTGCATATATGTGTAAATAGCACACTGCCTGAGTGTTGCACGTGATTTCTCTGCAGTGCTGCTGTAGTGTCACAGTCTTCAGTGGAGACTTTTGTTTCTGTCCCAGTGATCCGATAGAGTCAATGCCCTGAGTGCTTGTGGTTGCAGAATGGCGGCTGTTTCTGCGTAGTACCCGTAATGCTTGTTTTCCAATTAAAGAACAATCATTGTTTTGTTTTAATTCCAGGAAACTTGGAACAGCTGGACAAAAACTTGGAGGCTCTGCTGTCCTTTGCCATATAAAACATGATCCCATGGACCCTGGTGGATGCTTCACGCTAACCTCAGCAAACGTGGGGAAGTGCCAAACGGTTCTCTGCCGGAATGGGAAACCTCTGCCTTTGTCCAGGTGTTACATGATGAGTTGTGAGGAAGAGCTGAAGAGGATTAAGCAGCATAAGGCCATTATCACAGAGGTTAGAGAACAGTTAGGGACTGTTGCAACTTGCAACTTCCTTGGAGAGCATTTGCACAGCAATGCATGAAATTACATGTGGATATTAGTAACTAAGAGGTAGTATTAATGGTGTGGTTCCAGAGTTGCGCTTTTCCTTTCAACATGATTCATATATGCAATTACGTTAGCATGCAATCAAGTTGCTTTTCCATCCCATTGCCATGCTGTATTTTAGTTAGCTTCAGGGAGTGAGCAACTGTGAGCATGTTGCATTGAAACAGGAAAGCAGACACCCTCCTCCTAGTGGGGAGAGGAACTGCTGTGTTGGAGCTGTCTTGAAGAGCTTCTCCAGTGGAAAAGGATGAGAGGGCAGAGCACTAGATGCAGTGCCATCCTTCCCTTAGGAGACTCCTTGCTCCTGGCAGGCTGACTTTCCTGTCTGAGCTCCTATGTTCCCAGAGTTGCCCTTTGACAGGCGGCTCTTGAAGAGAGCACTTGACCAAAAGGAAAACCCATCCTGTGGTCAGCTGAACCATGAGAGAGGGGAAAACTGTTTGTTCCCTTCTTACAAGCATACAGCCGCTGCTGCCAGTTTTGCTTTGCCTTGTGTGACACGTACATAGGAATAGATAAATACTGAATCCTCCTAATGGTGGAGGAAAGGGCAGAAAACTCACTGCTGTATGCTCATGAGCAGGGTGTGCGTGTGTGTGTAAGGAGGTGTGGGGTGTGTGGGATAAGTCGTGTGCCTATTGATCTTGCTAGGGAAAGGTGACAACTGGGATCTCAAACATGACAAGTTGGAAGGGACTCACTCCAACATAGTGTGCATCACTGAGGCACGCTCGTTATGTTGTTCCATAGAGGAAAAGGGAAATTTCTGTGCTGAATCTTAAGATGACTCACTGATTTTCATGCACGTTGATGGCTTATCACTGCTGTCAGCCTTCTAATGGGGAAGTTAACAAGCCGACAAAGTTTTTTGTTGTTTTTTTTTTCTTCCGAGTGGTTTTAAAGGGGAAGCTCTTCTTAGTCTTGGTTCACTTTTCTGTGGTTATCCGCTTTATAATAACCACTGCAGCCATCAGCTGGACCAAATGAGTGTGAATCCTCACCTTTGTTGTTCTTCTCGAATGCACAATTAGCAGGGTGCAGCTATCCCCATCAGGCTGACAGATAGCCAGACTTGCTGTTTCAGACGCTTGCTCTGCTTATTCTGGCAGCTCGGATTCTAACCAGGACAAGATCCTGGGATTTGGATGTGCCTGGGATTTATTTCTCAAATGCGTCCATTCTTACTGTAATTTTTCCCTTCATATATTACTCCTCCTCCCCTTGGAAACGTCATACCTAAGTGGAAACATCGTAAGTAATTGGGGCATGTAAAACATTTCACTACAACTCAGCTGACTGAGAAATGCAGACTTGCTCTCTGCTGCATTTGACTTGCATGCTTCATTTAAAGTCTTTTTCTTTTTTTTTTAAATGAACTTTTGTTTCCAAAGTGATGAGCCAAGATGAAACCTACAATTGTTACAGCTGCAAGAGAAGAGTCATAACTGAATGACCTGCTTCTACATCAAATGGAGCTGTGTGTGGCTTTGCCCTGTGTGTAAAGCCAGATATGGTGGGTGGAGGAGGGATAAGTCTGACTCACTGGTAAAACATTAGTCCAGTTGGCTCTCGCAGCTGCAGGAGCAGAATAGATGGCTCTTTGTTGCAGACTTCTGCTTTGTTGGGCTGTGCATAGGTGATGCTGATGAAAAATCAGCAGGGCGTAGGAGGCATAGTGCAGGATTGCAAACCAGCCATTGCTGTGCTCTAATCCCAGCTCTGTCACCTCCTTGCAAGTCACTTTGGTTTTCCGTCTTTTCGTCTGTAAATGGCAGTGTTGAGGGTACTGCAAAGCCAGCCAAAAGTAAAATGCAAGGAGATGCAGGTGCTGTGTATCCTTGTCTGCTTTGTTTCCAATTTTCTGTCCTCTCTTAATTTCAGGATGGCAAAGTGAATGGTGTGACGGATTCAACAAGAATCTTGGGGTACACCTTCCTTCACCCAAGTGTTGTGCCGCGTCCTCACGTCCAGTCCATCACCCTAACTCCGCAAGATGAGTTCTTCATTCTGGGGAGCAAGGGGCTGTGGGACAGCCTCTCGATGGATGAAGCAGTGGAGGCAGTCAGAAACGTGCCTGATGCGCTGGCAGCCGCCAAGAAGCTTTGCACTTTGGCCCAGAGTTACGGTTGCAACGACAGTATCAGCGCTGTCGTGGTTCAGCTCAACGTGACAGAGGACAGCTTCTGCTGCTGTGAACTTAATGGGGTCCCACCCCCCAGCCCAGGCATTTTCCCCCAGTCTGTCAATGTGGTCATCAAGGACAGGCCAACAGATGCGCTTGGGATGCCGTCTTCGAGCAGCGGCATGGCTTCGGAGATCAGCAGCGAGATCTCCACCTCGGAAATGAGCAGTGAGGTGGGGTCCACGGCCTCCGACGAGCCTCCCCAGGTAGCCATGAACGAGAACAGCCCAGCCTACCCGGGGGAGCAGCGCTGCATGCTGCACCCCGTCTGCCTGTCCAATTCCTTCCAGCGGCAGCTCTCCAGTGCCACCTTCTCCAGCGCCTTCTCGGACAACGGCCTTGACAGTGACGATGAGGAGCCGATTGAGGGGGTGTTCACCAACGGCAGCCGCGTGGAAGTGGAAGTGGACATCCACTGCAGCCGAGCGAAGGAGAAGCAGCTTCTCCAAGTGCCGGTGGAAGCCAGCGACGAAGGTATTGTCATCAGTGCCAATGAAGACGAGCCCGGCCTTCCCAGGAAAGCTGAATATTCTGCCACGGGCACAATAGGGCGCCGGCGGGGCAACGGTTCTGTGGCTCCACAAGAGAGGAGCCATAACTTAATTGAAGTTGCAACGGATGCGCCGCTCAGAAAAACAGGGGGTTACTTTGCTGCTCCAGCACAGCCTGATCCCGATGACCAGTTCATCATCCCACCAGAGCTTGAAGAAGAAGTCAAGGAGATTATGAAGCAGCACCAGGAACAACAACAGCAGCAGCAGCAACAGCAGCAGCGGCAGTATCCGACGGACCACCTGGCAGACTATTACGATACACCGCTATGACCCACTCTATTTACTGCTCAGAAAGAGACTAACAAACAAGGAGACTTGAGTGTGGGACCCAGTGGGCTCACATTACAGCAGGGGTTTTCCTTATCCTTTTCCTTTATATACTTCCTTTTCCTTATCCTGCCACTACAGGTAACTGCAGCTTTTCAGTTTGTTAGGTTTAATATTCATTGACTTCCTTCTAGAGACGCTTGACCGGTAAAGTTTAAAATAGTTAACCTTCCCTTAACATATCATGTGTAAAAACAAAAAAATAATAAAAAAAATAATAAAAAGGTTTAATATATTGCTGAGAAACAGATGATGATGTAATATTTTTTAAAATGGCTTGTTTGTTTTGTTTGAAAAGCAGGGCAGTAGCCAGTGCTAAATGATTTAAGTAATATTGTAATACTGTATTTCTTTGAGAGAAAAGGCTTTTTTTGGTCTTGAAAATGATAGACATTTGTAGAATATGGAGACTAACTCCTAGGAGTTGCTTTACTCTTTCAGGTGACTTAAGTCACTGAGATTCACTAATTTTCTCTGAGAGAACAGCTGATTGGGAAATTCCTGTAAATAGCTCAGTGTTGTATAGTGATGCTTACATGTTTTGTAGCCTTGGCATTAAGGACACAACCTTAAAAATTGACCTTTTTTCTTAAGCGACTCTTCGGGCCATGGTCATTGAGCATAACGGACTGCGTGGCTGTGTGCAAGTTAGCTAGAGCCGAGATGGTGTAGACCATTTAAAGAAACCCACTTTTTTCCCCTGGTCTCTTTCTTTCCTTACTTTTGCAGACACGTTTTGTTTGTGTTCCTTACTGCTGCCACAACCAGCATGATTGTATAGAGCTCATTTGCTGTAGAACATTTACATACCAAGAGTTATATTAAAGCCGAATGCACAAATGAACATGTCATAATTTTTGTTATAATAAATATGAAATTTACACCTGATGTCTGCTTTTATGTCTGAATAGCTGAGTGGCAGCTTTCAAACAGTAGCTTGCTGTGCTTCATCAGCCTCTGCTCAGTTTGAACCAAGAAGCGTTGAAACTTTTTCAGCTCGATCGCATTTTTACACTAACTGCGGAAGCTCACGTGTACTTCTGGAATTTAAAGGCCATGCAAAATGGCCTTTAAAAGATACAAAACAACTCTCTGAGGAATTGACCTGTTCCTTTTTTTCTTTCTCGGTACTAATTCAGCGCTATTGATTTGCCCTTTGCCACAGTATTGACAATGCCAGAAGACTGGAGAGGAGCGGTGCTCTGGCTCTAGCCCACTGGGACCAAGTAACTGAAGGTAGAAATGATGAAGAGAGATCTGTGATATTGCGGGCTAAGAAAAGGGAGAAAGAAACCATTGGATATGGAGAGAAGAGGGAAAATATAAGGAGAATGTGGAAAAGTGAACTCAAAGCTACTTATGTAAATTTAGATTTGCTTGAATGTGTTGGATGAACATGAGTTCAATGGCAGTTTGACTTGGGCATTTTTTTGTGATTCCTGTGGGAAAGGAGCAACGCCCTTTTTGCCTCCAACCAACTGCTCCATTTTACTTGTCACTCTTTAAAAAGCTGAATTAGTGTGTGATCATGACAGCGTCTTGCTCCTGCTTGACATTTGGTCTGTGTTTTGGGAGAGGACTGTGGTAACAGGCTGTTGTCCTTATTCTGTTCTATGGTGAAGTAGCTGAGTTAGGACAGGATTGTGTAAACAAGAGATTTTGAGTTTCTTTCCCTTAAATAATAACAGTAACAGCAGAGGAGCAACCATGAAAATACCTGGTTTGGTAAATGTTTATAGCACTGTCTACTGTAGATCTAGAAGATTGTACTTTATTGTAATTTGAGCTTCAAAATATCTCTTTCTTAAAGAAAACTCATTAAATAATGTATTTAAACAAAAAAAAAAGCTTATGGTTTATTGGCTGGTAACTCTCAGATGTTCTTTGGTGTAAACAGGTTGTTTATTTCAAATTTTGTTGAATGATTCATTTTTGTTGCTGTCCTTGGAACGTGCTATCTTTTTTTCCTTCTGTTCAGAAGTTGCTTGAGACCGAAGGTGATAGCTAGCAGGGACACTACACTACCGTGGCCTAGGCAAGTGCTTACCATCTGCGGTCTCTATTCATGATAAGGTGCCTCTGGTGTGCTGCACATGTGGTACTCTGGAGGGAGGGGCAGAGGTCAGAGTAGGGGTGGAAGGGGAACCATTTCATGTGAGTTAAAGTTTGGCCCAGTGCTGAGAACTGACTCTCCTGCCGTTCCCTTTTCTCATGTGAACAGGAGTATATGCACGTGGGCTCCATAAAGACTTTCCCTTCCCTTCATTTGAGGGACAAACTTCAAGAACTTGCCAGCCCCTGTGGCATGAGCGGGTTACGGGCAACAATGCAGTTTCTCTCCTTAAGCCCTTACTTTGAAACATGGATGGTCAAAACTGACAAGCCACCAAAGGCTGCTACTTTCAGCACGGTACCTTCTGTAAAGGTAGCGACGGCATTCTGGAGTCAGGGCTTCTGTAGCAGCAAAGGGAGAGGATTTTGGCTGAGGAATTGTACCTGTTTCTGGTCTCCCTGAAGAAGGCATTTGCATTCCTAGCCTGTCTTAACAAGTCCTAATGTGCAGGACTGATGCATTCATAGGGACTTCATCCCTCTACTGGGCTTTCCATAACTTGCTGGACTAGATCACTAGGTTGGATGGCTGGGAGCATCTTTGGAAAGTTTAGCATTTATGTTTAAACAAGGGCAAAGGGTATTTTGTTCTGGCTTTAAACTGGGACTTGGAAAACAAAGTACGGTTTTTTCAACTCGTGACTCTTCTGGACGTTGTTGCCCTCTTTCACAAAAGGGGGCCAGTATGCTCTTACCTGGCGAGGACTGAAGCTGTAGTCATTGATTTCATCTAGGGGCATTACTGTTGTACATGATTTTACGATTAAGTGCCCGGTATATTTTACACAATTTTGACCTACGGGGAACTATCTGTCTTGAACAGAGAAGTGGAGTTGTTTCCAGAACTTGACAGCTGTAGCAGGGGCAAAGGCTGGGGGCTAAAAAGAAAGGAAGGCTTTCAACTGGGGAAAATGTAGGACCGTATTACCTTTATAGACCTTTCATGTCCTTTGAAACTCGCCAACAGCAGTTTCCGAGACAAGCAGAAATGCATGAACAGGAGGAGGTAGATGGCTGCATTATTTCCTGAAAGGTAACCTTAAATAGGAAGCTGTGGTGGTATTGAGAAGTAACTCAGTTGCTCACGTGCATGTATATGCGAGCCTTTTTTTGTGGCATGAAAGCTCTTTTCTTGCTTTCTGCCATAGTGCTCTAACATAATGTGTTTTGTTGCGCACGAACAGCCCATGGGTGTTCTGCTCGTGCATTCAGCGGGTGGCACCACCATCTTCTCGTTGGTAGCCTGTGCTGTGGTGGCGTTGCCTTCCCGTGGCTTACTGCTCTTGGAGTGAGCCGACTATGTCCATGTAGGTTGTCTCCCTCGCTCCTAGGAGAATGTTGCGCTGCGACTGTCGCACCCCCTGTGTTACACTTTACGTAGTCTCTTTGTAGTGATCTCAGCCAGATCACTAGCCATCGTGCTTACAACTCACATGCGTAATTTTCTAGCAAATTGTATGTATTTATTTTTTTAAGCATAACTTTGCCACTTGGGAAGCGCATTCGGGTGGGGGTGGGTGTTAATGAAGTGTCACACACACCTTTGGAGGCGATTTCTGCATCTCTGCCCTAGTCATGGGTGATGCCTTTTGGGTTCAACCTTGCAGCTCAAGGCTTGCAAATGTTTGCTTGAGTGAGTTGGTCGGGATAACGTCGGGAACAGTTTATGGATCCGGGGTGCAGAAGGGCTTGAATTGATGCCAGAAAAGCAGTAGGTTTCAGAGTAGAGAGAACAGTGACTTTAGCCCGGTCAGCCTGATGTCCCTGGACGGTGCCTGCCCTCCATGAAGAGACGAGCTTTTCTAAGAGAAGAGGGCCCTCAAGTCATAGACTGAGCAGTTCTCAGCAGTGCTCTAGGGTCAGGTCCCTCAGAGCTTTGGCTGCAGGGGGAGCTGCGTGGCCAGAAGTTGGTAAAAAAGAAAGAAATAAATCTTTCGGGCTCAGCTGGAACCAGGACATGTCGGTGTCTGCTAAATGACTCTACGTTTACTTTTTTCTGTTAACCTGCTTTACTGTCCTGCTTTGTTAATTCAACTGACTTGCTTCAGGGCCAACTCATTGCACTCTTGTTGGATTAATTGATTTGTTTCTTACTGATTTAATTGTTACCTGCATGCTCGCACTGCTTGCAGTGAGGGTTTCATGGAGTGCTGCACGAACCAGTGTGTTCCTCCTGATTGCCTGCGTTTTGGTGAGGGGTACGATGCGTCCGACGCTGATGGTGTAAGTGTTCAAATGCTGAACCTAACAAGACTGCCACTTCTATAGAAAGATAAAAGTCAAAATTCATTTGCTGCCTGGGAACAAGTAAAACCCTTTGCAGCCATTTCAATCAAAAGGTGAGGGTGGAAAAACCTTAAGTATTTCATGGATTCACAGCAGCCCCAGGTCAGAATCAGTATACAATTTATCTAGGACATCAGTGGGGGAAAAAAGCTCCTTGTTTGCTCCAGGTCCCTGGTTTAAATGATTGGTCCCTACTTTCCCCCAGACTTTTTTATTTACGTTTCCACTCCTGTTGAGTTCAACAGTTCATCCTTTAGATCATCCTTTCTCAGGCTGGGAAGCTGGGATTCACCTGCGGTTGACTTGGATATCTCATCCTACCTTTTATCTCCCGCGATGAGCTAAGCTTTGCCCTCTGGGTTATGGCTGAGGCAGGATCTGAGCGGGGCAGACGCTATCTCATCTTTTTTTTCCATATTTTCTTAATATTGTAAGATGAAGGGAGGCGCTTAATCTGCACGAGCTTGTCGGGAGCATGACGGCACTGCAGTGTCTGATAACTGCGATGTGACAGACCTGGGACAGGCCGGGCTGGGCAGCTCCCCAGCAGGGAGACCCAGGGGTGGAGGAGCCCCTGAGGCTTCCTGCTGCAGGAGAACCAGAGAGCCTGGTTTCCTGCAGCCTCGGGCTTGGGGAAGAGGACGGAGTCGGCAGTACCGAGGTTGGGAGGCAGTGCCTGCTGGTGGACGAAGTTTAGCTGGCTCTCACTGCCCCGTCCCCTGTTAGGGTCTCCATTCCAGTGTCCTGCTGTTTGTCACAGCCCCTGGCACCTGTTTCGTGTTTTCATCTGAGCTCGTTCTTCTGTGTCACTCATCAAAATCCAAGCAAACAACTAAAAAAGGGGTTTTTCACCAGTGTTTCTGTGGAAGTGCCTTTGGAGGCCTGTGTTTAGGGTACATGGGTGACTTAGGGAGCCCAGGGGCCAGCAGTGGCCAGGGATGGAGCTGAGAGGCCTTTGGGAGCCCCCTGTGGGCGCCCGGGCACTAGACACGATGCTCTGGGCGCAGCAGGTTCTTCTCCTCCCTGTCAGATTAAGCACAGCTGCACCGAGAGAAATACGTGTATTTTAACAGTAAAGTTGTCAGTATTGACTCACAGAACAGATGGTATTGTTTTCCTAATTAAATGTATGCTGTTGAATGCTTTAAAGAAAATTGGGACGCAGAACTATGAAGGAAGGCTTGTGTAGCAAAAGTATGTTAGTGGCTGGTGAGTAAGATGCTCTTTCATTGTGATCCCTCCTAAGGAGAGAGACACCAGCATTTTGTAAAAAAATTTTAAAAAAATCTTGCAGTAGATGCACTTGCAGTTAGTACTTATCTTGGTCCTGAAAACAGAACATACAAATAGAATTGTAGAATATACGGTGACGTACTGCGCATAGAACAGCAAAATACTCTGCCCAACTGTATTTAAAATTGGGTGGCAAGGGAGAGCAAAATCTGCTGTGTCTCTTCGAAGGTGAAGACCGATAGATGCGTGTGGTCCCGTGGCCAAAGCTGTCCTCCTGAAAGTGGCAAAACTCCTCAAAAGGAGGTTTTGTGGTAGGATCGTTTAACAAGGGCTAAAGAGATTGCCCCGTTCTGTCATTTCTGTTGGGCAAAATTTGACCACAGGGCTATTTAGGGTCAACTCAGGTACCAGCAACGTCTTTCCCCAGCATTCTTGGAGTGCGCTGAAGTGACAAATCAGATGAGAAGATGGAAAAATGAGCCTGAGGTCCACCCCGGCCCCTCTTCAGAAATGGGGATGTGTGGGGAGGGGATCCGTAGCAAGTGACCTTCCCCATTCCTAATGATCTGTGGCTCGCACTTGTTTGAACCAGACGCGGGCTCCTTGTGAAGAAAATAAATGTTTTCCAGGCCTCCTGTGGTTTTTTTTCTGATTAGGAACTGAGCCTTTGTATTTGGGGCGTAGTGCCGTTGTCTCTGTTAATTGAAAACTGCAAGGGCTCCCCCTCGTGTTACCGCGGGACAGGACCAGGATTGCTGCATCTTCATCCTTGGATGGTGCCAGTGAAACGAGCGCATCTTAACACCATCGTGTGAAGTCATGAGGGGACACCAGTGGTGGGGAGAAGCCTTCCTCCAGCTCAACGAACGGCAGCAGGGCAGCGACACCGAGGGAGCAGGTGGCTGCTTCGTACAGCCCAAGGACTCCGGCACGCACTGAAGCCTCCTGAGCCTTCGAAGCGATGGCTGCAAGTCTAAACAAAGGTGCGAGGGCTGAGGGAGCCAGGGAAGCCAGACCTGCTGCTGCCCAGTCAAGCATCTGCAGTGCTGCCAGGTAAGAAGATGGTCTACGCGAGCTCCTCCAGCAGTCTCAGCGGACGGGCAATTAGATCTTCATCAGAGCGTGCCGTATTTATTTGGCCCAATAAATTGCCTAATCTTCACCATCAGAGCTGATCCACAACAGGCTAAAAATCTGAATCTCTTTTAAGTTGCTCAGGGACATAGTGCCATCTTGTTGGGGAGTTAGTTTTGCACTCTGAAGGAATGAAAATACCTTTTTTTACTCCTTGTTCCGCGCCCCC
>VYZM01001913.1:30772-54590 GCA_013398915.1 Dromas ardeola
TGGTGTTTCTCGTCTTTTTTTTTTTTTTTTTTTTTAATAATATAGTAATCCTAAGTATCTTCTGCCCCTTGTTTCCCCCTCAGAATTAGGGCACGGAGAGACGTTTTGTCGAAGAGAGATTGTTTTTCTCTAAGGCTCTTCTGTGGGGAGGGGGTCCCTCTGTGGATGGCTAATGGCCGGTGAGCTCGGCTGGGGTTTTTGCTCTCAGACTGAGTAACGCTGGTTGCTCCTGCGTTGAAGGAGACGGGTGAAAATTGATGATTCGAATCCGACGGGGCTGGCCGAGAGTTTTGCGGGTAACTCTGAGGTAAATGAGTCACTCAACTCACCCCAGCACCTCGCACTGGTGACCCATCATCTGCGCTGGGGCTTTTTCCTGTCAGACAGCTCCAGTACACCCTGCAACCTGCATCCGTTCCTTAGCATCTCCAGGGAATGGGATGGTGGCCATTTTACTCATCTTTTTGAAAGTTCAGAATAAGCTTGGCATGCCAGGAGGCTTCCTACTGCACCAGTGGTGGAGCCACCAAGGCTTTTAGGTTGAGAGAGGCCATACTGCCTACCCACAAGACAACCTCTCAGGAAAGCAGTACCTGAAGGGGGCCTACAAGAAAGCTGGGCAGGGGCTGTTTGCAAGGGCACGTAGCGATAGGACGAGGGGCAATGGTTTTAAACTAGAGCAGGGCAGGTTTAGATTAGACATTAGGAAGAAGTTCTTTACAACGAGGGTGGTGAGACACTGGAGCAGGTTGCCCAGAGAGGTGGTGGAGGCCCCATCCCTGGAGACATTCAAGGCCAGGCTTGATGAGGCTCTGAGCAACCTGATCTAGTTGAAGATGTCCCTGCTCACTGCAGGGGGGTTGGACTAGATGACCTTTAAAGGTCCCTTCCAACCCAACACATTCTATGAAAGCACACCAGGCGATAAGCTGAGGGTGGTGACAGCGGGCAAGCTGGATACGCCCTGAGGCTCCCTCTCCCAAAGAGGGACTGAGGGTGCCGACTGTGCGCTGTCCTTCGGTTGCAGGTGAAACTGGGCTGCGAGGGGCTGCCGCGAAACAGCAAGGAGAAACCGGTGAGTTTTATCTTCAGTGCTGACCCTGGAGGTTGCAGGCAGGAGGTGCGTACACGCCTGCACGGGGCGGGCAGCAGGGAACGGCTGAAAGAAATGGTAGGTCTGACAGCAGCCACTTGCCCTGCCTTTGTTTACTGGTCCAAATGCGGATTATTGTCCCGTACTAACTGTCAGTCCCTGCGCAGGGGTAGCGGTGGGGCACAGCTGTCTGCAGCAGAAGGTGGGAAGGCTAATCTGCCCCGCAGGGCAGGACCACCTGCAGTGGCAGCTGGGGACGACAGCCTGTTGCAGCCTTAGTCCTCTGTGCGTGCCAGCAAATCTCGGCTCCTGTACCGCGCCTTCCCAGCTTGCACAGCAAAGATTTTCGAGTCGGCTACAGGCTACCAGGCCGGGGCTTGTTACAGACGGGGAGGAGGGTCGTTTGGATGTCTCTGATGGTATATGGCTCACCCTTCACCCCCAGGGGAAGGAAAGCTGCGTCTTCCCTGCCCTAGTCCTCTGAGGAGTATTTCTGGGACTTGTCCCCTCTCCTCTCCTACTCTTCCCTCTATGAAGGTGAGTGGAGGAAAACAGCACTGATGCTTATTTCCTCTTTGTGATTATTTCCAAGTGATCTTCATGGTGGTAGGGGAGAAAATGAATTCGAGGCACAAAGCTTTCAAGAAGCTGGCAGTCACTGGGCTTTGGTTTTCTTTGTGGTCCCTCTGCTTCCAGTGCTTCAGGACCTCTGCAAGTTTGTGGATGACACCAAGCTGAGTGGTGCAGTTGTTATGCTTGAGGGAAGGGATGCCATCCAGAGGGACCTGTCAGGATCGCAAGGCTTGAGGAGTGGGGCAATGTTAACCTCACCGAGCTCCAACGAGGCCAAGTGCAGGGTCTTGCACCTGGGTCGGGGCACCCCCCGGTATCAATCCAGGCTGGGGGATGAAGGGATTGAGAGCAGCTCAGCAGAGAAGGATCGGGGGTCCTGGTGGGTGAAAAGCTGGACATGAGCCGGCAATGTGCGCTTACAGCCCAGGAAGCCAACTGTATCCTGGGCCACATCAAAAGAAGCGTAGCCAGCAGGTCGAGGAAGGTGGTTGTCCCCTTTTACTCCACTCTGGTGAGACCCCACCTGGAGTACTGCATCCAGCTCTGGAGCCCTCAACACAGGAAAGCCATGGACCTGTTGGAGCGGGTCCAGAGGAGGGCCACAAAGATGACCAGAGGAATGGAACACCTCTCCTGTGAGGACAGGCTGAGGGAGTTGGGGTTGTTCAGCCTGGAGAAGAGAAGGCTCCGGGGGGACCTTATTGCGGCCTTTCAATATATAAAGAGGGCTGATAAGAAATATGGAGAAAGACTTTTTACCAGAGCCTATAGTGACAGGACAAGGGGTTTTAAACTAAAAGAGGGTAGATTTTGACTAGATATATGGAATAAACTTGAGTCTGAGGTTAGAAACACGAGGGGATGGTGAGTGCAACTGGGTGAGGAGCTGAGAGAAAGTGACTGGGACCAGCTGGATGTTCGGGGCAGTGGGCGGGTGGCAGGAGTCCCCAGCTGAGCACCTGTAACTCGCAGCCACTTCTCGACTCTCCCCATAAAATGCGTAACATTGCTCCTGTTAACAGGAAAGGGACCCAAAATGGATTGACTGTGGGGAACCCAAGTGTCCAAGGGAGGAACACTACAGCAATAGTCCACAGGGAAGCTCTGCACACCTTTTTCTAAAGACTGAATTACCTTGCAAGAACTGAGGCCTTTACCACACGCAGAAGGAGGGAGAATCGATGCTCACGGAGGACTGTTACTATCGCACAGTGACGGCAGGCGAGCATTCGAAAATGAATGGGGCAGAGTAAGAAGCCCTGAGATTAAAACTCCTATTCTACATGTATTTAAGGACTGAATTAATATTTATACATCCCTATCTGCAGCCTTTCCTAATCTTTCAAACGTGTCGCTTCAAGGTGCTGCTTTTTGTTGTTCGTGTAACTTAATAACAGTGTGTCACCGTGTAACTAACCCTGCATTCCAAATGTGTAAGACACAGAGGTAGCGTAGGAACGAATGCGCAGGCAGAAATGGCTAACAAGTGGTTAGCTGCGGCTCTAGTTGGGTGCCAGACATCCCTGTAACAGCCTTTCCGGCCAGTGACAGCACACCAGTGAGGGCCTGGGTTTGGGCAAAGGGCTAGAAATCGAAATCTTAGTTTCATGACTCGCACTAGTGGGAGTCACGGCAAGTTTGGAGAAACTCTTCACTCGTGTCTCCTCGTAAGAATAATAATGCTATGAAGATTGTCGATGCTCAAAGTGTTAAAAGAGATGGTTAAGGTATTACATAAATGATGAATACTTACTGTAAAGGCTCACGTAATCACTCCTAATCAGAACCGTAACATTTTCATGTTTGGCTTATCTTACCTCAAACATAATCCTTTGAGATCTATTTATTGTATACTTTGTATATATACACATAAGGTCTACTGTGGTTCAAAAGAGCCTCATCTGGGCAATGACTGAGCCAGACAAAACTGAAAAGAGCGAGCACAGCCAGAATTAAAATTGCCTCTTCCCTCCTCTCAAGCTGACAAACCTCATGTACTTCAAGAGCAGCCTTTTTTTCTCACTCCCTCATCTATGAAGACCAGTGATCTATTTCATCTGCCTCAAACAAAGGACTCCTGAAAGATGTTCTCTTAAATTTATTTTCTCAACCCTGGGGGCATACAATTACTGCTGTTCACTCATGCTTTGCGTGTTTAGACACTGGAAGGATGCATCTACTTTCTGTCATTGTTACAGCATTCCCATGGAAAACTCCAGGGCAGCCAGAGTGTTTCTGACCCAGGCTCTGCCCACCGCCGGTGTGGAGTCAGCAAGCCGAACCTTGTTCAGGTGGTTACAGAAGTAAGCGGTATCTTTACTAAGCTGACCAATGTGCTGCCTCTCAGGTCCTGATGTGCGCTCAGTGAGACACGGGGGAACACAGCAGGGAACTGGAGGAGGACCCCAGGTGCTTCCTTTGAAATTGCAGCTAGTTCCTCCCAGCAGCATTCCTCAGGGAGCACGTGATCGGCATGTGTCAACCTCCGTGACTCAAAAGATAAAACGCTTCACTAGCCCAAGCCAAACAGGTCACAAATGGAGCTTTGGTTGTGATTCAGAAAAGCACTCGGGTGTCCTTTGCTTTGTGAGCGGTGTGGCGCAAGGCAACAGGATGCACGGACAGGCACAGGGTCTGTCGAAGGCCGCCCATCCTGGCCGCGGATTCAATTCCTTATGTCAAGGGAGAGCAAAGGAAGCGGTTGATAGCATGAGTTTGGCAGCACCTTGGTTGCAACCTCCTAACAGCCCACTGCTGTTTGGACATGCAGGATGAAAACATTGCCATCAGACACATTGTAAGTGCAGGAGTCCAGCTTGAGAGACTGATGCAAAAAAACCTTGTTAGAACATCTCAACGACAATTTTATTGCATCATGTTATCTGAGTACTGTCACATTTGGTGATTCAATACACACTTCAGCACCTTGTGGGACGATTTACGTTGTGGACTGGTCGCCTCTTTAGCACGCGAAGCCCAGTGTCCATCCCTTGCTGAAGCTCCTGCTCTCTGGCGCAGTCCCAGAGCTGACTTCACACTAACGTGGCAAGAGCTTGGACGTTGTGGGAGCTTTCAGAGGTCCCGTGCACAGCACGGGGCTTTCTGATGCTTCTGTCTCTAATGCTGCTTTTGGGGCTGTGCTGCGCTTTGGCCACATGGCTCCGGAAGGCCCGGACGGTTCGGATAGCGCGGATGCAGACCACAAAGCTGGCAAAGTACAAACAGGCAGCAGCGACACCGAAAAGGCCGACAGCGGCGTCGCCACCCTGGACCACGCAGTTCATGGAGGTATAACCACGGCGCGCGTACAGCCTCTCGCGCCTCTTGCAAACATCCGTGGCGTTCACCTGGCTGACAAAATGCAGGTAGAGGCCGACCGCCACGACGTACGCCACACTGGCCAGCAGGTTGAAGGCACATTCGCCTGCCAGCAGCCCTACCCTGAGCTGCTGGATGGGTTTTGCCCCCACGACGAGGAAGACAAGGGTAAGGACCGCTGCTGTTAAGCTGAAGGCTACTCCACCATACACGCAAGGGGCTCTCATCTGTGTGAACTGCATGTCCAGCTCCCGCACCTCCCGCAGCTCCGTGCCCTCAAAGGGGCTGTAGGCCGAATTCAGGTTAAAGGATCCGATGCCGCCGAGGGAGGTGAAGCCTGCAACAGAGGCTTGGGCAGCGCCCACGCAAATCAGCACCAGGAGGTTAACCGTGATTTCCACAAACTTCAAAATGCCTGTAAGGAGCAGAAAGATGGGAAAAGCTGTTAAAATCCCGTCTTGGGCAAAGCGGGGGTGACAGAAGTACACCAGAACCATATCCAGAAAGCACTATCACCGAGACAGTCCTCTTGGCTACAGCTACAGAAGAGCCCTGCTTTAAATTAAAAAAAAAAAAAAAAGAAGAAGAAAAAGAAGCGTGAGCTCTCATGGGTACATTTCAGAGGTTGGGCAAGTTACTTTTTTTAATTTGTCAGTGTACTTGATAAATGCATCTTCATGCAGGGAAAGAAATCCATAAAAATTTTACTGTGCTTGTGTTGTTGCCAAGGCAAGCGCACAGTGATTGTATTTTGGCCTGTAACTACTTGGCATAAACACACCGAGCAAGAAATACGCAGTAGGAACAAAATGCTGAGGTTAAAGCTGACAAAAACCTAGAAGCTTCTAATGGCTTAAAATATTGTGCAAGTTATTTAGGTCCTTTAAAATGTGTTTACTGCTTTAACTTACCCCCTTTTTTTTTTTTTTGTCTTTTGAAGTGTTTGTTAATTTAAACTTATTATCTAACCAGATGTAACTTCCACTTCATCACCTTCAGAGATAAGAAACTCTTCATAAATCTGAAGCAGCAGTCCCTGATTGCACAAAAAAAGGAGAAGGGGAGGGAGGCAAAACACACCTTATATACAGAGGTAAATTTAAGTGAATTTGATACCAGGTCATGTGTTCTCTTCTACACCCCCACCTTCAGAAGCCTCATGACTCCTGAGCTGACTCTTCTCTTTTTATTCTTATGTTATGTTACTGATAAAGGTAACCAAGGTTTTTTAAGAAAAAGTGGATAAATGACTCCTTTTGTGGTAGTTGCCCGTCAGGAAGATGCAGCATCTGTTAGATGCATCTGATTATTCTGTGACAGCTCACTAGGGGTCAGACTAAGATTAGTAAACATGACGGATGTTGAAGTGAAGCGTAACTAGAGTTGCCTATTCGGGAAATGAAAACCCCTAGTGTATCACGCGTGTTGCTCCTCAAGTTCTGAAGCTAATTACAGAATTGCGAATCTTTTTATTCCATTGCAGCCTGACAGCTAAGACCGTAAGATGCTCAACAAAGTGGTCCTACATTTGTCTTTAAAGTGGGGCAGGATCTGTGGTTTGCATAGAGAGTTTCATTTTATGCTGCTAACATTGATCAGCATGGCATTTTCCTCTTGAGCGATGGCTCAGTTGCTGTCAAGGCTGCATGGGCTTGAGGAGAATGGGCTGAAGCAGCACGCAAGGGAATTGGACAAACTCCTCTCTTGTGTTGCCAGATGCTTCTAACTGAAGAAAGCCAGTGACAGCCACCACAAAGGATTATCGGATATTCCTGTTCTGCCCCTTCTTATTCCCTCCACAGAGGGCTGAGGTAACGAGCACTTTCCTGCTGCTACTTGCCCTTCACAGGAAGGTGCTTGCAATGGTTTCACAAGGGTCTTTGGCCACTTCAGGTGTTCCTGCTTCCCCCTCTACCCAGACTGGTCCCCTCACCTCTGCTAATGGTAGGTACTGAGCCCATTCGCATCATGGCCTCGCAAACCACCCCAGAGCCACAAAGGAGAGCAGGGATAACAGTGATAATACCTGGGAACAGAGTATCTGAGGCTCAGCATGTTTCAGTTTGTGTGTGTGTGTGTGTATATATATATGTATATATACATACGCAAGTGCATATATATGCAGATTTCATATCCTAAAAAAAATTAGGCAGAGAAGACAAAATGCTCTTGCTAAGGACAAACTAAGCGTGCAGTTCTATGTATGTGTTCTTCAGAGGCGATGCTGATTTCTGCACAACAACATGCCTTTTCCTTGACCCTTCTGCACAACGATTTCTGTGAAGCACGGCAATCACCATGCTGGTTACCAAATCTGTTCAGGAAGCTTCAAATATTTCAAAGAAAGTCTTTGTGAAGCATAATGCAAAGAGAAATTTAAATCTTGGTCCAGGAGACAGGATTTGGAACAAATCCTTGTACCAAATTCAAACAATGCAGCCAAAAGACTCAGCATTTTTAATGGGTATAGAATCATCACTTTACCAGGACTGTTCAAAATGTTTTGAAAGAGTAATAGCTGTACAGGACATTCATTGGAACTGGATCAGATATTTTTTGTCTGCTTGGTTGAGCTGTACAATATGCCTTCCAAATACAGGGAGTCAACTTAGGTCCCGGGGCCCTTGGAACCCTGTGTTGGACGCAGAAGGCCACTTCCCTTTTTAAGGGCTGACTACTGATTTCATAGATGCTCCATCAGGAAGCAGTTCTTACAAGTCTACAGGGAGGAAAGACCATTTGATTAAGTGAAACATAAATTTTTAATATGTTTGGGAACTTGGAAGTTGTGAATTCATGACCAATCAGCTGTCCTCAGAATTTGCTTTTCATCTATGACTGGTGAGGCACTCTGACCCGCTGAGCATCGACTTTTCCTGTACATCACGTGCACAAGAGCTTTAGAAAAGGCAATTTTCTGTTGTCAAAGTAGTCAGCACCTGCTGCGAACCTCCCCACGCTTATAACTGACCCCAATCCTCAATGAGGCTGCTCCAAAACTTCCTACATATTCACACAAATTCTGCATGCTACCCCTTAATTTCACTGAGCTGACTGCTGGTACCACAGTAGGGCTGGCAGAACGTGTCTCTCTCTACTCATGGGATGACAAATATGATCAATGTAGGTGTACTGTATTTTTAACTGCAGCAGTAGATGCTTTAATGGCATGCTTGAAAAACTTCCTTAGACAGGGAATTCAGGTTGGACAGGTTTTGTATGAACCTGTACAGTTTTCACACACGCCTGCTGTAGAATTGAGTAGAGTAACTAAACAATGGAGAGAGGCTCATTAGGAGTTACTCCACCAGTTATTTGCATCCCGTGGATTAATTTTTTTTTAAAATGTGCAATAACAAAGCCTCCTGTATTAAAGAAAATCCTAAAATGATAATCAGTCTGTAGAATAAAGCTGTGAGTTACAGGGCTATGATGAGAGCCAGAAGGGTTTGTGAAAGTAGCAGACAATTAGTGGAAATCCCTAAGGCCCTGTACAATCATTAGGGCTTTGATGGCAATATTAAGCCCTGTAAGCACGTTCAGATCTGACCCATGCACCCCAAAAGCCTCATGCAAACTTGACCTGTGATAGTTACAAGCTGATACCCAAGCCTACTATACTAGTATAAACAGGATGGACAGACTTTGAGAAAAAAGGAATAAAAGGAGAGTTATGTTTTGAATCTTAGCTCTGTCAAGGTACGCTAACACACATATACTAGCAGTGACCTATGTCAAGCAGTGTACTGCTGACAGAAAGGGCTGAGTTAAAAGCCGCACTTCTGAGTCTGTGCTGCCATTCCTGCTTTCACAGGCCAGTTGGCTACATCATCTTAGAGTTACAGCTGCAGAAATTAGAATGCCAAAAGGTCTTCCTAAGTGGAAGTTACTTCTATCTCTATCTTCTATCTCTACAACTATTCCATAATCCCATGCAACAATGAACGCATTGCAAGACTTGAGTGTAAAATGACACCAGGTCTGAAAATATCAGAACTCCACTGGCCTGATTCCTGATCTTGGGACCTATCTAAAATGCTACTGATTTGTATTAAAATTACCACAGTGCACAGTTGGCTTTGGGAACTACCCCTCTCCATATCAAGCAAGTAACGAGACTCAAGTCTGGGCTCCTGGATTTCCATTTGCTTTCCCACGCTTCTTTCCTGCACTGCTTTTCCGCACTGGAGGTGAGCAGAACGGCTGCAATCCAGAAGACAGTGGGTGTTGCCAGAGCTTTCCAGAGAATTCTTTCATTCATTCCATAAAATCTAAATCTGCAATGGATAGTAACTTCAATGTATCGTACTTGTTAACTTTGTTTGAATACGATCTATTTTGCAGTGAGCAGGCTTCCTGCTATTATAAACACTTCCAATTTATACTATTAAACTACTATTCACTTTTTCTTTCCCTTCTATAGCAGGTGCACAGTGGGCTATTGCCATGGTATTAACCCACTGATCGATGGTTTTGTCTTCTGTAAAATGGTGGGCTCAAATGTCCAGCGACGCAGCCAGGCAGGCTGTTAAGAGTACAGATCCACAGGCAGCTGACCTCACTCTAACGGCTCCTACGCTTGGCTGGGCAGTCACCACTTTCCTCACCTGCCCAGTAATAACTCCAGCCTAGCATTAGGACCTTCCAAGAGCCGTTTTAATAAATTAAAATAGCAGGAAACGATTCAATTCCTTTCTTGTGTGCTGCTGTTTTTTCCTGCAACTCTAACAACTTGAAGTGACTCACAGAGTATCTGATGAGCAATCGTGCTGGCATGAGTTAAGCAGGGGAAATAACACAGCCAGGACCAGAAACTCTCCTTTTCAGGTGAGGTGAGCTGCTAAATCTGCATGCTCTGCCTCATAAAACCACACTGTGGCTGACTGTGGTACCCTGTAACTCAGCTGCGCAGTCAAGTCTCACGAGTTGGAAGCTGTGAGGAAGCTTTTTCACCCAGGCAGTGTAGCAGGATGGCCCCAGTGTTCAGGTGGCAGGATCACAGTGCGAGTACGTACTTGTGTACATAAAGTAAAATTGTCAAATCTTGTTTGTTCCTCTGTTTCTGAGGCTGACAAGAACCAATCTGTAGGACAGTTAGTTCTGGCTGTTTCTGCTGAACTCGCCCTGACCCTACGAGGGGCTGACTAATAGAGGAGGCCTTCAGAGTGTCTCCCTCCATTGCGTCTTGGCACAGTAGTCACTTTTTTCCTCCCTTGACTGCACATGGACTCTTTCTCCTGTCTCTCTTGGTATCATTCTTTCCTCTTGAGTTAATGTCCCTGTGTACTTCTAAGATACTTCATCTTTGGCTTTCTCCATTGTGGCTTGCTTTCTCCCTCGCCTTGCTTTGCAGGCCACGTATACCGGTGGGACCACCGGAAGAGATGCCCAGCTGCTCCTCTCAGGCACCTCCAACCCAGCGGCAGGGCAGCCGTGCAGGGAGCCACACAGGTCAGAGGTGCCCGTGTCACATCCCATTAGGGGTCAGAGAAGGGAAGAGGAGTTAGAGGCTACAACATGCGTTGAAAATCATTCTCCCAGCCTTTCTCACTGAAAGTTGTCTTTTGGGGTTTTTTTTCCCAGTTTGGGTAGCTTTCCGCTTTTCAGAGATAATCTTTTTTTTTTTATCTTCCCCAAAAGAGCAGACAAGTATTTTGACCATATATAGTGACTTACAAAAGCTGCAGTCAGTCCTGAAAAGGATCACAAATGCTGAACTTCTCTTGCCAGTGCAGGTTTGGCATTCCCCACAGAGTAAAGGCACAGCTCAATGTGCAGCTTTGGTCACCTCTCTGCTAAACGGAGTTGGGGGCAGGAGGAACAGGTAACGGGAAAAGGGGAGGAAAAGTGAAAATGTCAAATAAAGAGGGGTTTTGTTCCACTTTTGGACAGGGACAAAAATATGACAGAAGTAGGGAGGAACCAAAACAGTGGAGGAGAACTGAACAAGGGAAATGAAATGGAGAGAACAGTCACAATAGATTATAAATATGAAATCTGGAGTACTAAAGTAAAGAGTACTAAAGTAGTAAAGAGTACTAAAACATCTTGCTAACCGTATTATTCCGCTTATGTATACCAGTAGAAAGCAAGATCTTACTGAAACCAGTAACAGGAATTCAACCAACTTCACTGATGCAGGATCAGGGCAATACACAGCTTTGTGGTAAACAAATCCCCTCCAAGCCCCCACCCCACCATTGTTTTTGTAGGTCTCTGTGTTCTTCAGCCAGTGGTGGGATTTAGCTTTCACTGAGTTATGCTAAACTCTCCCTAATGGAGTAATGTTCAAAGGCGGAAAAAAATACAACCCAACCCTAAAACACAAGAGTTAGGCAATGTAACACCAACAGTTATTCACTGAATTTTGGCTTTTCAAACGACCCAAGGGAACTACGTACTCAGAGCCAACTGTATTTAAATGGCACGTAAGTGCCCAACACATTTATGCTCATTTGAGATATCCGTCTTACTGGAAACGGATGGAAAAGTAGTTAAAAACTGGGAAAATTAAATGATTTATGTGCTCCAGAAAGAAGCATTATTATTATCTTTTAATAAGTTGTCCCTCTTTAGTCAAGATAATCACTCCATTAGGAAATCTCAAAGGATGACCAGCCTTGTTTTTAATGATTCAGAGAAGCCTTATGTTCACAATCAGAGTGCTCAGATCCAAATGTATTGTCCTGTTTTTCCTGTGTATCGTCTTCCCTTCAAGAACTACTGTCCCACCTGCTCTACTCCTGCTTAATACCCTCCCATCCTCTAAACAGTGCTGTCCAATTTTCACAGGAAAGGGTGGACTTAATTTGTAGAACTACTGCATCAGCCTCTATCCCCATAGAGTTTCCCACCACTGTATGACACTAACATTAACTTGCCGTCAAGGCACAGTTTCAGAACAACCCAGCCCCTGCTTGGGAACAACAGCTCTGGTTTACTTGTTCCCAGTAGTTCCTTAAAGCACCACTTCTAGCACGTTCTTGATTTCTCTCCCGTTAACCAAGCATGAGTCATCTGCCACAATTTTGGAAAGGGTGGGAAGCAAAAGGTCTTGTATAAAGCTGTAGCACTTGGAAATAGTGATTTAAATACAACGTCTGTAAAAGGCTGTACATCAATTTGTAGCACTGGTAGGTCTCTGCACGGTCATCTCATGTTCTGCATTTCAGGAAATAGCCTTTTTTCTCCCAAATGTACCCATAGTTCTTTCAAGTAGTAAACAAGTATCTTGGTGCCGAAACAAACTTGCAGGAGTTTTTTTTAAAAGGAGTTCAGAAAACAATGAAATACCCTTGTTCCTTACGCCAACTTTCCATAGCCACTCCCTCCATTTGAACTGAAACTGAGCCGCCTCTAGAAAGTACAAAGATTGGGGTGTTACTGCTCTTTAAGCAATCATAGTCTGGCTTGAAGGTAGGTCAGGTTGGAGGCACCTGTGAACCCGAGCTTCTCACTCACTTTACCAACTGTGGGTTGTCACACCTGGCGAGCAACATTCCTGACTGGGTGGATTCTTCTCCTTTCCATGAGCTAAGATCACCCGTTCAAGAAATACAGCTACATTCAATATACAGTCAGTCTGCTGTATCGATTAGCTTTGAGAGCCACTGTTTAAAGAGAAAAGGGTTTTTTTCTTGGTTCCCAGAATTTGGGTCAGATGTGGAGAAGACAAACCCAGTGATCTTACAAGAAAGATGGTGCAACTCCTGTTCTATACAAGTAAGATTTCCCAATAGGGAAGCACGGGCTTCAGTGTAACACATACCTAACAGCTAACATCAACTTTGCCAGCACCTTCCCCTGCCAATTTAAGTGAGTCTTCTCAGTTGTTGCTCTCCCTTCTCTAAAAACAACAGTGTAGTGTGCGTGTTCGCACAATGCCAAAAGGTGGATGAAAAAAATTCGATATAAAGACGTGGGCAGAGTGAAGTTTCCTATGTTGGCGGGGCAACTGTTTGCTGAAGGTAACATTTGGCATCTGCAACTAGTGTAGCTCCCCTGCACGTTTTTATGGAGGTAACGGTTCACGGCCGTTTGTATTTCACAACAAACAGTGCTTACCTCCAAGTGAAATACTTTAACTTCAGAACAGGAAGGTTACCTGCAGCTCTGCCACTGTACCTTGTTACTGTGCAATTTTAATTAAGCATTTTGAATAACTGGGATTATTTTAATCTGTACAGCTCTGTCCAATTCCCACTACTAATATCCTCTGCCTTCACAATTACAAGATTAAAAACTTGATGGCAAATTCAGTCTGTTAGTCACACTGTATTTAAAATACGCTTTGCAACAGACAGGAGGGGGAAGCCATCTAATTACAAATGAGACTATAGGGGACCTTAGTGCTCTCTTCTTCCAGCAGAAATAGGTTGAAATTAACAGCCACGGGAACAGTGTATGACAGCTTTGAGCACAATTTAAAGGAGCTAAGCACTAAGCACAGCAGACCGCAGGGGCAAAATGTGAAGATGGTGGCTACAAAATACAGCAGTTTCTAATCCTATTGGGTGCCTCCACAGAAATGTAAGTATCCTGCTGACCACCGCTGAAAAGATCCAACATGTGCTGCTGAACGTACTTGTCAAACCCTTGTTTTCATCCACAGTTACCTGCATTATGCACATTTAATGACCCTTCAGTGTTTTTGAACATACACAACTGAAGCTACAAAAGGTCTTTTACTTCAGTCCAATGCCTCTTGCAGACCACTATTCTCCCCCAACGTCTCCACAGCACTGGAAGGGATACAAGTGCTCTGGAAAATATTGCTCCCCTCCTGCTCCCACGTCTGACTCAGGACAGAACAGAACAACATAACAGCAGCAGTATAATGGTTATGAACAATGGCATAACTCAAACCAAGTGTCTACTAGTGTGAACCCTGTGTTTAGAGTGACTTTTCGTCTCAGTATTTTTTCTAGTCTATGAGTATTTGCCAGCATGCATAGCCACAGGAAAAAAACTGGACTGTGTTTTGTAAAAACAAAAGCTTATAGATGTTTACATTTGAATTAATGCTGGCTTGTTAATGCATGAATATATCCTGGAGAAAGTCATTGTTACTCCCTAATTCTATTTCCTCCTCCAAATAAATTCAGTTTGATATTTCCTCCTGGCTATGCCTGAAATTGGAGACTTTTCTTGTTGCTACAAACCATAATGCTGACTTTTTCTAAGAGGAAATTGGTCTGAAGGTTTTAACAATTGTGGATGTTAGAATGTAGGCTGAAGGCATGATTGTTTGGAAGCTCCTACAATATGCTTAAGAAATCTGACACTATTCATGGCGCCTCTTTAAGCTGTATTCATAGCAGTAAAGAACAGGGATTCAATTATACTTGCTCCCCCACAAACCGTTTTCTAACTTTTTTTGTGCTGTCTCCCTTAAATGCCAAGTGGGTTGAAAAATAAAAATGAAAAAAAAGTTACTTAGCTCAGAAGTTATGACCAGCACAGTACAATTCTATACAAGGCAAAAGTGCAGGCATTTCCTGAGTCGCGTACTGACCGAAGATGGGAGAAACTTGGTTTACCTTCACCGTTCAAGCAAAACTAAAGGAAGCATTACCATGGAACTGCATCGATCCACCTCTTTCACACCAATATACATACTAAAAAGAAAACGAAAAAACATCTATGATCAATTTAAGATCAGCAATTCACTCTTGGGTTTGACTCAGATTTTGCTCTCTCATGACAGCCAGCCTTGAACACTTCTCTCATTCCCTGTGGTAACCAAAAGCACTGAATCCGATTCCATTTTCAAAGGACCCCAGGGGGTCCTTTGAAAAGCAAATACAATTACTAATTTAGTTTTTCTACACAGAAGAACTACAGAAATTTTACCTGCACTGTGAAAAGCAAGTTGAACGTTTTCTTCTGAAAGAACTTCAGCTCCAAGTATCCCCAGGCCAAACACTCTTGCTGTTTTCACCGTGTGCTGCTTTAAATGGCATGCACTATTGTGCGTAAGTCGTAAGAAACGGTTATTACAAGCAGTAGTTCCTTAGTTGAGGAAAGGTTTGTCTTTATCAGGAATGGTTTACTTCCACTTCCTATATAATTATATAAAGCAACTAGACGGCTTGACACCAGTCTAGAACTGTTCCTTAAGCCTTCTTCACTACTAGAAACAGAAGGTGGCAGACTTCTGTGTGTCTATTGCCTTTTGAATGTGCAGATTCACAAGTGTGATGTCCCTATGAAAAAATACATATAGAAACTAGACCTAAAGACAGCAGAGCAGGGAAGAGTCAAATTTGTTAGAGGGAAGTCATTCGAAAGAATGAGCAGATACATGAAGAAAGGCAATTCAAGTGGTAGTGCTCTTAAACAACACAAGCACCTCTGAGATAAAAGGGAAGATCCTCTCACAGGTTAGCAGTAGTTAAAAGAAAATAAAGACTAAGAGGAAACAACCAGTTTTCAAACTGATAGAGTTAAGGAGAACGCTTTGTTTTGTGCTGCCTGTCACTAGTTATGCCCGTGTTAGCAGTGCAAGGGAAGTGGATCTGTAGAGTCAAACAGTCGGAGCTGAAGCCCCAGGAACTACACAATAGGCATTTTCTGGGGAGAGAGAAGTACTTTACTCTAGCTTTAGTTTGGTCGAAAGGACAGAGTGCCGGCTAGTAGTTATAGCTCACCCTCTCATTTACTTTTATTTGAAGGAAATACAGTTTCTGCATCCTGAGATTGCTCTGTAACATGCCCCAAAGAGCTGTAAGTAGAGGCTCTGAAGAGATTCAGCTGAAAAGTACACACCAAAAAACTACAGTAGTTGCACAGGCTAATGATTTGAAAAACACTGAATAGTGAGATTGTGAAGTATGTTTTAATAACCACACAAAATTCTTCCATGATTGCCATCTGCAAAATTGGTAGGCTGCTGAGAGTTCAAGCATTAGAAGGAAAAATTAATGAAATCAGTGCTTAATAAGTACATGCATGTACTCAAACACCCCCTTGTCTGCAGAGCACACAGGAGGGCTCTAAACACATCATTTCAGGTACAGGGTCTGACAGACCAACCAGAAGTGGAAAGATAAGGACAGAACTGGCTATTCTTCACTCTGTGAAGAAGTGATATGAGCACAGTGACAGGGAGAAAGGTAAGACTTCACTCTAAAATCATAAATATCATGGAGAAGGTGAATATATAAGATTATCATTAGGTATTTTGAATACCACCAGAATCAGAGACACTTTCTTTAAAAACGTTTTAAGGAACAAAACAGTACTTCTTCAAGTGGGACGAAGAAACTTTGGAACTCCTTGTTGTAAGATAATATGGAGGCCAAACACATTCAAAAGAGAATTCAGAAAAGGATTAAACAAATTTGATAGGTCTGTAAAGAGGTATTAAGCATAACAGAAGTGAATACAGTTTTCCAGTTCAGAAAATTCCAGAGGATGGTTCACTCTCTACTGGTCCAAACTCTGATGGTCCTCTTAAATTTGCACTCTAGTACATTGTCTGAGAGGATGCATAATTAGTTACCTCATATGATCCAGTACTGCTAGCCACGTGATTCTACATGAATGGCTTTGATAGCTATTGCTCATATAACCCTTTAACAGAATTTTTTCTTTGTTTTCAAGATGAAAGTAATAAAAAGGAACGGAATGTTTTGAAGTTTCTTAGATGGTATCAAATGTTCGTACTGGCAAAAGGGGTCAGTATCAGTTGTTTCTTCTATTACGTTTGGGTTGGGTTTGTCTTAATGTGGTGGTAGGGAAAAAAAGGGGGCGGGGATTAGGGAGGGAAGGTGGGGAATAACAAAGATAGAGAACAATGTCCTTTTTTCCGTTGCTGCTTGCAGCTAAGGTGTTTGAACGATCACGGCAAAAATAACTGTCTATTTCTGAAACTTAACTTTAGCTTTTTGGGATATTGCTGATGAAAAGCATGGATGAAGAAGGCAGTATCTGGGTGAAGGAAATACTTTTCAGAGCTCTGGTTGTTTAGTATTCCTCTCTAGTTTGCCCAACTGGTCAACATGCAGAAAGAGCATAACTATATTTGCTGAGCAAAAGAAAAGAAAAAAAAAAAAACAACACCATAGTGAAAGATGCATGGTCAGAAACTTCAAAAACTAAGGTTCAGATTTCAGTTGTTGCTTTGGAAAAGACTGTGGTACATCACTTGATTTCCCAGCATTGTTTGATTCTAGTTTATTTTAGAATTATGGTGATTGGGAAGGGGGAATTTCACCAGAGTGCTGATAAATCATTTGCAAAAGAAAGAGATGGTTAAAAAGTATTTACAGGAACTTTTCATGCTGTAAGAAGTTGTAGCTCACATGTACTGACTTCTTAGTAAACAATTCATGTAGTTTTTCATTTATAATATTTACTACGACTGCAGGGAATACAGAATTCTGCAAAACAATTCTAGGAAATTCTGCTAAATCTCGGTACTTTCAAAAATTAAACAGGGGAGTAACATTCTCATAATCTTATCAACCCCCAATATCTTTTCATTTTTTGAAGTAAAACTGCTAATAAAAGGGTTTATTTTCTACATGATTCTCTTCTCCCTCCTCCACTGCAAGCTCAGACATTAAATTTTTGGAAAATACTGAGCAATACCTGGGGGAGGGGTGGGAGTGAAACCATCATCGCCAACTGATGCATCCAACACCAGGACATTTTGAAAATGTTAATGATGTTTTATACACTGAAATAATTAGAAGCAAATGAGGGTCAAAAAAACCCAGCAGGTCACATTAAGCTATCCATAAGTCTAAATAACCAGTGAAATTGAAAACTAAAAATAACTTGCCACTTCATTTTTCCAAATCTGTGATAAAATAAGGCATGGAGTTTTCTACAGCTTCTCAGACGAGTTAAAATAACTTAGTATTGTTGAAAAAGAAACTGCTGATACAATTTTATCAGGGATAAAATATCAGTATGGCTCTGTATCATTAAATATGCTCTGCTAACTGTTGTTAAATCTCCTTGAGATGAAAACCAAACTGCATACAAATACACAGAACATATTTATAAGAGAAAATAGTTCAGCTCACTCTTAAAATTATTCATATATTCACATACAGAGAAATATTATGAGCAAATTGAGCATGTTATTTAACTTTCCTTCATGGAATGAAGAAATAATCTAACAGTATGTATTTTAATTTACTTCCAACAACTAAACTCTTCATTTGTCTCTCTATTGGAGGACACTGAAAGGCTGTTTATAGACTTCAGCCAAAGACTTTTCACCTAGCTGCAAGTTGCAACTCAGACTGCAATGGGCCTTTCCTACAAACAAGGTGAGAAAGTTCATTGTCCTGGAAAAGGAAAAAATTTGAAGGAGTAATGGATATTTTAGTGCCCTTTTTTTTTTTTTCAGTTTATGGGAATGAGTTTATTAAGTGTTAAGGCTGATTTCCTCCCACATTAATGCTCATTTCTCCGCTTGTTGTAGTCACTTTCTAGCTATGAAAAAACAAGTTATTTCTCAAGAGCTGTTTTATTGGATTCATGTCCATAAAATAGTTTTCTCTCCCGCAATGTTGCTTCATAAAAATGTATCAGTGATGACTGGATTAAATCCAGAGTTGATAAAAAGTCTGAGAAGAATGTGTCAGAAATAAACTAGCATCAAAGCTTCAACAGCCATCTTTAAATTGCCTACAGATGCAAGCATCTATTTTATTCCTAAATCCCAAAAGTTAACTCTTGCTGCACAACCTGGGTGATTATGGATGCTACCCACTCTGATGCTCTCTATGCATGCTCTGGAGATGCATCGTCAAGTATCTAAATATCTCTATAAATCTTTCCTTTAGTAGCCCACAGTTATGCCATTCATTAACTTCATGGTCCCAGGTTTGTGTGTTTTGTTTTGTTTGTTTGTTTTTTTAATATTTCCCTAGTTTTACTTTTTTGTACTTCTAAACACAGAAACCAAACCCAGGACAAGTCCTTGGAAGGAGAAGGGTGGATGGCAGGCAATAAGAATCTCACATACCTCTTGTTGTGCATACCTTTGAACACTTCATTGAGAAGGTTTCTTTGGGAGGATAATGTTCTGGTGGTGGATCAAAATATTCCCGTGCTGTTTCTGAGGTTTTAGAGTAATGGTCTGAGTAAACAGTGGAAGTCTTTGAGTGCTGGCCACCTCGGATGTCTTCTGTTGATCTACAGTGGAGTAAATGACTAACATAAATTAATTAGATCATGCTCTCTCCTGAACATTAGAACATGAGAAACTGGCAGAGGCTCCTGTTAGTGGAACCAGCTAGCCTGCGTCATAGGTATCTGATCTTTTTTGCTTGCGCGTTTTGAAAGCAAATATCCCAAATACTTGCATAAATCCATGTTCACAAGGATATCTGCACTTGATCATTGTTATTTTGGAAAACTGTGTACTCATTGAGCAGGCTGGCTGAATTGTTTAGTTTACCTGCAAAAGGCAGCAAGGAGGAGGGTGTGGGGAGAGTTCCTGTTCCCATAAAAACAAGTATCAGCTTTTTCATGAAAACCAAGCATTTTTAGCCACTCCATTGCAGCCCAGGGAATAAAAATGAGAAATATCTTCACACAATAAATGTGTGAAATAGCACAACTATTTCATGGGTAAGCATTTTGTCAAGTTTGTACTTCTGATTACCATGTCTCACAAAGATGCCTTTTAAAAGAATGAAAGCTATTAAAAGAAGCAGATAAAGATTTTAAAGTGGGGGGGGGGAAATTGCCTAATTAAAAATGTCTCTTTTTTTTTTGGGGGGGGGTCTTTGATATTTGAACAGTAATCTAAAATTGACCCAAAAAGTCAATTTCTCATGTCTCCAATTAGACTCTTCATTTGTATTACTTCAAAATGGAATTGTCCGCTTTGTTGCAATGACATACAGCTCCACATCCAAAGCCTGATGATTTTTAAGGTTGGTGAGATTTAGACTATTCTATGGAAAAACTGCCATTTCCCCTTTTTAAACTGAGCTAATACACAGGTTAAAAGAAACATTAGCTGTAAATTGTTTTGTGTCTGGTCTAATCTAAATGTTCTCCTTCATCTGAAGGAGAACTGGAGCTTGCCTTTTTCAAGGTGCAACTGGATGATTTTGTTATTAAAGGGTATTTTAAGTTTCATTCAGCATTATTATTTTTAAAAGTCTTCTTCCTATTCAGTTTTTATCTTGAATTTCTTATCCACAGATCAGCATTTTCAACCGTAGTTTTGTTTCCTAGTATGACTGCACTTCACTAAGGTTTATCTTCATCCAATTCCAGGTTCAACTTACAAATATTATCTCATTTATCCACGTTAAATCATGTTCTTTGTAGTTTTTACATTTTAATTAAGACATTCAACAACAAGACCAATGCTAACATCTCTGCGTGTAGTTGCCAACAGATCTATTTGGCCGAAACACTTCTGATTTTTCTGACCTTTGTCCTGTGTCTTGTGCAACCACCAAAGCATCCTGCCCAGCTGTGTCACATAAATTAAATAAGCTGTGTGATTTATAAGACTTTCAGTTAACTTGAAAGCAATCCCTTTGGTACTTCTGATGCAGCTGCTTCTCTCTATTGTATCCTGCTACTTGCCAGAAAACAAAACAAAACCAAACCAAAAAACAAAACTCCCCTAATGTTCAGCAACAGAGTACAATTAGGAAAAAAAAAATTATTTCCTTTAGATGCTTTTTTTCTCACAGTGGCCTATTCTGGTCACCTTTGCTCCTGTTTTCCTTCAGTACTTTCCAGTTCAGGATAATACATTCTCAAACTCAATTCTCCTCAGCAATGAGATGAAGCTTGCTATAGGAGTTTCAGACAGAAATGCATTTGGAAAGAGAAATACTCTGGCTAGGAAATCTTGCTCATAGGGGATGAAAGCATTAGGCACCCAAATTACAGTTTCCACGGAACTCTTACCATCTATTTCATTATAGTATCTGGAAGTCTTTTGATCCATCAGCCTAAGTCTTCACCAAAATACTGACATTTCCTTACAAAAGCAGCTGGCTTTGTCATGAGAGCTAAGCAGGAGACATGCTGTTAGGTTAAGCCAAACTCCACCAAAATAACGATGAAAAAGTTTTTTCGATTAGTTGGAATGAGGGCTGGTATGCCCCAGATTCCCAGCTTGACTCTAAGAATTATCTTCATGGCTGTTACAGATGTGTAGCTGCAGCTTCCCTTCCTCATATCCCCCATGCATACAGGGATGGTCTCTTGGCCTTTACGGTCCTTCCACCAATTTTCCATCTACGTGTCCAGTCATTTAAAACTAAAGCAAAACCAAGAAGTCCAGAGAAGCACTTTACTAGGAAGTGGTGGTTTAATTTATAGCTGTACTTTCACACATTGCTTTTTATTATGCTATATATGAAAAAAGAAAACCATGAAAAAAAACAAAAATCCAACCCTTTGTTTTTTTCTTTTCTATCCACAGTGCAATTAATACATTCCTGGCATTTGATGCTCTCACTTGTAATATGTTCAAGATAGTTTAACTATGTTCCCCTTCCTAAAGACAGTCAGTTAGTCTCTGAGGATGATTCTCAGGCTGATCTTTGTTCCCATTTCTCTCCAATTTTTCATGATTTAAGAGAGACAGAAGAAAAATTCATTAGCTATTTTCATAATACAATAGGATTACCATGCAAATGTTTTATTAGCCACAAGTAGTCCTTCTAGTCCACACAGTGCTCTTCGCTACTGCTTTTATTCTCATCCTGTTTTTCTTGTTAAAACACATATTATCATGGAGTACTTTGGTACTTCAGCTTTTCAATAATCTTAATTATTTTCATTTCCTCTCCCTCTTTGCCTCTGTTCTTAAATTGCCTGACAATCATGCCCCCAGAGACTAAACAGGAGTGATGAACAACTTACTGCCACAGCCAATTTGCCAGTGTTGTTTAGAGCTACAGACCTCTCTCTTACAACGCAGTCACTAGCATGCACTCAAAGGAAAACAGCCTACGCTCACTTCTAATGTGCTGTAGGTTAGCCAGGCTGAAAGGAGAAGTGTAATATGCTAAGAGTTTATCTGTCACTCCAAACCTTCTATTAGTTGATTTGCTTACTGCGCTTACAGGGGCTGACCCACTATCAAGTGCCGCAAACTGCCTTAGACACTTAAACAACTACTAATTTATTGACAGTGACTACTGAATTTAATTTTGTTTTGGATGAATAAGAACTTGTTCACAGCTGAACTAGAGCAACCTGAGAGTTCAGCAAGTCCCTGTGTTGATCCCAGTCACGTAACGTTCTTATTTAACCAATGCATATCTGGCAAGCCTTGGCTTGCTGTCATCTGCTGACCAGCCTCTTCAGGAACTATACCAAGACACATGGTCGCACTTCACCTACTCGTGACCCAACTTGATCCAGATAACCCCATGAAATTCACATCTCTGACTGTGCCACGCAGCCTACTTTTCTGCCCCCTCTCAAGCTCAATACAAAGAAAAAGGTTAAATTTCTAAGTGTAAAATAGCTTCCTGATACCAAACATGGCATGCTCATGCTTCATGATTTCAAGGCTGAGTGAATGCTTTCTCTATTGTAATATGAAGGTATTCAAAAGCAAACAAACAAGATGACAGACATTATAAACCTGCTGTGCTATGTTTCTTCAAGGTGATAAAGACGTACCTTGCATTATACGGGTATGGTTTTCTCGCTCTTCTGTCTTCCTCATATCTATCAGATCTGTGATTCTCATGGTGCCTGTATTGCTTATCTTGATATGGTCTCCCAGCATGAGACATCTTGTTTCTTACATGTATTCCTTCTTTGTAAAATAACTTCCTGTTGCGGAAGACTCCTGTGAGCCAGAGAAACAGAACTGGTTAATTTTATAGCTCTACTTAAAGTTACTCATTGACCAGCACTCACATCCATTTCATGCTGATTCAAGACTTAGTGCAGACTTCCTCAAGAAGCGAAGGAAGTAAACCCCTTTAAACTAGAAGTAAAGTAACTTAATTAAAGAACGAAGTTTGTCTTTACATTTTCCTATTCATCGAGTAATGCAATGTTTCAAAAATTCAACATTTATTGCACTCGGCTTATTTACTAGGTCTGCTCTGACTCTCCTACCTTTGCTGCTAGGGCAAGGCACGGCGTCCACCTAGAGCACGAGTCTCGGCTTCACTGATTTTGTTGTCTCTTACGTGAAGCACGAAACCCAGCACACACCCCCGTGGGTTGTCAGGAGCCGGCACACGGCTGCCACCCATGGCAGGGACAACCTGACAGGGGAGGCTGTGGCCTCTGCGCTGGAAGCTTCCGAGGGGAGGGCACCCATGGGGGTAAGGAGAGGCAGCCCCAGGCAGTTTGGATAAACATTAGGTACGGGTAAAGCCGTGCCAGGCCGAGAATAAGTTTGCAGGAAGATACATCCTTGACAATTTGGTATTAAATATTACAGGGGTGTTATTTCCTGAGAGAGTCTTTACCCCTTCAAGTGCAGCACACTGAGGCCCAAACCTGTGGAATACGGAAACACACAGTCTAAGCAGCTAAACAATCTTTATTCTCATTTGCCTTCACCGCAGCCCTTCGGCGTTGCTGCAGAAGTGCCTGCAGTCCACTTAATTCTGACTGATCATGCTGAGGACTCGCTGAAGGACCTCCCTTCACGTCTCCCAAGGGTGTCACTAAAGAAATAAAATTAGTTTTTTACTCGTTTACGGCTAACGCAGAGACAGTGCCTTCCTCCGGGGGAGCTCAGCCATTTCCCGGGCAGAAGCCCCGCACCTCTCCTCAGGGGCGGCTTGTGGTGCCGGTCCCGCCGCCCCAGCGCCACCACAACAACCCGAGGGACCCGGCCGGGGGCGGCCGGGCGTGAAGCCGCCC
>VYZM01001913.1:54903-79410 GCA_013398915.1 Dromas ardeola
GGCCGTGGGGGAGAGCTGGTGTCTGGGAGCGTGGGACAACCTGGGCTGTTGTTTAATTTAATAAAATGAGGTCACCGTGATGCTGAGGAAGAATCTGGTGAGCGGGGCCCTGAGAGGATATAAAACTTGGAAGGTTAATAAAGTTAAAGGGTCCCACTGGCTGGCTTTTATTGTCGTGTGGTTTGTTTTTTTTTTTCAAAGCCAACTTAATTGATTTCAGAAAAAAATTTTTCACCCTGAGGGTGGTGAGGCACTGGAACAGGTTGCCCAGGGAAGCTGTGGATGCCGGATCCCTGGAGGTGTTCAAGGCCAGGCTGGATGGGGCTTTGAGCAGCCTGGTCTGGTGGGAGGTGTCCCTGCCCACGGCAGGGGGGTTGGAACAAGATGTCTTCAAGGTCCCTTCCAACCCAAACCATTCCATGATTCCATGATTCCCTGACTCTCACTGCTGAGGGTGGGAAGCCCTGCAGTAGGAGAGGTATGGAGGACAGAAGGCAGAAGAAAATGGGGGAGACTTGTCCCAAGGAGCAAGTGGGCGGGAACAGGTCGTGCTGCGCTAGATGGGTTGAAAAGGGAGGTAAGCAATTAAACTCTCCTCTGCTGTAAAGCTACCTTTGCGATAACTGGCCGTTCGAATGCCTGCAGTCTAGTTTCTTGATGCTTTGCAGAAAGCCCTGCCCCGTGGTGGATCTCCAGGGGCTTTGTCTCCTCACTGCCAGCCTGGGATGTTTCAATGCGCTGGTCCCTTCAGGATGCTTTCTGCTGGGGATATATCTATTTCTGTAGAGACCCAGGAACCGGCACAGCAGCAACCGACTGGTTTGTTGCGCAGCCGCGTACACAAAGACAATCCGTGCCTGGGAAGCAGGATGGTGGTGGTAACGTGGCACCATGCCTGGCTAATCTGGAGCCAGGGAAGCTTCCCTAGGCCATGGCACTACCTTGCATGAAAGCTGGGAGCAGAACATCCCTTACCTTCCCAGGGCTTACCCAGCAGCACGCTTGGGGTACCAGTGCTTCTTGAATTTGGGCTTAAGATATGCAGCTGTTAGTGCAGTCCTATGCTACGGCTAAATCCGAAATCCCCCTTAAATAATACACAGGTATCGGAGGAACTGCTGTCCCTCAAATGAGGAGTTACCTAGAAGAACTGAATGCTTAAGACATGCATGTTGTACATTGCTAGAACGCGGTTAAGACTGTGATTCCCTGCTCGAGTTGAGCTGTGTTAACAGCTTCTTCCGCTGTTTACCGTTCTCACCTCGCCTAGACCTCGTCTGCCGTTCCTGATTTTAGGTGTACAGTTCATCTTCTCTCTTGTCTTGCGCTAACCCTAGTGCTCGCTTGATCACGTAGTGAGCCAGCTCAGCTTGCTTTCCAGCCAAAACCAATTTACTTTCTGCTGTTTTAGTGAGTTGAATTGGCTTTGTGCTGCAATCAAATACGCGCTGGAGCAAGGGCTTGGCAGAAGCGCATGTCCCAACAGGGAAGAAACTGGGGGAGGGACGGGGGGAGAGGGCTACCTCTCTTGGCAGCAGCGCGTGGTGAATGTAACTGAAGCCTTAATGTGAAGTTGCAGTTTGAGACATTACTACAGATCAGTTAGTCGCTATGCCTTCTCAGTTTGCGGCTGTCATCCCACTAGCACAGGCAGCCTAACAGCAGGAGTGTTTTACTGCTGCCTAGTTCTGTTTGTTTCTAATCCTTACTGTTTCTAATTAAAGGTAGTTTAGGCTAGTTTGGCAGATTTTACCCTGAAGAACAATAGGGTGCCTGCATGAATTCTGTTCTCCTGTCTAGGTGATAAACATTTGGGAAATACATTCCTCGGCTGCATCCAGCAGAGGATGTCTGCTCTTGATGGGGGGGCATGAGGAATCACAGCTCCCTTCAAGGAAGCAGGTTTCATACAAACAGTAGAAAAATCACGAGGAGGCATGGCTGGAAACAGACTTTTTTTGAGGCAGCTGAAATATGAAAGTGTTTTGACACCCACTGTCAACAGTATAACTAGTAGTTTTCTTAAAGCATTTGCCTTTCTGGGCTGAAAGGGTTAGGGTGTGGACATTTTGGTTTGATGGAAAACTGGGTGGAAGTGAGGGGATATGACTATGGACTGGGTAAAATTCCGTGAAGCTGACAGGAAAGGTAGGTGTTTAAAAAGTGCTTAGAGTCATTATGGAACCAGGTAGCTGAAATAACGGGGTTGCAACCCACCCAGAATTACACGGTGAGATCAACATTAAAAATTTAACTATGTGACCAAGGGGATTTTCCCTGGGAACTCATAAAACAAACACAAGGCATTGAGGTAGTGATTGCTGGAGTTGCCTGTATATGACATAAGAACCAGTGAAACAAGCCTCAGAAAATGGGTGCTGAATTGGGAGAAACAGCCAGAGGTTGCAGTAGGAATGTGTCTCTAAGGAGAAGAAAGTAGAAGGAGCTCATGGAGGGACTGGGATAGAGTAGTGGCTGAATTTGGATGAGAACCATCAAGGAAAAAGATCTCATCTCTTGTTCTTACCTTGTTGCAGGTAAAAGGATGCTGTGTTGTATGTAAGCAGATGGCTTTGTATCAAAGATACACCTGATTCTGTCATCAGTTTCTCCTTTTAATAGAAATAACTTTGGGGACTGAATTTTGGCTAGCTGCTGAAGTCCTGAGGGACTGATCTGCAGAAAATGAAGTGTGAACAATTTTGATTTTATTTTTTTTCTGGTAATTTACTTGAGTAGGTCACATCTGTGTCTTGGATTAACGCAGTCCTGGATACTTGCTCCAGTGTGACAAAGCAAAACAAAACAACCCTAAAAACCAATCCAGGTATAGGGTACGAGGTGCTGTAGATAGACCTCCAGGGACAGATTTCTCCAGCCAGGCAGGCAGGCGGGGCACCACTGGAGTCTGTTCAGTCTGACGGGAACACTAAGCTCCTGAGATCAGCAGGACTAAAATTAGCTTTGGAACATTTATTTTCTACCCTCTTGGTGTTGCTTTTACATGGAATCTGTTGTTTATTGTTATAAACAAGGAGAAAAGAATTTGGGTTGAAGGCTTCCTTTTATTATTTTATTTTATTTTTATTATTTTTTTCTTAAGGAGATTTTGAAATCCCTGGTCTTTGGAATGGAAGGTAAATTGAGTTTGGGAACTAAGTAATTGAGTATGTGTTGGTCAATTTTTTCTGTCCTAGTGGAAAAAAAAAACCATCACAACACCAAATACTGCTTCAGCAAAAGAAATGTAAACAATCACGATTGATTTAATATTAATATTGTATCCTTAGCGTGTGCTATTACAAATGCTTATATTTAAAAGCAATGGAAACCATCCTTAGGCTGCTTTTATTTTTGTCCTTGGTAACATGTGACTTGTTTGGTTGGTAGTCGTTTCTTTTCCAAGGCTGAGTCCCTCCCAACATCTTCTGAGCAATTGCCTAGTTCTGATTTAAAGATCTTACAACACATTTTTCTGAAAAGTGGGATTTTGTCACACTGAATCTAGACTCTGGCTGGGGAATAGCTGGCTTCTGGGACGTATCCAAAACAAGCTGAAGGCAGTGACGATGTTTCTATTGAAGCCTTGAATCCCGAAAGACTGTTATCTGTGGGACCCTTCATATTTATATCAGCTTGAAGTATGGAGCTGTAACACCAGCCTTGGTAGTGCTCTGCATCACCACAGCTCAGCTGTCACTTTCATGCTGACTTTCCTCAAGTTCTGCTGTTGCTGGCCACCCAAGCTGTATCTGAAACCTTATCATTTGTTTTCTTTTTCCCTGTTCTTAAGCTGAGTTGTAGTAGGCTGAAGCCATTTTTCCCCTTCAAAAATGATGAGCAGAACCAAGGAGGCTTTTGAAATCTGAGAAACTGTTAGCATTAAAATTTCTCCCTCATTTCTGAACAGTCCTTTCTCACAAATTCCGTCTGTGTTGTGCTGAACTTGGGGGAACCCATGCCTGAGTAAATCTTGGAGACTATCTGCAATCCCATACTTAGTTTTCTATAATAATTTACCACTTAAATATAAAAGTATTTGAGGACTGAAGTTTGCTTTGAGGGGACATTTAGATCCTGTGCAGATATGTGCAGTCTGACCTGCTGTAAAATTCACATGGGTGGAACTTTGTGAGGTGCTTTTATCTTGACTGACCCAGAGGTCTCAGTAGTCCTGGGCTTATGATTCTGGGTGCCAGTTTACAAACTGCACAAAATTGCTGCAAGAGGAGCTATCTGGGAGCTCATGCCACTTCCCTGTCTCCTGGCATGAATACATTACGTTCCATTTTGTATTAGTAAAATATTTATGAAGTTTTATTAACATGGTAGGAGCTCTTGCCTCTCTTACAAGAGGTAGGAATTATGGGCAGTCTGCCTTCTCTCTCATTTAATCTACTCTCCCATCTAGTGTTTTTCTTTTCTCATCTGGACGTAGATAAAATCCAATAACGGGATATTTGTTTTGCGGTCAAAACTATCAGGGTTGGAGTCAACACTCCTGGCAGTCATTGGAAAGATTTCTTGTGCATAGAAAATTTATGAAAGTGTGGAGATGCTGGGTTCAGTAATCTAGCCTTAAAAGGTATCCAAACATTTTGTTCCTGATCAAAACACGTAATCGTGTGGAAGTCTGGGCTATTTACATCTGGTTGGTCTGTCTGGGGCTGTAATGTTGGCAACTGTATGCGTTAAGAAGGGAAAAGAGGCATTAAATCTGGGTGTCCAGTTCACGTAAACGATTTGTCGCAGTTTCTTTTGACCTCCTGAAAAAGAAATGCAACAGTGGCATCCTGTGGCCCGAGCAGTTCATGGCAGGTGTGTCTGGTGTAGGGCAGAATCCACCACCGAGGTCTTCCCACATAGAGCGGGAAGTGGATCGAGTTATCTCTAAGAAAGTTTACAAATTAAGTCCACAGTATTTCAACCCGGTGCATATTTTCAACCTGAAGTACAAAGCTGCTGCCTATTTTTCAACAGGGGCTTTCCACCAACTTACCTTATGTTTTGCTGTTTATTTTGGTGTTTGGGACAGAGGGGATGACCTCAGCTACCCACCAAGGAGACAGGACTGCTGTGTTGCTGTCTTTGGGCTGCTGAACATTTCCTCAGAAAGGAGGAATAGAGGAGAGACTGAGAGTGTCCTGTTTTCAGCTAACCCAGGGTTTCATGCTGCATACTTGCTCTAAACATGAATGTTTTGGGAAAGTCTGATGCGAAGATGACGAGTAAGAGCTGTTTTCCCTTGCACCTACATCATACCTGAGCGCTCACTCCCACACACCATGTGTGTGCATGTGTGTCTCTTGAGTTTTCCAAAGTCCTGGCCTTTACTTGTTTAACTTGGACCGACTGTGATTTGCTTACCTCCTCACAGGCAGATATTGGCAGCCGTGACCAACAGGCTTGCTAAAAAGCTTGCAGGCGTGCCAGAAGGCACATTAATGAGGAACATACAGGCTTACCTGCACTCCTCTGGGCAATTGTCAGGGAAGCTCCAGGTGGCCTCATTTTCCCCCTCTTCTCCTCCTGGTTTTACAGCGATTTATCTTCTGTAAAAGAGGAGACATTAAGGGGGTGTCTTTTAAAGCCTCTTCCTTCCTACTTACCTTCATGCGTAGAGGTGTAAATGCTACTGAACCCCCAGCATCAAGGAGGAGTGGGGAGGGGCAATGAAACAACTTCGATCATTTTAATTTTGCTTTTTCCAGTGTCCAGAAGGCTCCAGCTCTGTTTTTTTTGGCTGATCTACCTTGAGAATTGGAAAAGCGGAGTAGGGGCAAGGTTGTCCCCTGCTGCCCATCCATGGAAGAACTTGTCAGCATTAGGTTTTCTGTTGTGCAGGAAGGTCACCACGATCCCCTTCTTGGGAAGGCTGAAGCAGGTGGCAGGGGAACAAAATCAGCAGCGGGCAGGAGCTTAATTGCTGCCTTTAATAATGAGTGAGTACTCTTTAAGATTTCTGTGAAATTGCTTAACTGAGCTTGCACCACAGTTTCTTGCCAGTATTAATCCCTGAGCTGCCTCTTAAAACACGCACATGCATGAAAACAAACAAATGTTAAGACTGGCTGTGGCTCCAGTGATGTTAACCCCTGCTCCTTTTTGTCAGTTAAACTGACAACCAAGATAAGACAAGCCGGTGTTGGTATCGTCTCTTGCATAACAAACCACTCTCGACAAAAGAAGCAGCCTCCTGTCAAACGAATTTCCTTTACAACTGCCGAGGCGACTATTTTTAGTTTCATCTGCCATTCTTTACTCCTTAATCATCTGGTTCGCTTTTCTCAGTTTTTCTCTCTTTTTTCCCCCTTCCCCACCAGCTCCGAAGCCAGGTTACTGCTGATAATCTGCTGCCGCAGCTAGAATCGGGACCGCTGTTGGTACACATCTGCACCAGATTGCTACCAGCCTTGCCATGTCCGGCTCAGCTCCGGTGTGTGATGGGCAGGAGCCTTCGGAGAAAGGCAAATAGACCGCCCTGGATCTAGATGAGGGACGTCAAAAACCAACAAGTAAATTAGACCAGGTTCTTGTCAGGAAAGGGTTTTTGCTAAGGCTGCATTCAGAAAACACGCTTTAAGTTGCATGAGGGGAGCTACAAATCTCCAGCACTGAAGCAACGTCACAGGCATACTGCATCAGGCAGCGAATTCTCCATATGCCATAGAGCCTGGCTTTTCCACTGGAGGTATAACTAAAGTGCTTTAGGTATGATGGTGTTTGTTCCATAGGTCTTGACTCTGTGGTACTGGCTGCCTTCCCTTTTGTTCTGTTTGACCCACTTGCGTGTTTTCAGCTCATTGAGCAGCAAAATGATTCTTGTCTTCTGGCTGAGATATAAAACAGAAGTCCTGACTATCTGTAATCCATTAGAGATTTTGTGGTGCTATTTGCAAGAGGAAGAGTGTCTTAAGGCTGCGGTCATTCAGAAAATAGCACTGCTTTGCTCAGTTGCATGTTGTAGTTCAGTCAAGTCCATCACCCTCTGCAGCATCTTTCTAAAGCCTAATTCATGTGGGTTATTTTATATTCTATACCTTTTTGCTGCACAGTATACAAGAGCTTCACAATAATGAGTGATTTTGTGCCCATGGTGATTCTGTAAGGTACAAGTTGGTATAATACCTGTTTTATATCTGGATTTGAGGAGCATAAGGACAAAGTGAATAGCCCAAAGTCAAGAGGGAAGTGTCTGGCAGCAGAGGGAATTATGTCTCTGTCACCTGAGTGAACATAACAGTCCTGAAGTTAGCCGTACTAGCTAACATTTTCCAGGGGAGTGCCACAATTCTCACGAAGAAGGAATCACTAGAAATGCTCAAAAGTTTTAAGCATCACTATTTTCTTAACAAACGTGAGTTTTCAAATGATACAAAATGTTTGCAGAAAATGTGTGCATTCTGAGAAGGCAAAGTAAAATTTGTTGGATTCAAACCAAAAATGAGTTAGGTTTATAATGTAAATGTTCCTATCGATCTTTTTTGCCCCAGTGGAAAAAAAAGGAGGAAAACCTGAGGAGGAACGCAAAAAGGGGACCTGGTTTCTCAAACGGAACGAGAATACGAACGTATTGTTGATGGAAAAATAAAAACTACATTGCGTCTTTTCTTCAGATATTCCCCTCTCCAGTCTTAGCCTTTTCTTTTTGTCTTCTGAGTGTAACTGACTAGTGCAAGAGTGACCAGTCTCCTTGACCCTAAAAAAAAGGTGCACCAGCACTTTGAACAACACTCCTTAGCCAAGGAAGGTTAGAGTTGGGAAGAGGTCTTGTGGCTGACGACAGTGGCTCCTTAATTCTTTGACTGCTTTACTCTCCGATAGGATCAAAGAGGGATCTCCTAAGCAGTTTTTGCTGGCTCACCTCCTTCCACTGCTTGGGCCCGGATTGCACAGTAGCCCCCAAATTCGTCCACCCGTACTGGGAGTCACCTGGTGTAATCCCAGTCTACACATAGCAGAATTGTTCGTGTGCTTCTCAAGGGTTCGTTACCCCTGCTGTGGCACACAGCGCTGTGCAGCCTATGGGCTGACATAAAACTGTTCCTGCTTTTCTTTTCGCCGTTCTTCCACTGCTTTTGACAGAGTAAATTTTTGGTTTTGGCTTTCTTTATCAGGGCATTTGTGATCTCTATTTCTGATTCTGCTCTTTTCAAGCCCTTGAATTAGATTTCGTTTTAGGAGCTGGATAGAAGGAAGGCTGGGTTTGTATTTTTGAAGATGCTTGAAAGTCTGCCAGAGAGCTGTCAGGTTAGTGATGGCTTGTGACGTATCAAAGGAGACAAGCGAAGGTTCATGATAATTCAAGATCTGTTGAAAACCAGACTGAAACGTGGCTAGCAGTGAGGGCTTTTTAAAGAGAAAACTATTATTGTGGATGTTCAGACTTGTAAGTGTATTTCAGCCCTTGCTGTGGGAAGAACCTGTCATTTTAGCTTCACGTGTGTGCTTTGGATTTTGCCTCTCTTACTTGGACTTTCAGTGTTTTCATCCCAGTTCATCTGTCCCATCCCTGGCCCGAGTAGCTGGCAGGGACACTGCCCTTACATGCCTGCACACGTGGAGTCCTGTTTTCCCTGCAACCAGTGCATGTGGAGCCTTTCTTTCAGGCATTTATCCCCTTGCTCAGTAGTCCAATAGCCTTTCTCTGAAGGCTTTTGTTGTTCTACAAAAAGGAGCAGTTGCATCTTGTCCTGGATCACTGGCATGAGAAGTAGCAAGAAACTCCTTGGAGGAGAGCCTAGAAAAAATCATTTAGGTTCTTCCGGGTGAAGAGGGTCTGACCTTCAAAATTTCTCACGGCATGTTAAGAGGTTTTGGGCAAAGACGTCAGGAAGAAATGAGAACTCTACTTTCAAAATGGCTATGAAATGAGAAAGCCAAAGAAAAAAAAGCAAATTTTCCTCTTGCGTTGTGTAAAGGGCCTCTGTGCTGAAGACATCGCCAGCTGAACACGCATAAGAAGTCGATGGCAATCATTAAGCTCAATTAATCTTATTCTTGAGCCCATGATAACATCTGTGGATTATTTAAACAAAGCAACAAAGCGATAGTGGGCAAGCAGGAGAGGAAGATTAAAGAAAAGAGGTTCTGCTGTGAACACTCGTACCACCATCACGCAAGCGACGCTGTAATATAGAAACTGGGTCAGAGACACCCTTCCCCCTCCACGCTGTCAAAGTTATTTGAGTGTCTATTGAAACCCTCACAATAGAAGAGTTTGGCTCCTGCATTCGCTGAGCAAAACTGATTTGTGTTTCTTGGTTCAGAAAAAAGCTGCTGGGTAATTTTCTGTGCGAGTACAATGTGGCAGTTCAGCTGATCCCTGAAAGCTGATTTCTTGGTTATTTGCTTTTTGTTTAATAAGGCACTACTGCTTTTGTTTAGCATTTTTAAATAGACATGCTGAATCTGTGTTTAGAAGCCTTAAACCTCTCTTTTGCCTACGTTGGTTTTAGGAGCTGCACTGGTAGCCTTCATTCAAAGTTCAAAAGATTGCTGTAAGTCTCTTGAGATGTTGCTCACTCTGTTGTCTTACTGATGATATAAATCTAAGTTAATTAGTTTATTTGCTTCTAGGATAATTGAATTAAAATGTATTAGTTCAGAAGTATGGCTTGGATAGATTCAAACACAACGGTCTTCTGGAGCCTTCCCAGTGCCCTTTTTAATCCCATGTTTGAGTCTTTCATTCTGGTTGACGGCTGTCCCATTAGCAGTCTCAGCCTTCTGGTGTGCTCTGTCTGCTCTGGGTTTGGTGGGTTGGGTTTTTTTGGCTTGTTTTTCTGGCTTCTTTCAGGCAGTCCCAGTGGCATCACCTTGTCCTGAAAAGAAAAGCAAGCCGTGCTTCATACTCATATTGACAGTCCGTACAGGTTGTCAGCGAGCACAGGATCTGGGAGTCAGCGTATCAGAAGTGGCATTAGTTGGCAGTGGTCGTAAGCACTTATGCCAAAGGGGACACGAGAAGCAAAACAGCAGGGTATGGAGTTTGAACCTGTTTTCTAATATTCAGTTAATACATTCTCTAATTTCACTTCCCCTCCCTGCTGCCCTCAGCGTGCACTCTCACAGAAGGAGCACGTGCCCTCTCACACTTTTCCCCCCCTTACCTAAAATGTCATTTGTTTCTTGAAAATTGCCTGACTCGATGGACAGTGTTGCCTGGAGGAGTCTGGGGGACCTACTTGGACTTGGAGCCGAGAAGGCTGTTTGGGCCGTGGCTGCTGGGAGTTGCACACCCTAAGTGTGCTAAGGGGGCATGGCTGGGGTGACTGAGGAGGAGGAGAAGGAACATCATTTCCTTGCTTCCTCCATAGCTTAGTCCGCTCCCTGGACAAGGTACTTATTGTTAGCAAGCAACAGTGAGAACCTTTCTGCCTGTTCATGTCTAGCTCAGTTCTCATTCTTCGTCTTACTGTGTGTTAAAAAAAAAAAGGAAAAATAATACCCTAGTTTGTGTGTTAGTTTCAATGGTGAACGTCTCTTGAGCTACCTTCCTTCAACAGGCACACAACTATCAATGTCAACATCTCTTCCTTGCATCCTTACTACCAAGAAGAAATAGGAAATCTTGCCATTCCACCCTGTTGCCCAAGTTTTGGGAGAAACTCGAGAAAGGAAGCCATTTGCACCCTGAAGTTTGACAGCAGGATGAGTTCTTTTGTTATCAAGGCTAATCACTTTCTAGCCCTGTCTCTGGCAAATGCTCTATCTGTAAAAATCAAGTCAGTGCATATGACATAGTTTTTTGACAGGACAATATTTCTTAATAATTTAGTAGCATCGCACATGCACAAAAATAGAGTTATAATTAGTTCTCATCCCTAAAGTTGGAAGGGCTTTTCAGTACATTAGAGGCTGCTGGCCAATTCTCTTATCTAATTGGATGAAGTTCCTACTTTCTCCCATTTGTATGATGTCTGCTTTTACACAAACTCATTAAGTGCAGCTGTACTCAAAGTTTATAACAACAGCCCCAGTGACGACCAGGCAGAAGTTTAATAGCCGTTCTGTTCTCTCTTTTTCATCTAATCGCAATCCATTTTGGTGGTTGATGTGTGCCCAAACATCTTTCCCTAGCACCTAATTCTCCTCCCTCCAGCTTTTTATTATGAATTATCTTAATAATTAGAAACCAGACAAATTGCATAAGATTCATCTGTCTGTTTTGAAACTGGAGAGTTTACAGCTTGCTTTCAAGGATGATGGATTTAAAGCAATTACTTGTTTCTGTGAAGCGTACAGAATTGATTTTTTATCCTTAATTTTAAGGCTGGCATTAAGGTGCAATCACATAATTGCTACACTATTCTCTAAATCTTCAGAGGCATTAAGCTGATTACACAGGTAGAATAGCAGCACCATAGTTAACATTATATTAAGCTTTTGCATTTAGATGGAGTTTTTGTCAAAATAAATACTTTTTTTAAAAAAATCCACACTTTTGTTAGTATGACTGCTTATTTCTCATGTTCTTGTAATTTTGAATTTCTACTTAGTAGAGTATGTATAGTAATAGAAAGTCTTCATTTGCCAGAATTTGAGTTTGTTTTACTGTATTGCCAACATATGTTCAAATCACGTTTATGAAGAAAGATTCACCACATGCTTCCTGCAATACAGATATATCAGGTTTAGGAGTGATTTTATAACTTCCATGGATGTTTTTCTTCCACCGGAGAACTATTCCAAGATTTCCTGGGGAACTTCCAGCTGTGCAATTTCCTTCCCTTACCATGTCCCATATTCCCATCAAACAAGGTCGGGGAGGCTGGAGGAGAGAGGGAAACTCCGGGAAAAAGTTGTCTCACAACATTGATGGGCACATGAGGGCACTTACCTGTGATGGTAAAGATGGTATATAGAGAGCCACCTGGGCTCTCTATATAGCCCAGTGGCGGGGAGACCTGTCTGACAATAAGGAGGACATTCATGGGTGCTGGGGTCTTAAGTTACAGCTATCTATGTACACATCTGCAGTGCAAAAGAGAGGAGACAGCAAAGGAGCAGAATGAGACACCAGTGGAGGGATTCAAAGGGACTCCTCCGTAAGCCACATTCCAAAAGGAGGGAAATTTCCTTCTGCTGGTGCCCCACCTCCTAGCATCAGTATTGCCTTCAGGTTGCGGTACTCTTATGGTTCTGAAAGTCACCAAAGGCTTGCCCCTTACAAGGTTCACAACACCCTTAGCTCTGTCTAGGATTTAAAGATGCAAAAGTCTTGCAAAATCCAAAACCCGGTATAAGTAGGGAGGACTCATGAGTAGGGAGGACCTACTGAATCCTACTTGAACTTGCTCTACCTTATAGTCCTCCCTCAGTTCAAGTAGTCATAAAGAGGTACCGGCGTTGAACATTTTGTTTCTGTTTCTGGGAGAGTATGAAAAATGAGCAATGTTGTAACCAAGCCCCTGGTTATTGCTGTCAGTAGACCTTTACGGCAACGTTCATGTCTGCAGGTTGATTATCAGTCTTCTCAATGATGACACAAGCAGGTAGTTTAATTGCTCTAATATAAAACTTAATCGCAGCCTGAGTCACAAGTAGTTTTGACTGACAAATGTCTTTACTCAAAAAATGAAATCTGCTAACATCTCTTGTTTTCAGATAGTTGGCTCCATCTGTAGACATGTTCCATCATGTGCTTAGCTCCTGAAATATGAAATACGGGCATTCTTCTTGTTTAGAGTCCAATAGCTTTTGTTGTTTCCATTTGGGGCTGCTGCCCCACGGGTGCATAAGATAAGCTTGCCTGACATTCATAAGCGAGCATATTTAGGTCTCTTCTACCCAGTAAAGATAATTTTTATAATTTACCTCTACCACCCTTTTGCAAGCTTATTTTTATAGGAAATACTTTATGTATTAAAAGGGCTTATATAACGCTGGAACATTCGTTTTGCCAGCTACAGTCATCATGGGCACATCATTAAAATGACAATGGTAGCTGCTCTGTGCTGTCTAATTTTGTAACGTTTTGACAGAATTTAAGACATGAATGTATGTTTGTGCTACTAGTCATTGGTGAATCATACCCCTTAATTGGATGGGTCAACAAGATAAAGAGATGTGGTCTTTGGGAAATGAAAACGACTTCTTTCATTTGTGACTTTGAGTTTGTTTGTACACTGCTTTTGTTGGAAGTAGCACTAGTTGATGGAGATTATGGAAAAAGCGGTGACTTATTTTCCTAACACTTGAGTGAGTGGTGATAGTTGTTGGAGGATGTGATGACAGAAGAAAAGCGGGTTTTAATTTTGGTTTTGAAGTGGGTGGGGGTAGGCAAATGGATACTCAAGACACATTAATGAAGTTATGTTGACAACTGTTAAGTGTGAAGTCTGTCATGTATCTCATTGCAATGAATGTGTCTTTATGAGCATACTGCACCAGAGACATCTGTGCAATTGTCAGCTGTAATTAAAGAAAAGGATGATTCGTCAGTGGACATACAGTTGAAAATGAAGGACAGGTTTTTTGTTTTTTTTTTTTNNNTTTTTTTTTTTTTTTTTTTTTTTTTTACGTGGGTGTGTATACTTCTGTTTGCCAAAAGTGACATATTTTTTGACTAGCTAATTCTTTCCAAATAACTACTAAATCGAAAAAATGAACCGGGGACTTTGGGTTTTTTTGATAATTTTCTCCTATAGGAGAGAATTTGAACACTTTAGGGCAAGCAAATGGAGACTTTTTGATCATGCCCTTGTTGGTGGCATTCTGGAGATGCATAGAGAAATTGCTTCCAGAAAGCCTTGGAAAAGCATGAGGTAAAATGTCACTTGTCACGCATGCAAAATAAAGAAAGAAACCGATACCGCTTAGAGCAGGTTTCATCTGTGTTTGCACGTGTTGTGCTCACTTGTGATACATGTCGCAGCTGTGTGTCATGTTCCATTTTCCTAATACCTTTCTGACTGTATCACGGGTTTTGGTGTTGCTTTCAAAGGGGCTTGCAAGTACCGTAAAGGCGCAGCTGGGGTATTGTCCTCGTAAGGGATGAGCAGGCCTTGGGATGGCGCTCTCATTTTTTTCCAGCCACAGAACTTCCCACCACAATCAACTTGAACTTAAAAAAAGTGAAGACATTTGAAGAAAGACCCATGCTTTTCTCAGGTAGCTGAATAACCTTGTGTAGCAGTTCAAGCTGTTCTGCAGCTGTCGATGGCTCCCCTTCCAGTGCAAGTACTACAATACCTTTCCCTGGCTCCAGCTGGTATTAATGAGAGTTCCGCGGTAGATGACGATGGGAGTAGTTCTTGAGTTGGTAGCATGCTTTGAAAAGTGGGTGATGTGAAGAGGAGCCTGCACCTATCTGAACCTCGGATGCTGTCTCATCTCTTGTCGGAAGGTAGCTGTATAGTTTTTTTCCTTTTATACTTCTTGAATATCTTTTATGACCTCTGGGCTGGCCTTCCTCTCCCCCCTCCATCTTGGCAGAAAACAAGGAAGCAGCCGCAAAGTAACAGGATTGACGTCTAATTCCAGAACTGGAAGCTGTGACTTGGATGTAACTGGGAGCAGTGCTATTTGTCCTTGGTTAAAGATTGATTTTATGTGCCTGATGAAAACACTGGGACAATCCATCATGCTGATTTAGGTGGTCAGCAGCTGGAGCGATGGGCTTATTAGGTACCTTGTCTGTGAGGCGGAGTGAGAAGGAGCTGAAAATGAGCACCTTTGTTTAAAATACATCTGTTTCCTTTCCACAGCCACGTTTTTCCAGTGTAAAATGTATCAGCTTCTTTTTAGAGCTGTGTGTTGGAGCAAGCTGTGCCCGCTGCTAGCATTAAATGAGTTACTTAACGGGAAGAATGTTTGCAAAGCCTGGAGAGAAATAACAGCTGCTTTTTTTAATCTCAAAAAAGCCCACCCCTATAACATTTCAAAACTGTAGCAAGGTCAGGGATTTTTTTTTTTTTTTTAAAGGCCTGGATGAAAGGAAATCAGTAATGTGTAGGGGGTGCTGAGTGGCCCAGGCACCTCACCTGTTTTATTCCTAGCTGTAGAGGGAATTGGAAGTTCGATGCCGAATGGAAAGCAAACCCGGAGCCACGTGAACTACGAGCCAGTTTCCTTCAGCAACATTAATTTACAGTCTGCGTGAGAGAACACACCTTGGTTTGCTGCCAGTTTTGGCTTCTAGCGGAATGATCGGCGGGCAGAGCAGTGCGGGCGGCAGGCAGAGCAGTGCCGGCAGCGGTCCTCGCCGGGCCACGCCACCCGGGCGGCGGAGCGGGCAGTCGGCACAAGGCCGCAGGCTGGGCTCTGCCGAAAGCATTGCGGAGCACCTTTAATAGTACTTCTAATTATACTGCGGTGCTGTGGCCTCTCCTCCGCCTGCCGGGCGTGTTACAGGGTGCCGGCATCTTTAGGCAACGCGAGCGGGCTTGCCAAAGCTTGTGTTTGAGGTTGGCTGATGTGGTTTGCAACGCTGGGTCCGGCCGGCGGGTTCCTCTGCTGTTGTGAGGGGGGGTGGGCAGTGGACATGGCACAGGTCAGGAAGAGGGGCTGTTCAGCCAAAGCCGCTCGCGTTTGCCGTTTGGGGTGCTGTGGCATCACGTAGTAACAGGTATGGAGGCGTGATGCCTCGTAGCATTTTGCGGTGATGCTGTCTTGAAGGAAGTGCACTTCCAAACCGCCTTGTTGCCTGTTATGGTGTCTCATGTGGCACTTGGGTTCGCTTTCCACTCTCCCGCTGTTTTCTTTCCAAACTATCCAGGAGTCACAGTGTCAATTTATTTATTTTTAATAGTTTTGAGGTGCTGTTAGAATTTGAAATTTATAGATTGTGACAGCACGAGGGGCAATGGTTCAAACTGAAAGGGGGTAGGTTTAGACTGGACATAAGGAAGAAATTTTTTTACGATGAGGGTGGTGAGACATTAGAACAGGTTGCCCAGGGAAGTTGTGGATGGCCCATCATTGGAAGTGTTCAACGCCAGGTTGGATGGGGCTTTGTGCAACCTGATCTAGTGGAAGCTGTCCCTGCACATGGCAGGGGGGTTGAACTAGATGATCTTTAAAGGTCCCTTCCAACCCAAACCATTCTCTGATTCAAGGAAATGCTGTGCAGTTTGAAAGTTGCTAAGCGCTCTCAGACAGCTAGAGGTATGGGCTGTCACACAAGTATCTTGGAGGGCTGAACCCCAGAAGACAGCAAGAGGCCTTTGGACAGTGAGTTGGTTTTTTTTGTGTGTAAGCTTTTAGTAAATCATGGATGATTTTTTCTACTGCAGCCATAATGTACAGTGTAGGTTTTTTGCTTGTTTTAGTGCTGAATGCAGCATTTTCTCTTTTTACAATTTCTGATGTAGTTGCCCCAACAAAAACAAAGATTAAGGGTCTGTCAAAGCTGTTACCACCCCACTGTGAACGAGTATGTTTGTGGCCTCAGTCAGTGGTCCGTAATAGACTGCATGCGTTGACTTTTTATGTGTTTGCATCAGATACGCTTGGCAGTTCATGTGTATAAAACATGAAGCTCTGTGCATGGAGAGATTTCTTATTATATCTCAGCGGTACAATAAATCCAATTTGGGGAATTCATGATACTTGACAGAAAGAGCAGTTTTTGAAGGAATATGAAGTAGTTGCATGGCATGCATTTACAGAAATACATTACAAAAAGTGCTGCTCCAGTGTAACCCCTGCCGGGTCAAGTTGACCAATTTATTTGTTTTTTTCCCCTCCTGTAAGTTACCTTTCTGCCATAGGACTTTATAGTGAATGGAATAAAGCCCATTGGTGCCATTCTAACTAGATGATGACTGAGGGAATTGGGTCTATTTAGTCTGGAAAAAAGACGGCTGAGGGGTGACCTTATTAATGCTTATAAATACCTAAAGGGTGGGTGTCAGGAGGATGGGGCCAGGCTCTTTTCAGTGGTGCCCGGTGACAGGACAAGAGGTAATGGCTACAAACGTGAGTGTAGGAAGTTCCACCTAAACATGAGGAGGAACTTCTTTACTTTGAGGGTGGCAGAGCACTGGAAGAGGCTGCCCAGAGAGGTGGTGGAGTCTCCATCTCTGGAGACATTCAAAACCCGCCTGGACGCATTCCTGTGCAACCTGCTCTAAGGTGACCCTGCTCTGGCAGGGGGGTGGGACTAGATGATCTCCAGAGGTCCCTTCCAACCCTATGATTCTGTGATGCTGGATCAGGTGTCATTCATCCCCCTACAGCCAGAGTAAACACCTTAGCGTGGGCTGTGGCTGCTTTGACAGAAATGGCATCAAGTGCCTGTTCAGTATCTGGATGAAACTAGCACAGCTTGGGGGTCTAGCAATGCAGAGACCACCATGGTGCTTATCACCACAGTAGCATAGCCTGAGATATACATATTGGACATTATGGTTAATAATCCACTAATAGTATCATCCACATATATTACACCTTATCTGTCAAGGGGTCCAGAGGGGTGTTCCCAGAGAGGTGAGAACAGTAATATTCTGGAAGGCACAGGTAGGAAAGGGAAAAGTTTACTTACTGGATATATTGAGGATCAGTAATCTCTTCAGAGTGGGAATATACAGGTGGGGAGAGATTTAAACCTGCATGAAATTCCAGGTGACCTCAAGAACATTACTAACTAGGGCATTGAATGGCAACTCTGACCAGATAGGCAGGAAAGTGTCCGTAGCTTATCAGGTGGACAAAGAAAGAGAAGGAGGTTCCTTTTCCATTTCATTTCCAAATAAATAGATTGGCTGGCTTTCCTTTCTGGCACCTGTGGCTTTATAAAGCTTTGCATCAGCACTGTCTGCTCCAGATACACATTTTTATCTGCATGACCAGGACCTCGGTTGAGTTAGGGCTGATTTCAGAGCTTCTCACTATAATCAAGACATTGCATTCCCACCGTTGTGGTCATGCTTGTAATGGGAGTTCTGGAGGATGCACGGAGAAGAGGGCACACTAATACCTTTATCTGGGATATCCAAGAGCCATTCTGAACATTTTCAGTACTCAGGCTAAATCGTAGTGAGGTGCAGTAAACTAAGAACTATGATGGGATGCTTCACAAGCTGTTTTGTTGTTTGTTCGCCCATGCAAGTCAGTTTCTTGCAGTGTACAAATCTTGACTACTTCGTCTTTTGCCCTGAGTAAGACCTCCTCAGAGCCAGTTCTCGATACCAAAAAGTTAGTTACAAGCAGAAGGCTAACTCCTCTTAGGGTCAGGAGTTACGTGAAACTTAAATGGCATGCAGTTGTTATCTGGCCATTCTTACTGGAAGAAATATCGCTTTGTATCGTTTGCAATCACCCATTAAATATTAAATAAGCTAGAGGGACAACAGCAGGAGCTATAGGTACTAAGGGACCAAGAGCCTGCTGCCACAGAGGGACTGCAGGGCACTGCCAGCCGTGCAGCTTCTCTGGAGACTTCCAGTGCTTGAAACCATTAGAGTATGTTTTGAGAAGGGAGCTTTCTGGGTTTGGTCCAGCAAAACGTGTTTTAAAGGTACTCCGACCTAACTTTCAGATAGCCAAAACCCACCTTAGTTATCAGGTGTAATGTTCATTTTGTCTTTATCCAGACCTCTTCTCTTCTCCCCATCTGTTTGCTGTGCTTGGTCCCAGTGGTAAAGTAGCCATTTAATCATGGGTGCTAATCTGTTAGCTTTTTAGAGAAATTGGAGTCATCTGACCAGGCGGAAAGAGGGAAATCGTTGAAGTAATTTACCTGGTTTTGCTGAACTCCGTTTGCCTCCCTAGAGAAATTTAATCCCATCTTTTTTTGTTAGGTCTTAGCTAGAAAAAAAGACAGTGCTGAGGCTACTTCCCTCCAAATCCTTTTCTTCTTTTTTCACTCTCACAGAATAATGAGGAAAAAAATGGCAGTACTCGGGGAACTGCAAATTTGCTTACCTTCTGCCTTGCAAAGTATTTAGTAACCTTGTTCTCTGCTGGACGGCTCAATCCCAGCACAGGAAAGTCTTCTAGTTGTGTTCTGCTGCTGTTGCTTCTTCCTTCAGTTTCAGGCTGACTTCCTCCTCCTCCTCCGTCTTCAGGGACACAGAAACAGTTTTGTACATGTGTCTGAATTGTCCTTGAAAGGCATTAACCTACTGAATTTAGGCACTCACAAGTGCATCCATGACAGTACACTGCATATGCTACGCTGCATAAATTCTTAGGGCAGGTAACCTGAGCTGATTTAGCTATATTCTACATGAACTAAAGCCACAGAAGGTATGTGGCAGCGACTGTAATTTGAGAGCTGGTTTATATGAGCCTTTAAGAAGCAAAATACCTAAATACCTGCCAGGAACCAATCATAACTGTAACAAAACTTCAGCACTGTAGGAAACCTTCAGCAGTAGCAAAATAATTTACTTCTTTTTCTCTTGTTGAAACTTGCTAATATGCTTTTCCAGCTCCTTTCTACTCGGACAAAAAGTAGTTTTAGCAAATAAATAGAAGGGTCTCACTGCTCTTTCTGCAAGACATCAGACATATGGGACAGCAGAATGGGTGACACTGTCCTCAGGTCCCGAAGCGCGTGGCAGACCTGTGGCGTGTATTTCACATAGCAGCAGCTTATCAAACCAGGGTTGTTGCATCTCTATGCAGAGAGACCTTTGAAGAAGGCTAGCGAATGCTAGCTCTTTGCAGCCTTTTCTGGAGGTTTCCACTCTAGAGAATTCAGTCCAGAGTGCAGCACTTTGGGGTTGTGCCTGTAGACGTGGTTCTGGCTGCTTTTTTGGGGGGATCCAGAGGTTTGAATGTAAGCTGTGTGCTGTCCTTTGTCAGCTGCCGGCAGCGTGGATACTTCTTATGCGTGGCTTTAGTGCGTAATTCCCCTTGTATTTATAGGAAGTTCCTATCGGTCCTCTTCCAAGTATCGGATGTAGTTAAGTCCTGATTTTTTCCCATTTGGAGCTCACAGTACTCAATGTACCTGCCTGGAAAGAGTGACATGTGAGTTGATGGACTTACTAAATCTGTGATCCCAGGCAGTGGGAGCTGTGATAAGAGACACTTAGACTAAACCAGGGTCTTCCAAAAATCTCACTTGAGGTGTTGGCTTGCAGACCTACAGCTCTGAATGAGCTGTAGTGAGTGTGATGAGGTGCTGTAAGAGGTAGTTACACTATGAAACATTAAGCACCTGATTAACCAGTCTCCAAACAGTCAAGGCAGGGAGAGAGCTCCTCTGTCTTCTGTTGTTATGGACCAGACAGACCAAGAACCCACCTTAGCTGCTCTGAGTATCACCTCTCCACTGACCTGATGGGCAGCCTGTGGAGATTAGTCAATTAGACCCTCAAAGGTGGATTTTATAAATATTTTCTTGCACAGAGCTCCTTTGGTTTAATAGGAATGTGGTATGAGTGCAAGTCACCACCCACATCTTTTAAGCATGTTGATATTAGCTTGAAAAAATCACAGCATTAAAAAAAAATAAAAATCATACATTTAAAACTTTATGTTCCTCTGTTGCATAAACTTCAAAGATGTGAGGGTTTTTTTAAAGCATCTCTTCTATCATGAAATTTAGAAAAGTTTTTCCCTTTTGTTTTTTAGGAAACTTGCATTCCCATAGTTCCAGGGTCTATGGCTTTACAAAAATCATTAAATATTTTGGATTCAGATTAAAAAAATCAATAGCGTGGGTAAGTAATATTTCTACAGCGTCACTGTGGCTTGCAGATGTTAATATTGAGCAGAACATGTCAGTAGAACTATCAGGAAGGAAACATTATGTTTCCTTGATGGGATTACAACTCAAAATGTTTGAGTAGTTTTTTTCAACAAATCCTAAACAATGCAAATGCAAAACGAGTAACTCACAGTGTGCTTTATTATTTTTTCACAATGTTAACTAGACAAACATGGAAAGTTTAATGGCAGCATGTTCTTATAACATTTTAAAGACAAAGAACAACATAATCATATTAAATGATGATAAACTGACAAACTACATTACCATACATACATCATCCAAAGGTACTGGATAAACGATATCTGCTTATGTACATTTATGCTGGTGATAATTAAAATTCAAATATTCAGAAGAAAAAGAAAAAATGTGCTATTTAAATTATAAAAATATACAGTTTTTGTGTGGAATTCTTAATGCTGTGTAACTTTCTGAAAAATATTTCATTGTGTGATGAAGCTGCATTAACTTAGTATAGGAGCGTGATTTAAACCAAATACAGATTAAATTGGCTCTTTTGTCTTCCTTGTATTTAGCCTTGTTTGAAAGAGAGATAGGAATGAAAAACAAAGCTGGGCTTTTGCAGTGAGAAAGAATTTTTATACTCGTAAATCAAAAGATTTTTAATTTTTCATATAGTACTGAGCCATTAACTCGTAATACAAATGAATCATTTTGCTAGATTGTTTAAAGATAGAGAAAAAAAAAGATAGGCTTTAAACATGCTACTTCACTATACTTGTAATCAATAGGTCTTGTAGGTTTTTGGAGCGGGGTGCAGGTGCACAGCTAAGCACAGTGTCACGCTTCAGGGTCAAAGCATGCAGTCCTTACGTACAGTTGCCTCATCTGGGGAGACTTGTGTGCATGCAAGGATTGGGGGTACTGGGTCTGTATTCTCTGAACTGAATCGCCTGCATGTTTCCTCTGCACATCTGGTTTCACAGAGTCACAGAGTGGTAGGGGTTGGAAGGGACCTCTGGAGATCATCTAGTCCCACCCCCCTGCCAGAGCAGGGTCACCTTAGAGCAGGCTGGACAGGAACGCGTCCAGGCGGGTTTTGAATGTCTCCAGAGATGGAGACTCCACCACCTCTCTGGGCAGCCTCTTCCAGTGCTCTGCCACCCTCAAAGTAAAGAAGTTCCTCCTCATGTTTAGGTGGAACTTCCTATGTTCAAGTTTGTGCCCGTTACCTCTTGTCCTGTCACTGGGCACCACTGAAAAGAGGTGCAGAGAAACAATTGTTTTTTGCATAATTGTTCCTTATTAGCGCAACCCTACTCAGGCCGTGTAATCCCCAATCACAACAGCAAATCGATGAATTTTTATAGTGATTGGATAGCTTTATAATAATTCACAAAGAGTTTTGCAACTGAAAATTTTTAGTAATTGTAGTCATGTAGTGCACATATTTGTAGCTGGTTTCAGTTAAAAGTTATTTTCAGCCGTCTTGGGTGAACTCCTGCATCATATGAAACTCGAGATTTTCTTACATACCAATGTCATTCTCCATATCTTCCAGCCCCCTTCCTTATCTGTATGTTCTATGTTACCTCGACAGCCCCATTACTCCATTGGTGGATCCTGTGCTTGTTCTACTATGGAACGTCCTCTGTGTCAGCTCCGATTTCAGAATACTTAACTCGCAGAATTTTTTCTTGTTTTTCCATCTGTTCCTAAGTTACTGATCTGTAATAGATCTTACAGTTTTGTTGTTGGGGTCTTTTTGGTTTGTTTGTTTTTTTTTTTTTTTTTTAAGCAAAATATTTTCCTTCATTATTTTCTTAATAAATGGAGTGAAAAAGAATTAACGACAAATAAATTGAATACAGCAAAATCAAGTATTTCTCTTAAATTCCTATGGATTTCCTGTTTTGCAAAAGACTGCCTTCCGAATTAACAAAGTTTAATAGTGAAGAGTAATTGTGGGGTCTCTGTAATCTTTTACTGTGCCCTTATATCATCCTTTTTTCAAGGGCAAGGATGAGAGATAAACAAATTCCTGGTAACAGTCATATTTAAGCAAGGATATATTGCAGCGATCTCTTTGTTTCCCTCCACTTCTTGACTTCTTCCTTTGTTGTCCTCTGATCTTCCACACCTAACCAACTTCAGAAGTGTCCCTCTTTTTTTATTTTTTGCTTTTACAACTTGGATATGCTGGGAGCGGTCAGCTGTGTGCGCATACATAGTGACGCAGGATGGATTTTCACTGAAGCATGGTCTTGGAGCATGGAAGTCTCTAAGGCATTTTGTGGGAACAAAAAATCTTACGTGAAAGTGTAATGAAGATACAGGAAAGACAGGAATTATTGCAAAAGAAATGCAGGAGTGAGAGGAGAGGCTTTTATTAAAGAAGTTCAAGCTTTTATATACATTCAATGTTTCTAATATGTTTCTTAATAAATGTATTATCAACTATCATTATACCTAATGCAGCCACAATACTGTACTATTCTGCAGTCAGGATGGGAAAACTCCATTAGCTCTTTAATAAAATAAAATCATCAACAGTCATCATGACTCTTCTTTATGCCTGGTATTAACTAATACACTGGGAAGTCCAGTGAGTAGACACAACAGAACACAAAATCCTCAGTATTTATTTAAATGTGTATCATGTGTCGTCTTCATATTATTTCTAAAGCAGCTTTAAAAAACTTTTGCCATTGGAAGGTATTAAAAAATAAACGCCATTCAGATTATCCTGGTAGTATAGCAGCACTGGAATGGATAGTTACTCTTTTACTACTTTTGACAATGTAAACCTTTAATAAAATAAACAATATTGAAACAATTTGAAGTCTAATAGTTCATGAACTTTAATGGGCCTATGGGCACAAACTGAAACGAAGACTAGATTGTGAAATGAAACATTAGCTCAATACCAGCCAATTCCAGTTGTGAAACTGGCTGCAGACAAATTCGGCTTGGAAGCTGAAAAAACCCAAAGCCCACACTCAATCCACAATATTCGGTTGCTCCCATTTCAAATATTTTTCATACGAACCCTATATGAGCATGCCCACTTCTGACAGAAGCACTCTGAAAACATTGCAGGTGCTTTTTGTTTGATGGTGGGATTTTTCATTTTTCTTCAATCAAGCATAGTTCACATTTTTGTGTTCTTAGCAACATTTCCTTTCTATGTTTCTATAAAATTAAAAGTAATTTCAAATTTGAAATGTAAAGCTAGCTCCATCTTTGCTCATACAAAGTGTAGGTGCCACGACTAAATAGCAGTAAAAATGCTGAGATGTACAACTCTTAAAAAAAACAAACAAACAAACAAACAAAAAAAGCAGCTTTGAAGACACAACATCAACTACAGCCTTAACATTGAACATATTACATTCCCAAGTTAATGGAGATAATTTGCATATAATGCCACAAAGTTATTCGACTGAAGTCTTGAGGTTGAATCTACAGTTTATTCACTGTATTTTTTTCACCCTTAGAGCACTTATGTATTGTACGGTACATTTTATCCAGAGCTTTGCAACCTTTTTCTTTTTATGTCTGGACATCCATTTACCCACAAATCCCAGATTTCAAAAGTTTCGTAGAAAAAAATAGGAGAGCTTGACTTATACATTTGAAGCTGGACATTTCCATGCCTCGGGGCAGCCCGTGGGACAGGCTTCAGACTCCTCGGCTTCGTGGGGACTCCTGGCCCCCTCCCAGCGCAGCGAAAGCCCCGCTTTAAAACGCATCGACACATCTGGTTTCAGAACACAGGTCTGTTTATAAAACTGCACACTGAGTACTCGGTGTACATTAATTTGACTTGAGTTGCATTTTGTAACATGAGCAGGTGACTTCGCCCCCACCCCCCCCACCCC
>VYZM01001913.1:79435-111054 GCA_013398915.1 Dromas ardeola
CAGGCACCTGCACGGCTGAGGTGTCAAAGAGTCTCTGTCCAGAGAGAGGATTTGGAGTTTCTTCGTCATCTTTTCTTCTGTAGACAGTCTTAGGAAGTTAACTAGCATGAAATAATTTTGAGGGCGAGGGGCAGGAGGATAAAGCTCGCTTTCTTTCCCTGTTATGAAAATGAACTTGATTTTGGTGTCCAGTTTGATAAACAAGGATAGTCAGAGCTAATCTGTAACTCAGCTGAGGTCTGCTTCTTGCCAAATAAAATTAAGATCTTTTTCAACTTTCAGGGATTTAGAGACCACATCTAATTGGTTTCAAACCCCCGGAGGAACTCAGTAAGTAAACAGGATTAGTTGCAGATATGAGCCCACTAAAGTGGGACACAGGTCAGGTCTTCAGACTCCAGCTCTGCTCTGTCGAAGCAGGCACTTAAGGTCTCCTGATGTTTCTGTGTCAGTAGCCGCAAAAAAAGGTTTTACTGCTGAGAAAATCATTGGAACGGCAATTTCCTGCAAGCTCCAAAGATTTAACTTCACACTTCTATTAAAGAAAAAAGTATTTGAGTTGACATGTATTAGGGTATTGTGATTATGACGTGATGGCACAACTGGTAACTTGAAAACGCATGTTTACAAGGCATAGGCAATCACATTTCCAACTGTTGTCCTGTAGGGATAGCCAGGTGTCCTTCAAGAAGTTGCCATCTTGACTCCACGTAGGTACCATGTTGCATCGTTTGCGCTGTCAGTTCTTGCCAGCAGGACACGGTGAGAACTTTGTTCACACTGACCTTGTCTTTCAGATCCCTCCCAGCCATCCGGAAAAATGCAAGGAAAATCAAAACCATTACGCAGCCTTTAGCAGCTCAAGTAACTGCCCTCGTGAATGTAAGCAGGTAGGTCTCTGTCAGTATATTTGCTCTTCAGAGATAAAATAATCCAGCCAGCTGCATTAATTAAAAAAAGAAAAGGACCTAAAATACTTTGGGGCTCATTAAGGTTAAGAATAACAACATGATGTGATGACAGATGCAACTTGCAGAGTTTCTGAAAATAGCAGGTTAAAATGTAAATATCTTTTAATAAATAATTTTCCTGCAATGTAAAAATAAATGATATTTCCTTTGGCAGTAATAGCTGATTTAATCTTTAGCTGGGAAGTTGTTTTGCTCATAAAATATCATTGTGCTACAGAAAAAAAATATTATTTTGTTGTTTTGAAAGACTTTTGTAATCCACGATAAACTGGGTGACTCTACTTATGTCCGAGATAAGCGCCAAGAGTGATGCAAGCTCCCACCAGAACCAGACTCAGGATAGTCTTCAGAGAGATCCAGGAGAAATCGAACAAAGGCCTCATACTGTTGCCATACAACTCCACGAAGGCATCCTAGAAAGGGAAATAACCGAATGTCAGAATTGCAGTAACTTTTTCAGCAAGGGAGGGCAACTTCTTCACGCTCAGTGGTCGTCCAGAAATCACATCAGAAAAAAAACCCACACAAACCTATTAAAATAGTGATTTGGGAGCTATGTTTTTGTGCAGTGCTTAACACAGTCTTCTCCTGCCTATTTCTTCAGAAGTATTGCTGTAATCACTCACGGTCGTGACTTCTGCTTTAGGCATGCCCAGTCTAACAGAAAATATAGGAGTATAAATTTTTAAATATGAGTACCGCCATTTTGGCTCCTGACTGTTGTATATGCAACCATACACAAAGGAGGTAAACGGACCTTCATTCTCCAAACCTTTCGTTTCCACTGGACATGGGTCATCTATATTGCTGGTCAGCTTTGCTGAAAATAAGGCAGTATTTATTTCGTTCCCCTTGGGATGGGTTCAGAAGACTACGTGGAGTAGCCACAGATGTTTCTTGTGTATGAACTGAAGCTGTTAGGGCTGTGTTACACCTTCGACAGTCTTTCACAACTGTCACCAAAAGGGGTGGCACCTTGGTCCTGTGCTCCTGCTAATCATGCCTTGGATGTGGCAATGGTCTGGCTGTAGGGTCTACTGGGCCAACCAGCTGATCCAACAGCCCTGCCTAAAAACGAGCTGTCTTGCCATGGGATCGTCTTGTCGGTCTGACTTGCCCTCCAGCCTACAGCCAAGACATTCAGCTAGAGGAAGAGGAGGGGAAGAACAGAGTCATGCCACTGCTCATGGCCGCCCACAAGTCACCTGGCGTGAGGTGCAGGGGGATTCCTCTCCCTCAGCCCAGCCCAAACCACCCTGGGTTTCTCCTTCAACCTGCAGTCCTCCATGTATGGAGGAGAGCTGTTTTGTGAAGCTATTCTGGGGAAGTCTGGAGGTGCGTGTAGGCACACAATGGAAAGGCTGTTTAAGTAGCAAAGATAAAGTTTTTGTGACTCATAAATACGCTGGGATTTGACTGGGCGAGTGATGAGATGGGTGATACTCTGCAAGTAGCGCCTTTCTTTCAGGCTGCAATTCCTAACAAACGTGAAGCTTCAAAGCATTCCTGAGAGATGGATAAATCACACCGTATGGCATGATAGCAGTAAATGGCAAAGCTGAATGACTTTAAAAATGAGACAAGACTGATGGTGCCATTTAGGGCAACTCTTTTATTGTGCAGCCAATGGAGGTCTGCTCCCAAACTACTGAGATAAACCCACGAAATAGCTATCTAATGTGGGGGTTTCCGTCTCTATCTTTATTACTCTGGAATTCCCATTTTTGGTAGAAGCTAGCATTCTCTATTTATGTTATAGTGCCTTTAGCTGTTTTGTAATGTTACTATGCTAGGAGGTAACCTGCCTTCTAAAAGTGCATATATGTTATGGTTTACAGCAGGAATTAAGGGGAAAGTCTCCATTATTAATATAAACCTTCCAGCCAAGTTAATTTTCTGTAAATTATGTAGTCAAATTAGCCTCCATCATTAGCCATCTCTAGTTATTGTCAGAATAAAAGCGTTTGTGGTTTTACCACGAGAGGGCGTGTAAGGTTTTTTAATATTTTGCCATTTTGACTCCTGTTCACTAGGCACTGGGTGAGATTCAAATACATAATAGGCATTTACTTCCAAAGTATGTTATTACATTAAGTCATATTGGTGCATGTTATAGGTAAGAGTGGGTGTCAGTAGGTAAGAGTTGGTAACGGAATAGCTATAGGCTTTGGCCAACAGATGACCTGAAAATACATCTGCCTCCTGCTATTTCTTAATGCTTGTTCCTCCAGGCAATCATTTTCAAACTTGGGTTTCCAAAGGTATATTCTTAAGTGAAAGCAGCTTAACCTTTGGGGGGAATGTTTTAATGCAAACTCTTCATTCCGGAGAAAATTTGGCAACTTTTGCTTAGCTGCCTGGTTTTTGAAACAGACATTTGCAAACTCTGGCCTTAATACTCCGCTGTGCTGTTGCAGAGCTGAAAAAGCACACTCAGTTTGCTGTGCAGCTCTTTGGAAAGCTGCTTTTATTTCTCCTTAAGGCTATGAAGTAACACAATATCCTAAAATGTTACAGACTGGGCTAAATCCTGTTGTCGCCAGTGCAGACTCCCTGACTTCCATGGGAGCTTTGTCTATATAGGGAGTTCAAGACCAGGCCTTATGAAAATACAAGAAGGGTAAAGTTCAACACTTGGTGATATTACTATGGGTGGAAAAGAGAGGAAATGAAAAAAAAAAACCCACCCATGGAAATGCAAGTCACATGAAAACATTTTAACCTTAAGATTTCCATGGTTTCTTTCTGTGGGGAAGGTCTCACTTCTGTATATTCATGACAGCCAATGCGTACCCAGTATCAATATCAAAATGAGCATATTTTGTGCCTCCCTTCTATCCCAGTGTAGCAACATTCCTTCCAATTTGTCTGGGAGACCATTATCTAGTGATTTGGTAGAGCTCCTGGTATTGGGTATGAAGATGGACTTGAAGACAAGGCAAAAAAAACTTGAAGACAAAGGCAAAAGTATGGCATAAGCTATAGCTCAAAAGAGGAATGTTAACAAAAAATGTGCAGCATGCAGTATTTTTTCGTCCGAGATTATTACAACAATAACATGAACCCAGCCTAATGGTGTCTGCACTATATATTACAAGTAGCTCTTTATGATCGTTCCCCCTCCCCTTCTCAAACATCCTGATTAGGCCTATTTCCGAAGCTTGTTTGAACAGCCTGTCACTATTTGTTTAAGTTTCAAACCTGTTTTAAATAAACACATGTCCATTTTATGTACTAAAACAAGGAGGGGGGGAGGGAAGCATGACCGGTTGCCGAAAACTATTTTTTCACAAAGAGAACCCTTAACAGAATCTCAACTGTTTCATAAGGTTTGTCTCCTTCTGTAAACCCATGTACTTGTCACTGGATTTTTGTCACCTAAACCGGACTGTTTAAAATAAGAGAATCTCTGCTAAACCAAATAAGATTAGGAAAATTGCTTGAGACACTTGATGTCCTCTGAAAAGCACTCTTTATAATGAAAGCAAGGGTTCCCTTGGCAAATAGACCGAGGCAAGTTCTGGCTTGGTCAACCTTTCTGGAAGTCTTACACAATTGGAAAGAAAATGGTTGCAGGCCTTGCTTTTAAGGCCTACCTATTCAAAATTTAATGGAAAGTTTATTTACGTCCATATCCTGGATGTAAAATTATATCAAGGCAGTTAAAAATTATATGGAAAAGAACTCTTCATTCAGCTCTGTAAGTTTTTAAAAAGTAATTTCTTCAGAAGCTTTTATTAAGTCGAATCAGCCCGTTGCTGGTTTACTATGCAACTTCACGCTGACTGTTTCTGCGAAGCAAGAAAGGTGGCAGCGGGGAAGGGAAAGATGCTCTGCCCAAGCTCCTCTTAGCACCAAAGCACCCGAGATGCCTGCCTCACCTCCCTGGGCTCCATTGGCAGGCCAGGAAGATCGCCCCGAAGGCAGGGAGGACATAGCTGTGTTCCTGGCTGCAGTTTCTGGGATTTGCAGGGAGCCCAGGGCAAAAGGGGAGTTTGTCACCCTGGGAGGATTAGGAGGCGTGATAGCGCACTGAGACAGGGCAGTCTCCAAACAAAGCATCCAGATCACACTACCCTGCTCTTCCGCTGGCCCAAATTCGGCAGCTCCGATCCAAGAAACAAATGTCATCTCTAATTGCGCAGGCATTCCTTCCCTGCGCGTGGAGCCGAGTTTGTTCAGTCTTGGTCCTTTTCGCAACTCAGCCTTCACCCCGGCTCGAGAGGCAAGGCTCAGCGTCTCAGCCGCAGAGAAGTATGTACTTCCCAGAGGCTGCGCCCAGCGAAGCCTTACGGATCAGACGGCTCCTTACTGAAAACAGGGAGGGAGAAGGCAGTTTCAGCCTGGCATTTCTGACTGAGGGGGCGATGGGGAGAGCAAACACAAGGAAGTAAAGGCTTCCTTTTTCTACCTGAATCAAACAGCTGGTGAGGAAGTGACTTTATTTCCCTCGTTATCATTGGGTTGACAGGATATCCTCTTGAGCCACAGTGTATTGAATGAAGAGCCGGTGAGACTTCCATTTTACTGAACGAGAATTGCCTTGCAGCTATTTTACGCTGCCCTCTCTGTGACTCCAAAACAAACAAACAAACACACACTAGCTCCTGGCTTTTGAAGAAACCCGCACAGGTCTGAAGGAGGTGGCTTTGCCACCCATCATGGGGCAGGAGAGGGAATGGCATAAATTTTGATGCCAAGGTTTAGCAGCTGAATGACTTTTCCCTCACCCCTGCCTCCACACGAATGACATAAATTCTCATAAAAGCTTTCGTTCCCAAATGGTAACTCGTTTCAGAAAGAGTTTGGGGAGGGAGCAGAGAGAGCTGGTTAAGTCGTCCCATGTTTTCTATGCAGTGAAACCTCATTAAAATGTCATCTTGAAGCTAAGGAGAAAAGTTCTTGGAACACAAAAAATAGACAAATCTGTGGCTGTTCTTTTCCCAAAGAGTTTATGGGTCTTTTATGCAAGCTTAAGTCGTGAGTACATGCAAATAAGGACTGCTCAGACCTTGACCATGTTGTGCCGAGGTGTGGTGTTTCGTCAGGTCGGTATCTTTAGAGAGGCCGGTATCTTTTTACGCCTGGGAGTGCCGACATGCCGGCAGTCCAGCCAGGTGCATGTTATCGAGTTATAAAGGGAAGGAAAAGAAGGTGTCACCACACAAGCCCTGCCGACCACGGGCGTGGAACCTGCCCGGGGAGTGGCTTTGGCACAAGCACCCCTGATCAAATCCCCATCCAGATTTATTTTTTTTCCCTCCTCACCTTTGGGTCTGTTCTGAATTCTCTGTTTCCACAATGCCCAATATAGTTCTAGGTCTGCAGCTGATGTGTTAGCTGCTGGCTGCATAACCCTTTTGTTTCTCCAGTGACATCTGAGGTTTCTAACTTTGGACAAGACTGGTTCTCATCACAGTGGTCTTGCCTAACTTCTTTGTTCCTTCTCCTCTCCTTGCTGTCTATTGTATAAATTCTTGCATCAGTCAGCCTGTGATCTTGGAGGCATATCTTGCAGGTCCTAGTCTTGCCAGGCTCTCACTGAAGTCCGTGTGAATTGAAATCAGTGGAAATATGATTTACATAAGGCTGACTAAACATGGCACTCAGTTGGAGACAGCCAAGGAGCAGGGACTACTTGTGGCGACGTTTGAAATGAAAACTGACGCATATGCTTAGATATATATAAATGTGAGTGGTTATAGTAATGGGGATGACTAATCCTCCTGTCCACGCTCCCAGAGAGTGACCCTGCTGGCAGGCAGATTTCCTCCGGACCTCTGTGAGATGAAGGACAAACCCAGGCTTTGGGGAATGGTCAAGCCATCTCTTTAAACACAAGATTTGCAAGGTGTTGATCATTCAGCTTGCATGGAAACCCATGCCGTGCTCAGACTAGGCTGCATTCTTGTTAAACCAAGTCAGTATGAAAAATGTTTCAGTAATTTAGTCTTGGCATCTCTGCTTAATTCAGTTAGACGTGGCTCTGCTATATGCAAAAGTCCAGACCTAGTGGAGGCTGCCTTGTTTTCTTATTCCTGGAAAGGCCCACACGAAAATGAGGTATTTCTGGCATCGGCATAACAGCTGTAATGTCACTACAGCAGCTAGCTGGTGGTATTTAATGGGTGCCACTTCTGAGGGAGGAGTATTAGCATTAATGAGAGAAAGAAGGCAGGAAGGCCTTCTGGACAAAATCCTCAATGTTCAAAAAACATGGTCAAATCTGCTCTACTCGATTCTGCACGGTTTACTTTTTAGGTCTTTTGTGGGTTGATAATCATATTCAACTAATTTGTTATTTATTTGCATCAATATTTAGCAGTCTTAGTTTTATTTTCCGATCGTAGCCCACTTAGGTAGAGTGCTAGAAGCTGTGTGTAACTCGTACCTAGAAAACAAATGTGTCCCTGCACATACTTTCATGTATCGCTGTTGCACCGAGAACTGTTCAGTTTTAGGCCACCTTCTTTTCCTTCTACTCAAATTTATCAAACCCATTCTAGTGAGTGGTTATACAACATTAACACAGTAAACTTAGAAAACACTCATTTATGGATTTGTGGATCACTTTGAAGGAGAGAACAAGTGTCACAGAGTTGCTGGGGGGGACTCGTCTCATCCCGTAACATCACTCTTACACCTGCATCCTCTAAAAAGAAGCTAGGTGCATTAGGATCCCGTCAAATCTTCAGAATGACTTTAAAATGAAAAAAATGACAAAACGGGTCTGAATGACAATGCAGGCCTGTTTCTCTCAAAATCTTGTCTAAATTCTCCCTCTTGCTCGTGACTTACTTTCAGTATGAGTGACCTTACACTGGAAATAGCCCACCTAATCCAAAAGCCCGAATCTGATGATTTGGCTGCAGCGGGTACATTGGTAGTAGAGGGAAATGTGAACACATCCCCCGTTGTGTTCCCTGCCTGCTCCAGCTACCCGGGCTGCCGCAAAAGAGTTAAATCACATAAACCGTCTGAGAAATGGGAACCGAAAGTAGCTGCTTGTAGAAATGCTCAAAGTGCTGTGGCACGGCATTTGTCATCAAGGCCATGGAGGGTTTTATTTAAGAAGTGCTTCCAGCTGTGCCGGGCTTGAGGCACAGGTATTTGCGGAGGTAGAGAGGGGGAAAGCAAGTGGGCAAGGCTGGTGAGGAGGGCCTGGATCTGGCCAGAAAAGGCAGAGAGCACGTGAGGACGAGAAGGGTGAAATCGGACCAGTCTGAGCAGGTCGTCCCATCGGCTGAAGCACGAGGGACCAGTCACACATTTTTCTGCTTCTTGTTTTAACACCCCTCAGGGAAACACTCCATCCTGCGTTTGTTGCCTCAACACTCAGTTCTGACCCCAATCCCTTTGGCTTGACCAACTCGTGCTTGGTGTTGAGCAAGAGTAACGCAGAGCCGGAGTGGTGGCCGCGGTGCTCCCGGCACCGTCTGCAGAGGTGCCACCTGTCCCTCATGTGACTCTTTTTTCTAAATCTTGTGACAATCAACTGATTTACAGGGGGAATGAGACAACACAGCTAACCTTATGATAAAGTAACCTCACGATAAATCTGCAATGTAATGAATAAGCGCAAAAAAAGCTCATGCTGTAGACTGCAATGGACAGCTACACTTCTACCAGCAGCCACCTGGAAAATATGAATTTGTGCATGTGTTTTCTTTGGCAGCTGACACCTCATTAGCAGCCCAAACCATTTCTGCTCACCTGTAAAAGCCTTACTTGAGGCAGAGAACAGGCAGCATTTTTTGGTTATTGCTTTCTCTTGCCATTTCCCAAGCCAGCCCTTGGGTGCTGTACTCCACCGGGCAGCGTGTGTGTCAGCGTGTGTGTCAGTGTTAGCTATCGGGGAGGCAGACGTGTCCTGGCTGTCAGGCAGCCCGATGGAACAAGCTGCACGTCCCCCCCCCTTCCAACACGGTGCAGGCAAAAGTGGAGGCCTCTCGGTGGCTTGCTCCATGTTTTCATCGTTTCACAGCTAAGTGGTCATGGGAAATTACAATAAGGGGAAGTTCCTGGTCTGCATCTGCTCAGAAGAGATTGCTTTTGGTCTGGGTGCCTCCCCCCCACTCCTCCTTCTTGTCCTTTCTGTCCTGTTCACCTCGTGCGCAAAAGAACAAGACCTGGGAGACAAACGGAAGGTGAAGGAGCAAGGAAAGGAATGAGGAGAGTCTGTGTAGACTGAGGCAAGTGGGAATTGAGGCAAAACAAACTGGTGAAATAGGACGGGTGAAAACTGCCTGTGCCCACAATGAGCTGAATCCTACTTTTAAGCCAAGATAGCTTTGGAAGTTGTCTTGCCCTTTGTGGGAGCTGCTTATAGGTTAGGGTTGGCTGGTAAATCTTTAATTTTTGGGTTCATCCGGAAAGTCTTTTGTTATCAGGAAGAGCTAACAGAGACTATATGAAAAAACAAGGAAGAGTCAGTGTAAGAATACAATTCACAAACAGACTGAAGGACTTTGTTTTGTTATTCAAAACAGCTCTTAAATTCATTTGCCTATACAGTTGTAATCCATTAACTATGACCATTAGATTTATTCAAATGCCACAATGCAAAACCAAAATACGAAGACTTAATAAAATGCAAACCACCCCTGCCCCTCCACCTCCAAAACCAACACCAAAACAGGCATCCTACAGGAGAAGTGGGATCCTCCTCCCATCCAAAAGCAAGTACCACTGGGATGTTTGAAAGCGACACACCTCCTACCCATATACTCTGAAAAGAAATAATGTCTTGCTGATACAAGAAAGGGCACAAAATCTGTGTGTTCCCTTTTAGCAGGAAGCTTTAGAACTGAAAAAATGTTAGAGACCGGTAGCAGGAGAAAAAGGATTATTCTGTACTTCAGGGGCGTTGCTGGTGTCACTGTTCTGGCCAAATCCCTCTATGGAGATATGGCTGGTACCAGCTGAAGGAGTCCGCCAGCATGGTTGAAGTACCTCCCAAACAATGTGAGTTATACTGGCAAAGGGACTCCTCTATTTGGTGTAAGTCTACTTAAGTCTACAGAGTGGGGAAGGGAATCATGCCAAAATAGTTATCTTTGTAGGGTAGGGATGTGATTTTTTCCCCATGAGATAGTTATGCTGGCCAGACTTTGTCATGTAGACCCTAGGAACTTTTATTTGCAAAATAAGACTGTAATTTATTTTAACCAGATGTTAAGCACTGATCTGTGTCTGTGCATTCACAGTGCACTCCAAGTAATTTTTACTGTGAAAGACATATACCTCGGATACCGGTGAGATTTTAAAAACATAGTGCTGAATCTTTAAGGCTGTGGTGGCCTTACCTATCCTTTTGGTGGTGATATGTAGTTCCCAATGAAGTGAGACGGTTTTCTGGGTATTAAGTTTTCCACCTATCAATCGGATCCTCTACAGGTCCTGTAAGGCAGAAGGCTCAGCTCTCCCGTCTATCAGACACTCACATCAATTGCTGGAGCAAGCCATGCAGTTCCTTACAACCTAATGGTTGCTGAGAGCGCGGGGTGAGAGCTGAGGTGACCTAGGATCTCTCTTTTTCGTAAAAGAGCAGGAGGTATGAGTGCCAGTCCTCTGAAACAACAAATCCCTCTTTGTTTTCTTTCGTGCCTGGTGTTCCTGAGAGGAGGCAGGGGTTGGTTCTGCTACAGGACAATGATCATCAGAGTGGTCACATAGCTGTCACTGGAGCCTGAAGTACCTACCACTATCAACAAGTTACACATACACATCCCTGGGAACAGCTGAAATGCAGCTTAGCCTGCATTCCTATGGCCAGTCATTCAAAACAGAAACTAAAGGATTTGGTTAACTGCTGCTTTTTTTCTTTTTTTTTTTTTTTTTTTCATAAGCTTGCATGTCCTTGCAGATCATTCACAATGGACTGAGCATTTATATTTCCTGTTGACATCCCTTGAAAGGGAGAATGCCAATAGAAATTGGATCTTTTAATGAACAATTTCTGTGGACAGCAAGTCAGATGAAAATTCATGAAGGATTTAAATCTATCATTGCGACCTTGAACTAACAGCACGAGGAAGGAGAAGGCCGTTAATGTAGGCAGGAAAGACTGGTAATTACTTCAAATGTTGGTGTTTCCAAGTGAGTAGAAATTTCATGCAAAATTTCAGTTACGCAAAGGAAAGAATAAAAAACAAAATCGTGAATATCAGCCAAGAAAAAATAAATGCATTACCTATGAAATCAGTGCTTGAAAGCTTTCCCACTTTCTAAAATAAATAAGACCCCACAGATCAGAAAGTGCAGATCAAAATTAATGTAAGGCCTTAAACCCAGCCAGTTGCTTTTTTTTATTACTTCTAAGCGCAGGTGGGTCCACACGGCAGAGTGTAGTTCTGTGGAGAGGAAGAGAGCGCGGACCTTGCCCTGAACAAGCCAACTCAGGGGCAGGTACAGGGGTGCAAGCGCTATAGGTGTATTAGAACAGTCCTCCAGGTGGGCCAACCATTCCTGCTGTGAAACTACTGCAACCACTGTTTAGCCAGCCCAAGTATCCCCGTGCAGCGCTGTGCTGTGTCCTGTAGACATGCCCTGAGGCACTACTGGAGAAAAAATGATGGATCCTGCTGCCCGCAGAGAGTCTTACAGCACTGCCTTCCCCGTGCAGCAACGTGCGCAGTGACTCTTGCGCCAGCAGCTGCTGCTGAAAGGCCAGTTTTTCTTGCCCAGTCACTTCAAAGTAGCCTCAAGAATTTCATTAAAGCATTAATCTGCAATTAAAGAGCTGCCCTTGCTTAAGAGCCAGAGGAAGTGATTACAAGAGCTGAGGGAGTAACGTGTGGAAGAGGGAGAGGGATGAGACCTGGAAGTAGGTACAGCAATCATCTAGAGGATGACCACAAATAACTCCCGTGTGCAACCACCTCCTGCGTCTGTATCTCTTCGGGTGATGATCTGTGCCCATCGTGATGCTCTTTTCATTGGAGTTCTGCCATTGCTGTCAACCCGCTTCTTCTCCCCTAGATCTTCCATCACCACTGCCTGCTGCTTCTACCCCTGAGTGGGAAGGCACAAGGATGGTTTCCATCAGCTTTGCATCAGTAGAGGCTTCTTGCAACAGGGGTAACTCTCAACTGGCAATTTATGGCTGGAATCTAATGTATAAGTGACATAACCCACCCAGGAGCTGCCTTGAGAACCTCCTATAATTAACTGTTGCTGCTATAAGTTTAGACAAACCCAGGAAATCACATGCAAAATTCTGTCTGATTTGCTATCTAATCTTCTTCTATCTAGGTTCTTATACCACACACATTGCTGTGGTATCTGAGCATCTTGGTGCCTGGATGCAATTCAGTTAAACCCTTTTCAAGCTAGCAGTCTAAGCTGCAGTCCTGACACTTCTCTTACACGCAGCCAACTGTTTTGCTATGAGCAAACTGTGAAGAAGCTTCTTCAAAGGCTCCCTGAACGTACCAGCTTCTCTTGTCTTCCTTTCCCAGATAATGTAAGGTTGGGAAACGTGCCAAGCATCAAGCTAAACCGAAAGAGACATTCAAATTGCAGCAAGTACAAGAGCCAAGGGAGCCCAGTCTGCCAGAATGTTATTGTAGCGTCCTCAAGAAGCTCACGGCATTAAGACTTCATTTTGTTGTGTGCCTGTCTGTCTGTCTAGGGGATGCTCCACTGGAGGCCAGAAAGTCATTGCTTCCTCAATATTAAATACAAGTGTCTCGACCAACTAGAAACCATTTGTTAGCTTCAAACTTTCGAGTCAGTTTTCTTTCTTTTTCTTTTAAGATTGGAGGCGTTTGATCCTACAGTTGCTGTCGCTTGAAACAGAACTTCTGCTTTCAAGAGGATCTTAGATATACCCTTTTCTGATGACCGTACAATCGAAGCAAGAACACAGACAGGGACCAGCAGTCAAAAAGGTGATGAAAAGAAGCTGTATTATTTCTGGATGAGAAATACTAGATATGAGTTTGATTGATTTAAGCCCAAGTAAGGGAAGAGAAAAGTTTTGAACTTATCTACACTTTAACAGTAAAGAAGCAATCCTCCCCCCAGGAGGAACCATTTATACTGATATCAAAGTGTATTCTGACTCATTAACTGAAATATGTTGTGCTGGTGGAAGACAGTTATATCAGCAAGATTTTGTCTACATAAGGGTTTCCACCAGTATAATTTATATCCATAAAAAAAGTCAGATGCATAACTGACATGGGTGTAGAGTGCAAACCAGGCATGAAACACAGAGGAAAATTTGCAGGCCAATGTTTTGGGCTATGAATTTGATTTTTACAAATTTTTGTTTTAAAAGTTCCTTTATGTCTATAATGGGAGCAGTTAAAAAAAAAAAAACAAACCAAAAAAAAAACCCAAACCAAACCCAACAATCTAGAGCAACACAAGCATCAAGGAACCAAAAGAAAACCAAAGCCCCCTCCTTTTTTTGGCTATTTATTCCCACACCGTTAGCCATAGAGTTGGGGCGGGGAGGGGAAGAAGCTGAACTGAGCCTGTGATCACGGCATTAAGTTGATTTGACTATTAGAAAACTTCAATTTAAATGTTCCCCACGGGGATTCTGGTATTTATTTCCTTATTTACTTCTTGAGCCTATTTAATGCTTTGACCTGAAGGAAGAAGATTTTGCACAAGGAAGAGGATTAAAGCTTCAAATTAGTTAAAGATGAAACAAATCTATTGATTCATTAAAGCCCAGTGTTCTCAGTGTCACCACTGATACTATCATATATTAAACTGTTAATATGCTTGAAGTGAAGAAAAAAGACATTTTCAGCATAGGTTACAGATGGCTTTTGCTTGGAAAAAATACACTGCTCCTTTGCATCCTTTTTGCCTAACGTTTTCAGTCCCAATCCAAACGGCCTTGCTATATGTATACATAACAACCATGGGAGGGCTGGTGAGTCTCTTGTCATGCCTGCCTGACCCTGTATGTTGGTTTTAGTCTTATTTTGTCATCTCTGGCCACTCCCAAATTGTACCTCTTAACTCGCACCCCTTTCATTCATTGGGTTTTTTTGCATGCTTTGTTCATGTACTGGCTTTCCTTCTTGTTGGTGTTCCTTCAGTTATTCCTTGTGTGATTTCTTCTTTCAGCGGCTGTGTAGCCTTCTATCAGTCATTACCTCTGTTTTCACTATTGATTTTCACACATCCAGTACTACCTTGCACAGTTTCCGCAAAGCATTTGTGCATACACAAGTTACGCCTTTCCTTGCCCGTACATTGCTTATTCCCATCTGTAGAGTTGAAGTTAGTGGAGACAAATGCGTGATTGTCATCGTGCCAGCTAATCGTGCTTGAGCCGTGGTCCCAGCAGGTTTTAACTGCAGCTGGCTGCCACAATGCTGAGCGCAGCCTAGGTGGATGTAACTGCCAAGTCACTGTGGGCCCTGTGCCAAGGGGACTCTTCAAGGTTATGCTGTGACACAGTAGTAGCCTGCAGTGGAGACTCGCCCTGCCCAGTACTCGGTGAGACTCCAATACCCAGTTTGTGTCTCAAATAAACCTAAGCTGAGGTGGTGTTCCTCTAGAAGCAAGCATGGTTGGGTAGGAGTGTTTGAAACAAGGCTTAGTACGAACACCAGTTGTGTCTGGGTTGCTCCGAAGCCAACACAAGACCGTGCTTGGAAAGCAGGGGTACCCGGGCACTGTACAGCTGTAGTTCAGCACTGCTTCTCCTAATATGTGGAAGGCACAGCGTTGTCTGTTTTATCAAGAAGCTGGTAGCCGCTGAGCCATACAAGAAGTTGTCTGAAGGCTTTCACGCTCTTGGGAGGAGGAGCAGCTCATAAAGCTGCATTTAGTACTTCACCTCTGGCCAATTTTTAAGGGTGGATTTAGGATGAGAAAGATGAAGTTGCTCTTTGTTGAATTTCTTAGATACCAAAACACATACTTATGTCACAGTTTTTAAAGCATCAACTCAAAGAGATGAAAAGTATGATCCACGAACATAGGAGCTGCTACACTGAATTAGCCTTGTGGTCCACCTAGACGTTAGGGCTCAATGAGTCAGCTACAATCGGTTTGTGATTAATACCTGAGTTAAAACCAGCTTCTTCCTTTTGTGTGTCACTTTTCCAAGATGCTGTCGTGTTAAGTGTCAAGAACTCTCTCTCCTAATCTGTGTGCCTCCTGATCTATTTGGGATCTATTTGGCATAGGGGAGTAGCCAAAGTCCCTATTGCCACAATTTTATTAACGGTTCTTTTGAGTTCAACATTGCTCACTCAACTTCCTTTTCTTAAGCTGGATATTAGCAATGAAGACCTGCTAACGTCTTTACTTTCCAAAAGCTGTTAAAATGCTTCGGAATTTCCAGTTTAGCATTTATTTATTTGTCTTCAGAGATTCAGTTGCATAGTCCTTCCCACTTAAAGTTCAGCTAAATAATGTTCATGTTATCCTTCTATATAGATGTATCTCCTCTGCCTCTGTGGCCCAGTCTTTCTTTCCTGAACAGTTTGTAGGTAGATAATGATGTTGTTCCACTGCATTTCCCTACTGCCTCTTATTATTGAAATCATCCTCCATGGCAAAATACTCCGATTGTTCTTTTGCTTTTAAGCTTGTTACCTTTGTCTAAATACTTAGGCTTATTCAACTCCTTTTTCTGATACCTTCCCAGTTTTACTGAATTCCCTTTTATGCATTTACTGAAATTACGACTCTCCGATGGTCTTAATTGGCATCGCGTTCTCTGAATTCACAAGATGCTGCCATATATACAGATGTCTTTAATAGACATATCTGACTAATATGTTCCCCAGATCCTCGTAACTTCTGGCTTATTTGCAGGATCTACTTCTGTTCTGGTCCTCTCCGTTTTCTGGGCTCTCCTTTCCCCAGAAGGTTTCCTCACGCTCTATCTAACAAACTAAAACGCCTTCTTGCACAGTCTTTTCTGGCCACACTCAGAACTGGCATAGATCTCACTGCCTCATCAGACTTGCATATGAAACTGGGAACGACTGAGTCAAAGCCATTAGCCTTGTCTTGGACCCAGAGTTTTCTATCTAGCCAAATGATGTTAGTTCCCAGACAGTCTCTCCTACTTACTGGTAGGAAAAGCTCATCCAGTGTCTCATGATATCCATTGTTTTGGCTGAAATTAGAGAGCTTGCTGAGTTCATGTTCCTCATGACTGCGTTCCTGGGGACAACTGGGGGCGTTTGTCTCGCCAGTCTCATTCTGACTGGTGGCAAAAGCCATCTTCGGTTGCAAAGAATTGCATTTTCTGCCAGAGAAGGGTGATTCGGCCCTTCACTCTGTAGCCGAGCTTCTCTTCCATCAGGAGGCTGGCTTCTTAAAACAAAGCATTGGCCAGCTTGTGCCTAAGAGCCACCCTTCCCCTCCCAGATGACCTTTCAGCTTCTGAGCTTCCTCAGTTTCTCACAGACATTTGTGGGATTTCAGAACATTTGAAAGTAAAGAAGCAGAAGCTTTGTAAGATCAAGGGTCCTTAACAGAAGGTAAGCTATTTTAATCAGTTCCCTAGTCAAAATAAGAATTACTATCTTTTTATCTACTTGCTTAAGTTTTAGAATCATAGAATGGTTCGGGTTAGAAGGGACCTTAAAGATCATCTAGTTCCAACACCCCAGCCATGGGCAGGGACACTTCCCACTAGACCAGGCTGCTCAAAGCCCCACTGGCTTTTGGCTGGGCAAATAACTGTCAGTACTGTGTTGCCCGAGAGAGTTCTTTCTCATTCTCACTGTAATGTATCCCATTTCCCTAAATCTTCAAAAAAATATGCATTCAGGTCAGCTTCCTAAACACATGAGCAGACACCTACATGAACAGACTGAGTTTCACAGAGGGGACCTCCTGCCTTGGTTGTCTGAAGTTGGGTAGGTGCCAGACACTAAAAGTCATGGGTCAAGTAATACATTACAAAGCTACAGTTTGAATGATGACAGAGGAAGTTAAATGCCTGATCCCATTTCTAAAATTTTAATATTATGCATTAATAATCATTGCATTGATAATAATTGAATTAAAACTGCTGCGATTCAAAAAAATCTTTTCTGAAAATTGCGTTTGAATTTTCTGCACTATTTTTTTGACAGGGACCAGAGTGGAGCAATGAGATGATAAGAACAGAAAAAAACTTTTCGATAGAGAAGGCACTGGAACTAGCTGTGTTAGTAAGTAACCAACTAACTGAACAAGGACTGAATGAGTGACAGGGAGAGAGAATGTAAGGATGGCGATTCTGCACTCCCAGCCCTCATCATGCAAGAAACAGAGGGATTTCAATTACATAAGGAAAGACAGGACATTCAAAGCTGGTAAGAGGACATACTTTTGCATGGGATCCACAATTAGAACATTTTATTATACAAAGTATTTAAATTAGATGATTGCTACAGGATGCTGAGAAGTGAGTTTAGCAAGCTTCAAAGAATAATTAAATATTTCTATTGTAAACAAAAGCTGTTAACAGTTTTTAAAAAATAACACTAATAGTAGTAGTAGTACTACTAGTAGTAGTAGTAATAATAATATTGGAAGCCTTATGCTTGAAGGATTAAATCAATCTGAATTCTTGGGATTAGTGTGACATCTTCAAGGGGACTTATGCAGGACAGGGGGAAGGATGGGAGAAAGAAGAGATTATCCTAAATCCGCCTCTTGCGGCATTTGTTCACCTTCATCTGAAGCAGGTGGTGCTGAGCACCCGCACAGGCACAGTCTGTGCTGGATGGATCATGACTTTGGTGAAGAAGGGCAATTTTTAATATGAGCAAGGGAGTTTTGTGTCCTTCAGTGTTTTACAAAGATTTTTTTCTGAACTTTTTAGTGTTCATGTAACTAAAAAAGACTTTGATTGAGCAAAACCCATGGATTCCTAAAGTAAGATTTTAATAGAAATTTTTAAAAATGAGCAGCATAGTACCTTTAACTTAAGAAAAAAATATAGTTATGTCTTTTTATCTGGAAAACTAATGTGACTATTTAGTATTCAAAAAAATTGCTGCAAGTTACATGCTAGTCATAATAAAAGGTTAAGAAAAGTTCAAGACAGATTTTTAAAATGGGCAAGATCTTTAATCTTAAAAGGAACATTTTCATAAAATATAAAATGAAAACTAAAAAGTAAACAGAATAAAGATTTGGTTTTGTCCATGTGCTTTATCCAAATGGAAGGAATAGTAATTAAACATATAATGACAGCAACACAAACGGAAGAGGCTGTATTTGAAAAAAAAGATAGCTGTGTTCCTTATTTAACTGAAAATAAAGCTAAATAACCTGCTAACAATACCGAATGTAAACCTGTGCCAGGGTATAAAATGCTACTGTTCAGGTGCAGCTGCCTTCACTCCTTTGCCCAGCTACAGACAACTGTGACGGTTAGTTGTGGTTTTTAAATTGAATTAATGACACCAGGGGAGCAGGCTCTCCCAGGCTGCTCTGAGGACCATCCCTTGCCACCTAGAGAGGCGTCCCTGCAGGGCTGGGGTTGATGCTGGAAGAGGCCACAGAGGTACGGCTGATGGCACTAGGGCCGATAAGGCTCCACCAAGCCTCAGATGGGCAACTGGATCCTGTGGCTGGACCCTGGGGCAGAGGGGCAGCCTGAGCGCAGGTGTCCTCATGGAGGGCCACCTGTAGGAGCAGAGCCCCAGACAGACTCCCTGCACGTCATGGCACTGCAGAAGACAACAAAGCCACGTTGAAGTCTGCAAGGCTGTATCGGTCTTTGCTTCTTCTCTACTCTCCCTAGAGGACTTCTTGGTTTATTTTTATTTTTCAACCTCCCTTGAACCTCTTTCATTTCCTCCCCTCCTTAATTATACATCACTATATTAAATATTTTTAGATAGAAGTATGTGAATATTTTTAATGACATCAAGTCTTTTAAAATTGCATTCACGGAAGAGAATACAGCATATATGCCTGTAGTGTGCCACGGGTAACGTAGTGGTGTCTTTCTCACGGTCAGCCGTGCTTCCCAAACTCCCCTCCCCCCTAACCGAGTACTTTCACTCACCTCTTTTCAGACCACTAAGCAACCACCGTCAATCACCCTTCACGCCCCAGCCCACCACTTTCGCTCTCAGTCATTTGCCCACTGCCGTGACTCTCTCAGGATGCACCTCACCAAACCATTGCAGACGCCCACCCCTTCTTACTCATGTCCCGAACCCTTTCATGCGGGCAGGGATATTCAACAGTAGCTCAGCTAGAGCTGTCTGTACTGTGGTAAATGCAGAAAATTCAAAGCAAGAGAGAGAGAGGAGATAACTGAGTGATACGGGCACCAGGTGGGAAATTCCTTAGTCAGAAGATTTAGCAGGTATGACTGTCTCAGGGGGACTGGAGAGTGCAGGAAACTCATCTGCTTGAAGTGCTTCTGCAATGCAACAACTACCCCCAGAGGTGGGTCCCCTTAGGTTCAGTAAATACAATGATCGAGAGAGAGAAAAACTCTTCCAGAAGGTGATTTAGAGAAGCAGCAGCCTAATGTGGCTATCTCCAAGTCGCCCTCTGGAGAAACCCCTCTCCCCCTCTGTTGAGTGTATGGGGAAAGTCCTTGCCTACATACTCGAGCGAGAACACCTCATTTAATCTCTGTATCTCAGTGCATCATCTGTGGATGGTGGTAATGAAGTGCTTGACTGGGGCATGTGGAGGAGTGTTCCTGGAACTTGAGTGCTACAGCAGCTGTGGAGGACTGCCTGCAGCGGGAAATTATGAGTGGCTCTGCATATGCGCAGAGCTGGGAAGTCCCCCACAAAGAGGTTGTCCATGCTTGCTCAGATCAAGGATAGATACTCTTCTCTATGTTACTCTTGTAGAAAGGGTCATGGTATTTCCCTCTGGGAGTTGCGTATCACGGCAAGTCAATTCTAGCTGGTTTATCTTAAGTGGTTTTATATTCCTGCATTAATTTGCTGTAGTAAAAGGAAGACTGCCATTTGCATTTGCATATCTCCTCAGTCTTTGAGTGGAAAATGGCAACGAGAAGAAATTTCTCAACGACTCTTCAACCTGAACGTTGCTTATCTTTTATTTCAGCCTAGTGTTGAATGAAATATCATGTCAAGCTAAAGGAGGCATCATCTGAGTGAACAATAGATATCTCTCCACACCTGTCAAGTTAAAGAGTAACTGGAAGGTACTATATTCGGATCTATTATCTTACATAAGTATTACACAAAATCCAAACATACTTTTCTCTGTAAATAAATCCAAAGGCTAAACACTGGAGATATATGTGAGACCCTACTCTCGTGAGACCCCAGCTGGAGTACTGCGTCCAGCTCTGGAGCCCCCAACATAAGAAGGACATGGACGTGTTGGAGAGAGTCCAGAGGAGGCCACGCAGATGATCAGAGGGCTGGAGCACCTCTCCTACGGAGACAGGCTGAGAAAGCTGCGTTGTTCATCCTGAAGAGAAGGCTCCAGGAGACCTTAGAGCAGCCTTCCAGTACCTAAAAGGGGCCTACAGGAGAGATAGGGAGGGACTCTTTATCAGGGAGTGTAACGATAGAACACGGGGTAACAGTTTTAAACTGAAAGTGGGTAGATTTAGATTAGATAATAGGAAGAAATTCTTTACTCTGAGGGTGGTGAGACATCGGAACAGGTTGCCCAGGGAATCTGTGGATGCCCCATTCCTGGAGGTGTTCAGGGCCAGGCTGGATGGGGCTTTGACCAGCCTGGACTAGTGGGAGGTGTCCCTGCCCATGGCAGGGGGGTTGGAACTAGATGATCTTTAAGGTCCCTTCCAACCCAAACCATTCTGTGGTTCTATGTATATGCATAAGTATATCATAGACATATGTATATTATATATATGCATATATATACATCAATACATGTGTTTGTATGTATAAAGCTGAGTAGTTTGAACAACTAAGTGAAAAATCAAGACCCATGTAAAGTAATTAAATTTAGTATTCCATTACTGTTTTCCCAGCTAATAACTGTCCTCTAAAATAGGCTGGTTTATCAGCAGAGTCTACCATTGCGTGGTTACCATTGCAATCTATCCATCTTAGACATTGTACATGCTGAGTGCTAGAGCCTGCACTTCCCTTAATCACCTCTTTCATCCACAGCCTTGAGGTCCACAGAAAGAGTTCCCCCGTTTTCATTTGACTTTGTCCTCAACGTGCTCAACTGAACTTTCCCTCAGTTCAAAGACGACCATCTCACCTGCGAAAAGCCCCCCCAGAGCTAAGCTTGCTGTTGCTACCAGGGGTATGAGGCTGTGACAATCTGTGCAGTATCTGCACAGTGACCAGGCAGACCTTGGAAGAGGACGGTCTGGACTGTGCACTGAGAGTTTCAGTCATGAGGGTCACTTAACCCCAAAAGCCTGCTGCTGCAGAAGGCCACAGACGTTTCATTACTCTTCATACACAGACATCACAGCGACGCTGTGCATAATACGGGTTTATTTGAGCTTTCCGCTTGGGACTCTGACCTGACCTCAGACCACTGAAGAGCCGATCTCATCCCAGCTAGCAGATGTCTGTGTGAGATCTTAGAGTTCTTGTCCTTCACAAGTACTTCTTAGCTCCGTCTATTGCCAATTAAATCTCCCTATTGTGACGCAAAGAATGACAGCAGCATTTTCTATGTCCACACGTTCCCTAGACTGATAAAATGCTCAGTATACGTTAAGAATATAAGTGCGCTCAGTCCATTCACAACACACAATAAGTGCGCAATTCAATTAACTAATGCAATTCATATTTCATTAGGACAGAAGCTGTTTGTGACCTTAAACGGACAACAATTTCATGACAGCATTGCGGAATATTAATTAGATAGGAAAATAACAAAGACGAATGAAACAGAGGGAAAACGCGCTGCCTGGCAGAATTGTTCTAAAGAACTTAAAAACAAAAGATGCAGTTGTTCTGCTAAGTCCTTCTTCTCCTTCCCCCTTGCTAATGATGCAGAGAACAAAACGTTATTGCCTTTCTTTGCCTCCGATTAACCATTTGTAGAGAAGGCTAGCTCAGCGTTTGTGGTATGCACCTGGTACGGTACCGCAAGGCACAGGAAAGAGAAACCTGGTTTACCTTTTGATTATGGGTATCTAAGTGAAGACCAGCTCCCCTAAGAAGAACCATTTTTATATCAGTTTTTCAAATTTGTTTCAAAGGCCCAAATATTGGGCCCTAAAATCATTTGTGAAGGAAAGTGGTAAACCAGCAACAACAGATATGACTGATAAAAATTAATTGTTAGTATGATTAGAACAAAATAACGCACAAAATCACAGTACATAAAGATTAAAGTAGAGAAGGATTCCAATGTTAAGCTGCAATTGCTGTAATATTTCTTTTTGTGATACTCTTAAGAAAATGAGAAGAGATTAATAAGGTTAGTTATTACGGTCCCGTAGTAATTTCATCCTTAATCCAAAGCATTACCACGTATGCTGACTCCTGTGTGAGAAAAATGGCTCCCTACAGTCTGTAATTCAGTTTCGTTATTTTACTATATATTGCCAAAACTGTGTCTTGTATTACAGACACATAAAAGGACAAGATCCTTTGGTTCTAGATAGTACATTTAAAGAGACAACAGAAAGATGAAACTACCAGATCAGAGTTCACGGTCTGCAAAACACGCTCCCTCCCCCCTGCCCCTCTCCCAGACTATGACTTTTGTTTTGAAGATAAAATCAGTAAATAAATTTTGTACAAAGCTGGCCAGATTTTGTATTAAAGGCAAGATGCTGTATAGGAAGCAATTGGTTGTGTAGCAAGATGTGTCTGTTAATCAGGATATTTGTTGATCTGGGTCAGTAACAGGATGGTTATTTGTCCCTGGCCAGTGGGTGGCAATGGCAGCAAATGGCTTGTAGTAGACAAGGACTGATTTTGATAAACATGTCCAGATGGGTATGATTTAAATCAGTAAATATATTGCTTTGTATAAAGACATATTTTAAAATTAAGTTTAAACCAACGTTTACATCTACCAGTCACTAGATGCTACATATACACTCTTGAAATAGTATTTGAACCAGGAGCATAATCAGTAAAGCAAAAGGAAAATAGCTTTGCCTTCTCCGATCCCAACGCCTCTGATGTTTTTCTTCTTTATGATACATTAGATCAAAGCCCCGCTGCCTGTATATTAATATTATTTAGTAGTGCTTTTCTCAAACTTACTGTGAGCTGAAGCTAATTTTACTGGAACAGATGAAGTTACTTTATTGTCAGTATTATCAAATAACTTTTTTATGCAATGAAAGCATCAAAACAGTACAGCTGCTAAACCAGAGAGATCGTAAAAAGGGAGTTTCCAGAACTGACTGATATTAGCTGCTCACCCATACATTCCCTTCCTCTCAAGTTTCAAGATGAGATTATTATAAAAAAAGGCTGATTTGTCAAAAAAAAAAAAAAAAAAAGAAAGAAAAAAAAAAGAAAATGTCTGAACAAATCTGCAAATAAACCAACTTGGGGGAATTCCCACGTCTGTGTCTGACCTCCACGATCAAAATACGGCATCCTCAACCCGATAAAAAATTCTGCTATTTTTTTAATACTTAACTCTTCACCTGATCCGGTATCTGACCAGCGCAGCTCGTGCTTCAGGAAAGCTGCACTTTTAACTGTGGTTGGCCCAGCGCGTGCCAGACCCCTCGCAGGCCAGAGGGGTGACTGCTCGGGGGACACCAGGGTGGTGGCCACCGCTGGTCACAGTGGCAGTGCCTTGCCTGGCCCCTGAGCACCGCGCTGAGTCCCCGCACCATGGAGGAGCCGGGTCCAGGCTATTTATTTGTAATGAGCACCGTTGTGCAGCCAAATTGCTCTGTACGGCTTCCTTTTTAATTTTTTTCCTGTTCAGTTTTTGGCTTGGCTGATGGAGGACGGGGAGGAAATGCATCCCAGCAAAACTGCCTCTCTTCGGACTTGCGGGGGCCTCGTCCCAGTCGGCTTGCTGGCCCTGGGCTGACCATGTTAGAGACACTGTGCTGTGATTATTTCAATTTTTTTTTTTTTCCCCCTTTTCTGGACTTAAATTTACAAATCCAATGCCAGATTTTTTTCTTTCTCTTACAGTACTGCAAAACTGGAGTCACCCCACAGCCGTGCTGGGATCTGCTCTGCGCTGCCAGCGATGCCACCGATGGCTTTTAGATAGAAGGAAGCTGAGGCTAAAGAGCAGAGAATATTTCTTGCCCCACATTGTTCTCGGAGACTATTTCTGGCACAAAGGAAGGACTCGTAAAATCACCATCAAACTTATTTTAACTAATTCCGTACGTGACTCCAAGTATTCAAAGGTGTGCGTCAAGCCTCGGAGAACTGATGGCAAATTTCGTTCCCTGGTTAGACATAGAAATAAAAATATGACACTCTAGGGGCTGCCTGGTTATAAACAGCGGGGAAAATAGCCTTCAAACGATACACAAGAATATTAACGGGAGTGGGTCCAAATATTGTATTCTAAAATGAACACTTTGATAATCATAACAATGTGGTTTGAAAAGCATCACTTTAAAAGGTCAGCTATACCACCCCCTGACTGCACATTGAAAGCATAGCGGATATATTGAGTCATACATATTGTTCATTGTCATTTGCATTTGGTGAAATCCCTGCATTTTACCCAATTTAGTAAGCAAGCACCGCCTTGGGCTCCCTTGGCAATACTCACCTCTAAACGCAGTTACTGTTTGTTGCGCTAAAACAACATCTCGTCCCATCCCGCACCAGTAAATCACTCTTCGGTCTTTTGATCAATGTTTGTCCCTTCAAGCCTGTGAGTCGTTTTGCGTTAATGGAAAGAGAGGGAGAGGCACACTAGAGCAATGCGGGTATTTTGAGATTCACCTCTGGGATTCTTTTGTTTGTGGGGGTTCTGAACAAAACGACCATCTGTATCAGTTTGCAGAGAGCCACTAGTGCATCGCAAAATCTAACTTCATATTTGTGTGCATAAAGACAGGCTTAATCCTACAAATACCATGTAGCATCATCGGGCTACGTGTCATGAAAAGGCCTTACCGAAGTCAAGTACATGTTTTGCATTACAGCCTTTTTTTAAAAAGTGTCCTCAGGATTTGACCTCCACGTCTTTTCCTTATTTTTTGCACATCACCTATCACTGGTAGGGACTGTTCGGCTTTCCAATAGTCATGTGAGTGATATTTCCAACCAGAATACGGCGGAAGCTGTCCTCACCCTTCCGGGGGCTACACCTGAAGAGTAAGCAAATTTTGTGGGTGTTTAAACCTTTTTTTATTTTCTATGAGCAATGTAAAAATGACTCATTTGTGCTTCGGCTGGAATGTATAGTTGGTAAACACCAGCGGGGAGCAATGGTATTTCTAGATTTGTAAATAAAAACAGACCGTACTATGCCAAATCTTTGGTCCTGTTACTAATGCGAGTTTTTGGTGGGAAGGGCAGAGGCACAGCCCTGGCAGCTCTGATAGATAGAGCCACCGGTGGCTGGTGGATGCAGAAAGATGCACGGTGCTCACAGAAATGCACGGATGTGCAAAGCAACATGGAGCATAATCCAAAGACCACAAAGGCAAAGGAATACTCCACTCATGGGCGTCCTGGATTGAGCTCTGCATGGAAGATAGTCAAAACACACACCCCTGCCACACACACACTACTTTAAAACTAGTCGGTTTGCTGCCTGAAGGAGAATTTAGACTGAATCGTGTAAAAGCACATTTATACCTTGCAGAAACTGCTCAGGAGAGAAGTCACCTTAAAGTGCATTTATAAAAGCTAATGCTTTTATAGTGCCCTGGAAATCATAATGTTGTTTGTAAGGATTCAATGAATATTCTCCATCCAAGAAGGTACACAATTCATATGCCTTCTCCCTGATATAGACAGAAAGACCAACGCTCAGAGATTTGATTTAGACCCCTAACCCAAGCTGCACAACCACTCAGAAGGAAAATTTGGAATGGAAACCTGCTGACTTGCTCCCTCTCTCCATTGTCCACCAGAAGGGAGTGCACAGGAGTCCTACTCGGGCAAAATGCTGCGTGTCATCTGCGGATCCTTCGCATTTTCCTAGTTTTGCTGGACTGGGGCAGCTGGGCTGCCATGCCCAGTTCGCCAGTCCCCCCAGTTTGTTTGCCCGTTGGCTCCCCAGTCCCCACTGAGGCTGCAGCTCACACCGTTCCCCTGCTGCTGGGCCACGCAAAGTTTCTTTGAGATTCAGCACATCCCTCCTCAGTGACGCCTGTTCAGAATTACCCGCTGATGAGTAATAGTGTGTAAAAGTCAATTACATTCATATTCATAGTTGCCTGCTACTTAAAATGTTAACGATGGGGAAACTTGCCCTACAGGAATGAGGATGGGGGCAAACTTTTATTAGCCCCACATGGGCTTTTATCTGTTTTAAATGTTACATTGTCCCAGGGAAAGAAGTGCCATTGTTAACAGCATTGGAAGCAGTCAGCTGCACTCAATTTAAAATTAAAAGGAGAAGAAAAAATAAATGAAAAGGAAAAAAAAAAAAAACAACGGGTCTGCCTGACGCGCTGCAGTATGGCAGGCTATGGTAACTTGCCCCAGAAACTTTTTATTGAATCCAGCCCTTCAGTACAAAAGAATTTGTTAACCGCTTCATGATGTAAAGTCTGCTAAAGACATTACGCTCACTGGCCAGCGCGAGGCTGTTCCCATACGCCGTAAGCAATTGCCTTCACCGACCAGCACTGAGTCCAGGGTTGCATCCACCAGCCAATACGATCGAGTCACCTGCACGAATGGTGCATCCCCGGTTCTGACTCGAGCCCAGGCCACATCCCTGCCCATGGTCACGCTGCTGAAGTCGTGACCGGCAGAGCTCTGCTCAGGCAAAGGCACAGCCTGGGAGCCTTAAGTGTCAAGCTGGTGCCTAAAATCAGCTGGTGTCGGGGCTCTTGTGGGCTGAGCTTCTTCCCCCCACCTCTGCACAAGGACTATGGGTGGTGCAAGAGACCCCTTCTCCTGCCTTCCCCGCACATCCAGCGATGCACGGATGGCACAGAAACCCCTGTGCCGACTGTATGCCCCAGCCTGATCCCCCACGGCTGGGTACACCTGCCCTTGGTGCAGCGCAGGATCCACTCCAGTGAAGTTATCCCAGTGCAAAAACTAGCAGAACCAGATGTCTTCTGCATGAAAAATAATACTACATGAATGTAATCACTGTGTTATTGTAGGAACCTCCCCTTTGAAAATGTTCTTTGATTGGGCTTAAATAGGCTGGGGGCAAGAGAAGCCAGTGTGACTCTGGAAACTGCTAGCATCTTCACATCGATTTAAGATTTCCATTCACTATCATGCATTTTCCAGTTTGCACTTCACTGACGCAGGCGGTGCTGAAAGAGATGCAGCAGTGGATGTTTATTATATTTATCGACCAGGTGGCCCTAACTGCCTGAATTACACTCGCTGCCTTCTATTCATCACGCCGGCTTAATGAACAGCGAGGCTGGCGGATGTCAAACAACCAGACAGGAGGAACAAAAGAGAAGCCAGGCACGGTGTCACCCAGCCTGAACCAGCCCACCGGTAGCTTTCAGGCTGCCGTATCCATTCAGCTCCCTTGCAATCCCGGTGTGAATGAACCACAGCCACTGCCAAGCAAACAGATAAGAGTCCGGAGGAACTGATCAATATATTTAGATAAGGTGTAACAAGAATACGTAGCAACCTGCCTCTTTGTCCGTGCTTGGTAAAGAGGAGAAGAAAATAAAAATCCCTGTATTGGCTGCCTCAGGCTGAATTCTTCTCTTTGACGCTACAGTTAATTGACACCACCGTAACCATGGAGTTAGCCTAAGTTCAGGATAACGCAATGGCTTTATTAAGAAACTCAAGCACAGAAATACTGCCGGAAAGTCCTAGGTCTCCTCAGCAAATTAATCCTTTGAACTCAGCTCGGCCACCTGCACCTTCATGTACACTGTTTTTACAGAGAAGATGTTGGAAGTTTAAAAATAATTCAAAATATGTTAGTCATGCTTGAAATGGCCAAATGAAGATGAGAGAAAAGCTGCAAAAAACCCCCCAACAGCTTAACTGAACATGAAGTGACATTAAAGGGTATGTAAATATTTATATGTAATTTTATAGCAGTCTGCTATATACTGTACTTTTCTTGCTCACACACCAATTCCAGCGCTCGCTAATTGGAATTTCTTCAACTCTGAAAAGGACCTTTATGGGATTGAGAAAAGAAAAACTAGGACAGCATCGAATATGAACTTGCTTTTGAGACAAGAGCCACTTACGTGACCAAGGCTGTATTCAATTGCCTTTGCTGTTTTCTTGCAGAGAAGCAGCTGAGCAGTTTTAAATAATGGAAGAAAAGAGTCTGTTTATAGAACAAACTGGAAATGAGACTCTACCTGCAGAGGCTGAGTACACAGCCGAAGTCTTCCTCTGGCTTCACTTAAGTTTGAGTTTATTACAAAGCTAAAGAAGGCATATTTCATCTTTTTCTTCTCTAAACTATACATATATAAATAAATATATATGTAGACACGCACAGGACAGAAAGAACAAGTCCGTATAAAATCCCCTCTATCTTTAGCTGAAAATTTTCTGCTGTGTCAAATTCAGAATACAGTGCAAACCCAAAATCTAGAGCAAAGTATTTTGAGACCTGTTTAGTTTTCAGGGGATTTTTTTCCTTGTAGATAAAATTACGACTATGAGCTTACCTGTGTCTTGTGTAAGAATCTCTTACCCTTCTTTGACTATACTTTTGTAAGACAAAGTGTTTAGCGTAGGAAATTTACCAACTGCACATTATAAAAAGGCTCTTGCTAATTGAATTTTACAGAAAAACTTATCAAATTGCTTATGGGGGGAGAAAAAACCCCATCAATATCGTGTAGCGTCTGTGTTTGTCCAAATGTATTTGTTGTAAGCACGCACTGTACTACCCACCAGAAAAAACCTCTACCAAGCTGCATCCCAACACTGAAGTGCAAGGTGTGCGGAGAGGTGCCCCCCTCAACTCGGTTCCTTTAAAAACAATTTCTTCTCAGTCTACTTAGATGCTTTATTTATAGCCTGGCCCAGACTTTCAGCTGTGGTTTTACCTTCAGTTTCCAGTAGATTTCAAGTGTTGTTTTGGCCTGAGAGGTGTGGATCGTCCATCCCTTAGGAAGGCTTTACCGCTTGGCAGCTGGCAACGCCGAACCCTTCAACACCAACAGCATATGGGCAGGCCCACAAAACGATTCATACCATTCGCTGTCATTTTAGGCATGCCAGTCCCAAATTTAGGCAACCCTTCTCAGTCGCTGCGAGTATCGATGTCCTAATTTTGCACCAGTAATATTTTCCTAGGTCTCTAGACGTTGGCTGCCGATCTGGCTTTGCTCTGGCTTGATCTGGGATGTGCCTACACAGATCACTGTCAGCATCAGGCCTAACAAAAAGAGAACTTGTATTATCCTCGTGCTACTACTCCCCTTTTTGGGAGAATCAAGGTCTGTTCCCTCCTTTGTTCACTACAAGGACTACGAGATGACCTATACAAGACAACTCTGTAAGACCCCCCTTTTTAAGTGGGTCTCTGCCCTGTTGAAGCTTTTCCATTTTTTTTGTTTTTAAGTATTTAAAATTAGTCACTGGAAAAGGACGAATTCTACATCTTAGGCCTGGGCCCCGCATTAGGCTGCAGAGTCAGTCTGCCATGGTGTCTAACACGGTTGTTGCGGGCAAAATGAAACAGCCTCGAGAGGAGATGACACAGATGAGGGCTTGCTACATAACACGGGGCCGTGAGAAGATTCCTCCGGGATGGCCACTGCAGCCCTCAGCAAGTTCTTTGTGAAGACCAACCCAATGCATGTTGAGATTATGCTTCCAGACTGCAGGATGCAATATTCGCAGTAATTATAACCCTAGCATTTGGACTCCTATCAAAAAGAAGCAGCTCATGGCCAAGTGCAATTGTAAATACCACTTACATTTTAGCAAAGCCTAAGCCAACAGATAGATCCCTACAATCCAGAAAATGCTGAGCTACAATGTTCCTGATTTGCCTGCTAGAGCCAGGGATGCAGTAATAACCCCGATCTTAAACTGCAGTCACGCACTTTTTTCCCCTGAACATTTGCTTTAAAGAATCCTAAATTAACTGCAGACATAATAATGATACAAACTGTCGTGTTATCACCTAGGACAGGCTCATTACCACCTGTCTAAGCATAACAGCGTGCACAGTTTTTTTTCCCCAGGTCAAAAAGAAAAAGCATTCTCTAGAAGAAAGTACTGCAGAATGACCGACAGCCGTGACAGGGGTGGTAGCAACACCGTCTAGTTAGCAAAGACTAACACTTAGCTTTAGAAGTGCTATTTCCAGTGAGGTGGAGATTTCTGGGGCAATCCTCACGCTGACTTTGAGATACTGGCTCCCTAGAAAGGAAAAAAGTAGCATCACGCTGGCGAGACATCAGAGGCATGCAGGAGCCAAGCTCTTGCAGAGAGGACAAAGTCATCCACTAGCCCCTCTGCCTCCCAGCCACCTGAAACCCTGAGAATATCCCCCAACACCTGTTTCCCTGCACAAATACTTGAGAAAATAAAAGAACAAGAGCCTGGGAGCACCCTCAGCTACATCTTCAGAGGTGGAGGGGCATATCCTACTCAGAGACCCCGAAAGCAGCTTGTCTTGTGCAGATGTGAAATACCCCCCTCTCCTGCCCACGCTGCAGAGCAATTTTCAGCTCAGCTGCCCAGGTGGGTATGTGTTGCTACTTGCAGATAAAGAACACCACGCTAAAGCGTATTTTAACTGCATATCCAAAATGCTCTACGTCTGTTCAGCTTGGATGGGTTCAGCGGTTCAGTTAATGTAAGCGCAGACTAGTCTGAACCTGTTAAGTGCTCAATTAAGCCTGATACACTGCACCTCTTTCTTTATTTTCTGCGTAGCTGGATTCTGTTTTTTCCATGACACAAGCATTTCCCTAGCCTTTTGGAAAAGACATTTAGCTGAAAAGCACGGAGTAGGAGGAAATTGTTTGCTCTCAGTATGCTGCGACGGAAATAAAGTCAACATGATAGATTAGTACTGAGTGAGTGGAAGTTATTTTTCCCAAGATGTCACACTCGTGCTTCAGAAATGAGTGATCTCGAGCATCAAATAAAGTACCGGCAAAACCACCAAAATAGACATCGCTTATAGCAAAATAAATGCCATAAAGAAATACATTATAAGCTCATGCTGAGCCATACAAAGCCCAATAAACATTTGCTTGTCACAGTGCAAAGCAATGGTTACAGCATGCAGAGGAAATTATGTCTACACGGCAAGAGTGTGTGTCTGGACTTAAAACCAGGTGAATGGATCAGATCTTCATCTGGTGTAAGGGAGAAAAGCTACAGAGATTTCAGTCAAGTTTTATATGATTATTCCTAATGAGCTCTTGTTCCCTGAACTCTGCAGAGACACTTGGTTTACAAGGCCATGGCTTTGAAAATTCATAATCTTCCTTTTAGGCTTCTCCGTCAGGAATTCCTTATACAGATTTGTTGTTTGATCCTCCACGAGAGGAAAAAAGCTGAATAACTCCCGTCTTGTTTGGCTACCGCCAACAAATTGACATAGGCACCAAAATTAAAACTCTGCTTAATTCAATTTGGGAATGAAAGAACCACATGATCGGGGGTGGGGTTGGGAGGTTGG
>VYZM01001913.1:111070-153363 GCA_013398915.1 Dromas ardeola
GGGGGGAGGGGGGGGGGCAAAAATAAAGCCCACACAGCAGATTGCCTCCAGCAGCTCTCACAGGTCCTGTGAGCTGCTATGACGCAGACAAACTGCACCTCCCGAAGCAGGGATGACGGGGAGTTTCCCTTGAGGGCTGTAGCTGTAGTTTATGAACGTGCGACTTCATTAGCAGCCAGTGACCCCATTAGACGGGGGCTCTTCATTTCTTGGCTCGGACAAAACTCTCCAGGGACCGTCACAGCTCTATGCCACGCACGGAGATCTCGTTGCTGGGGTGAGGGAGATGACTTTCAAGGTCACCTTGAGGAAAGGCTCGGTAATTCAAAGACTATCCTTTGGACTTGCAGAAAGCAAAGCATTTTGTGTCGGGTTTTGCCAAATCTGGTTGCTGTAACTTGTAGAGACACCTATTCTGCATTACGGAAACCCACTCATCCTCCCAGATGAGGAGCCGACACTGAGAATCACACGTAGCCTAACAAGGCTCCTCTTTCTATAATTAGGGGAGAAGTATGAGACTATTTATTTCTAACATGACTTCATACGGCGTTTTTTTAAAGAAAAAAACTGAAAAACAAAAAAAGGAAAACTAGTAAGCTGTGGATGACCTGCTCCATGTAGATCAGTTACAGAGGAGCGACTGTGCTCTTCACAAAGGACTTTTGATGTAGGCAGCCGGCAAACAGTGATTTAAGACGGGCTGGGCTCGCGGGGCGGTGATGGCAGGGGACATTTGCGGCAGGCCTGAACTCTTTTGCCGATTAGCTCAAACCACGACCGACCTCAGAGTCCTGCTCTCTGGGGACGAGGGTGTCTGGGCAGCCCGTGACAGTGTCCCCCCCAGTGGCTAGCTGGGGGATGCTGCTGAGACGCAGTGCTGCTTTCTCATCCCTTTTCAAAAGAGGGGAGAGGGAATAAATGGTCCTGCTGGGATGGATGCAGTGAACTAAGTGTAGCAGGCACTGAGACTAGGAAGATGGTGGAGATTCAAACATCTACTGAGAAGAAAGGAGCTGTGAGAGCAGTGGGGAAGGAAAGGTCATGCGGAATGTCATGTTTTTCACTATTCAAATCTGTCAGGTCACAGATGCTTTCAAACAGCCCTTAGTGCTTTAAGTTGGTTTGTTCAATTGCTAAAGCTTTGACCTGGGTTTAAATTTTGGCCAGAGATACAAGCAACAGCAGTAGCATTCAGAAAAAAGTATGCTGTGATAAAAAGACATGGCAAACTCTATTATCTGTACTACTAGAATTTCAACAGTGGGCTCTAGCTGCTCCTGTAAGGTCCTCACATGTATTTTGGAGAAAAAGGGGATATATATGTTGTCATTTGTACATGTCGTATCAACTGCTGTTCCTAATGCATTCGTCTGGCATGATTTTCTGCTCCTTTCCTTAAAATCTCCTTTTATGGCTGCCATGCAGTAGATCTGTTATTTTTAAACTACTGCATTTTTTTTCTCTTAATACCCATCTGATTGTTCAAAGCCCGACCATGGATTCTCAAAATATACATGTGCATTTTTCCCCAGCTTCATGCTGAGTTCATTCTAGATTTTTATCAGCAGGAGGATTTCAGCCTGGGAGGTTTCGTGGCTTCAGCCTCGGTGGCTACAGGTGGGAAGTGTTGATTCATTAGCGAGCAAGTTCAAAGGGTGCAAAACAACATTCTCCCATGGCACCGAAGCTGAGCAATAAGCTCTCTGATGTACCGGACTTTCCAATGAAAGGCATTTTTCAAGAAGTATCAGCAGTTTTGAACTGCTGGTATGAGTGAAGGGTAGTTTTTCAAACTGCCCCGAACTCTCCCCTCTTCTCACTTTTGCATTGCTGTTCTACTCTGGAAACTTCTTTTTGTTGTTGATTTCTTAATGCCGATGCTTTCATCTAAGGGCGCTGCTCTTCAAGGCAGCACCGTGGCCGATGTGAAGTGGTTCGGCTCCGCTGACTTTTCACTGGATTTGCGCCAGCTTGCACCACCTGAGACAGAGCCCTCTCTGCATTTTCAGAATCAGATCTGCTGTATTTAGAAGCAAAAATCAATTTCGACAGTTTCTTAATCTCGTTAGCTCTATAAAATCACGCAGCAGGGCAGGGAATGGCAGCTGGCAGGCATCTGTTACAGAACAAATTTTACCAGTGAATGGAACATCTCCTCAACCATCTGTTTGTAATGTGTAGAAAGAGGAATTACCATCGCTGGTGACTTCAGCCTCAGAGATATTTGCTGGAGATCTCGTGTGGTCATTCAAAAAATACCTTAGACGGTCATGCACCCAGCATACTTGAGATTAGTACTGACCTCATTCAGATAGACAGACAGACAAAAAAAAAAAAAAAAAAGAAGAGTTTACAGATTGAAGAATTAGCAGGTGGCTGTGCGTAACGATGACCATATTAGGATCCAGTAGAATAAAGCATCAACCAAGGAAATGTATGACAGAAATTTATATGCGTCAGTATCCCCAAACTTGACGTATTAGTGTAACTGACTGGCAACAAAAATTATCAACAGAAAGAACTGACAAAAACATGGGTTTTATAAAAAGATACCCGCAATTCCACAAGGAAATTCAAAACAAAACAAGCCTAAAACTATTAATCTAGATAGAAGGACAACTCTAGTAAAGATGGAGATACAGAAGCAGTGATAAAACATACCAGTACAAAAAATGGTGGGAAGACCAAAAAGACATGAATTCAGTTGGTAAAGGATTTCAAAATCAGCATAGAAGCCTGGTGTGAAAAGACTGTTTCTGTGGTCTCAACCCAGTGAAAGGAGGATGAGGCTTATCCAGGGGGGAAGCACCACATTCGGGAGCCACATGTGAGACTGTTGGTGGCAACACGGCATGGTGCAGCGCCATGCTGGTCATGGTGCCGCTCTCCAGGACCAGGAGCAGTGAAACTCTGGCTCAACTAGTTTGTCCTAATTTGCCCTCGTGTTTCTGGACCCACAGCTAGCATGCACATCACCAGTGCACATCACTGCCGCACATGGTAGCAGCACAGCATGGTTTGGAAAAGTCCCACAACTCGGAGAGACATAGGAAAACTCAAGAGAGAATCACAAAATTGATCCGGGGCAGGGAGACAAGCCTACCACTGTGATCCATCTACCTGCTGTGATCATCTGATCTACGTTTCTGGGACCACTTGCTGACACTTCATTTTCCCTTCTCTTTGTGGCACAAAACACTGCAATATAAAAACTTTCAGGCTTAGGAAATGAACATGTGGGTGAAACTTATGCATGACACATGGGCAAGTGGGCTAGACGAGATAATGGCCACTATGCCCCTAACCTCTGCAAACCTAAGGAGACTTTTACTCTTTCCCACAGACCAGAAACACATTTAACTACCCTCCAACTAGCTCCCTCCCAGCCAGTTTGAAGTGGCAATACAAGACCTGCTCTTCATCTCAAGGCAGAAGGCATGCGAAGCCACACTGGGGTCAGTCTGGTGACAGAGGAACTGCGCCTAACGAATGCAGGCTGGAAGGTATTTAGATACATCTGCAGGTATCATATCATAAATAGATAAGTTTTACTTGGCTGTTTTGCAAAAACAAAGTCCTGTATTTACAAAGCTCTGTGTGAAGGTACGTGAGCACTCCAACGAGCTTTGCTGACTCACAGAGCCTTTGCAGTGAAAGGAGACCACAAGCTCTTAAGGAGAAGTGTATGCATGGCAGGGGAGCTCTTGGGAGAGATGATGTGGTTGTTTATAACCATCAGAGCTTCTGTCATTGGAGCTGATCCCCTTTTCACCCACAGGGAAACAAATTAAGGGCAAGAGAGTTTGGCCATTGACCAGCAGGATTCAGGAGGGACAGCCTGGAGGATGCTGTAGGAGGAAGTATACTGCCGCTGGACTGCTGAAATTTTGGGGTGGGGAGAGGGAAAGAGTCATATATGTTAGCATCTGAATGCTGAAAGGTTTTGCAATGAACTTGAAGGTTCATCAGCTGTACAGATGGCACAGGTTGCACTGGGCCTGCAGCTAGAAAAATGAAATCCTGTGGCACGGAGATCTTGAGGAAGTTTTCCTGTAACTAAGGACATCTTCACATACCCAAGCAGAGGGTGCCAAAGCCACAGGCTTTCTAATCAGCCCCTGGTACCACACCTGCCTACCCACCTTGCCCTAGGAGAGCCTTGCCCATAAGAGCCCCAAGCCTTGCAAGCACCTCACCATTAGGGTTGACTCCGGCCAACCCCACATGTGGCACTAGGGCTTCCCTGCTCGGAGCAGAGGGAGTTTTAAATGTTTAAGAAAGGACTTAGTGGAAATCAGCTGGCTGAGCAAAGAACTAGCCCAGAGAAAATGTGGGAGACAAACCATGCCCTCACCCCAAGGCCAAAGTGTGGGGTTAGCTCGGGATTGCAGAGCGATGCCTCCATCCTCGGGGAGTTTAGACGCTTACATTTGGAAGCACTTACTTTCCTTCAAAGAAAAAAATAACCCAGAGGCCTGTACATTCCTCTTCTTTCCAAAATTACTTCTCTGATCTAAGCCAGGGGGTCTGGGCTCACCCCTCTCCGCAGGGATATGGGACGATCTGGGATCATTCCTCTCCCAGCCTGAAGGGATTGCAGCTCACTATTTCACTTCATTTCAAACCCAACATTGTGGGTTATCACGAAGTGAAAATGCAGCAAGCCCCTCCTGCTGTAGGGTTTGCACAGCTCACAGCTGATTTATTGAGACAGAGGGAGAAACAAGCCCTGTGATGGAGCAGCAGATGCCCTCACCCAGGAACAACTGTGAGATCCAGCATGTATGGCACCAAAGAAGTGACCAAAAAGTGCATCTGTTCCCCACTGCCACCCTCTGAAGCAGGAAGGTCATAAAGATACCACCTCTGCTTACAAGCCCTGCCACCCTCTAGCATTAGTGTTCACTGGGGTGGGCAGCAAACCGCAGATCCCCGCACTCCCAGCGTGGTACCTCAGGCCACAGAAATGCCGTATTTTCACTGGAGCAGTTCCTTTAGAGGCATGCGCACTGTGCTTGACGTTCTTTCTTCGAAAGCCAGCAGGAGCATTTAAAGGAAAATAATTCCTTTATCCTTTGTCTTTGCAAGTAGGATTCACCTTGTGTACCTAAAATTTCCTGTAGAACAAATGTAAGGCCTGACTCCTAAAGCTGTGAAGCCAGGAAAGGAACTACAGAGTATGAAAACCTCTCGTAAAAATTAGTACTTTTCATGTGTCTTTGAGGAAGATCCTTTTATGTGTTTGTTTCTGTATGCAATCACAAATATGTTACAAGCCAGTAGATAAAAGCAACAGGGTTTACTTAATTTTTTTCTTTTTAACAACTGTTCAGGATTTGTTAGGTCTCGTGCTCTATACCTCCTATCGCTTCACTTGGCTTAAAATTGGAACTATTGCTCTTTGACCTAGGACTGATTAGTTTTTCTAGACTCTTGCCCTAGATGTTTGTAATACAACAACCCAGGTTATCCAATATCTAATTAAACACAGGTGGAGCTTGAATTTCTTACGGGAAGACAGCAGAAACCATTTTGAGCAGTCTGAAAGGGAAAAGAGTGCATTAGCAGGGAAGTGAAGATAAGATGGTGGGGAAAGCAGATTGCCTTTCCATTAAAGTCAGTAACTTAGCCTGTTCCAGAGTGATACCCAGAAGATTTACTTTGTCTTCTACTAGAAAATATATTCCTAAATATTAAACCAATCTGTATGTGAAATTTTGTGGGTTTTTTGCTAGCATCTGTTGCATTGAGAGCTTCTTTATGGGTGAAAACGGCTTTATCTGTAACCTGGATGCATCCCTACAGCCCTCACTTAGAAGATATAGCTAGCTAATCCTTAGCCACACCTAGTTTTCTTGAGCCTTGAATGTATTTTATGTTAGGTTACTGCTCCCTGTAAAAAGCATTACATTTCCTGCAACTTTGTCATTGATGAAGTAAATTTTTAGGCTTATAGCATAGAAGAGACAAAAGCAATGAGTGCTTTGAGTTCCACTTAAATATGCAGCTACTTCTAAGTACGCTGTCTTGACAAGTCTTTCCAAATTAACAGTTTCATACTCTGGTCCCAAATGTGCCACGAACTCCATCACTGCAACCTTGTCTCAGAAAGCTGCGCTCTGAAAACGCTCTGCTCCAGACTAATGACTCGGGCCTCAGTTCTGCCCCCAGCTCTTGCATTTTTTAGGTAACAGCCTTCAAGACAATTGATTAAAGACGCGATGCTTTCCTGCTGCCGGAGCATAGAGCTGGACACCAAATGGGCAATTCCAGCACCACATTATGAGCCATCCTCCCTGCTTCCTCATCAAAAAGGTACCAGGGTGTTGGATTTATACAGAGATTACTGTCTCAGGCAAGCACAGCGGGTGAACACCCATGTCTGTTGGCTGTCAGTGGGCAGTGGATGCCTAACAAGTGTCAAGTCTCTTGACAATGTTAGCCCAATTACAGGCACACACCTGCCTACGCTACAAAACTGACACCCCTTTGTGCAGTCTTTACTTGGATTTGCCTCCACAGCACTCTCCTATTGAGCGCAAGGAAACAGCAAGAGGTGGAAGGGCCTTGGAGCCAGCTAGGTGAAGGCACTGCTGGTGGCATGTCTTTAGCTGGCTGACGACTGCAAAGGGGATGCGTGAGATGAGCTGGGGGATGGAGCTCAGCACCTCGTTGCCAAGTGTCTCCAGCACAGCTGGTTTCAGGAGATTGCCCAGCCAATGCCCTCAAGAGGGGGAGGCCAGTGTCGACATCGGCATTCATACGGTAGCAGGACACTGATGTCTGAGCCTCTATATGACCCTTGCAATTTGCTATTGCTCTGGGAACACAGAAAACACTGGTGATGAGAGGCTGTACTTCTATAGGGAGGGAGTCATTCAACACCCATGGGCATGAGTGAGTACGAGCATCCAGCATGGACAGAGAGCTTGCCCACATTACCCTGCCAGTGGCCTCAAGCCATGAGGCTCCCATGAAAAAAAAAGTCACCGCAGCTCCAGCTGCCAGCCTGTTGGGACCTACCCTGCTCTGCGTGCTGGCCACGGCACAGGGGTGCCTGTCTGGCTCCGAGGCCACCGGCGGTACTGCTGCCACTCAGGGTGCTGAGGCGAGGGCACACCCCTTCTGCAGTCAGGGACAGGGTCACCGTCGCTGAAGAGGTTTTTCCTTCCATGCTCTCCTCCACCCGCAGGAAGCCTCTCCGATGTGACGGGGCGATGCGGCTCGGCGCCAGCCTGCGCCTCCCCCGCTTCTGAGAACCCCAGCTCTCACCACTACCGGCCTTCTGCGAGGCCAGGCGCCGCAGCCGGCACGGCACGGCACCCGCCTGCTCTTTTCACTGGAATCCCCGGCTTTTGGCTATTTACATCCTTTTCTTAGAGAGAGACAGGAAGCTGAATGAATCAGAGCCATCTATGGTTACCTCCGCCCCGGCCCCTACCGGGCTCCCAGCCTTGATGGAGATACCTACGGCCGCGCTCACGCTTTGCCCACTGCTGAGACAGGGACCAGAAGCGCCCCAGCCTGCTCCATCCCTCCTGGGGTGGTGGGTAGGGACCAGGAATCCTGGTTGTCCCAGGGAGCAGGGACATCTACCCGCTGGCTCCCCCAGCCTTGCTAGCTGCCAATGCCCCTGCCGGCATTTCCCACGGGAGGCAAAAGCGATGTTGTCTTGATGGAGGCACCTGCAGAAAGCAGGGAGCGGACAGGTCCCTGGGCAAGCTTGTGGCATCCCCGCTGCTGCAGCCAAATCCCAGGCATTGAGGGGTGTACACTGGAGGGAGGGAGGGAGGGAGGATGCAGGCAAAGCGCTTCATGGTAAGAGGGCCGGTTTCACGGAAAACTAAAAAAGTTGTTCCTCTGAACGAGCACATGGCATACGAAAACACCCCACCAGAGGAAGTATATCCTTCGCTCTTTTCTCGCAATACCTGGCTGACACACAGGGTTAAATGCTAGCGAGCTTTGCTATATGTCTGCCGCGGAAAGGTTTTCCTCCCTCCGAAACCTTGAAGAACAGGTGAAGAGCAAGGCAGCAGCTTAAACCGACGCCTCCCCAGCGAGGAAGCAAACCCTCCGAGCTTCCCTTGTGCGAGTGAATCGGAGTTACAATCTCTTCTGCCCATCAGATGTAGGAGGCTGCCTCTGAACTCAAGTGATGCATCTGTGGCGCTCACCACTGCCCTGTTTTGAAGGACACCTCTTGCTTCAGGGAATCGTTTTGGCTGCCAGAAAACAACTGCAAGGAGAAAATGAACACGGTATTTGGGCTGCCTTTGTCCGATCCTCCTGTCTTAGGCCTTATTAGCTGAGGGTTGGAGCTCAACCTCTACTGCCCTGAACCCAGCTCTACTGGGACCCCCTGGAGCTGCTGGGACCCCCTGGAGCTGCTGAGATTCCCAGCCCAGAGGCAGGTTTCCCACTGGGCTCACGGAGAGGGCTGCCTGCTGCTCCAAACTCACTTGTGAAATGTGCCTGGGGTTCGGGACACTAAATCAGGGTCGGGTATCTTGCTGTCAGCTTTAGGGCCAGACCTCAGCAGCACCTTGCCTATCGGGGGGCTTGCCGTGGGTACCGCACGGAAAGTCAGATGCCTCCAAATGGCACTTGCAGAGCCTCAAATATTTCCTATAGAGCTCCATCCAATGCCTAATGGGCAGCAGCATTCAGCTGAGCTGGGAAGCGATGCTGGGAAGCTCCCCTGCCACCCCGGGGAATGCCCTGTCCCGGCAGCTGCCAGCTCCCTCTCACTCTGCCAGACACAGCTCCCAGACTTTGTGCTGGCTCCTGCATGGGAAACCAGAAGCGCTTAGGACTTCTGAGGTCCAGGTCCTTTTTGCCAACATAAAATATTTACCGGCACGCCCAGGAGGGCCAGAACAACGCACCCTTTGTGTCTCAGTTGAATCTGCAAAACAAAGCGTACGTCTTGTCCTTTCCTCTTCTTTTCATTAAGGGAAAAAAGTGTCTCTAAATTATAGCGACAGAATACCCAAAAAACCCGCTCCCATCAAAAGAACCCTAAATTTGCGAAGACAAGTACTCAAAAGGTCAGAGATGCCAGAACTGAGACTGCCTGCTCGACACCAGAAGCAGCACACAACTGAAATAAAGGACATACGTCCTGCCCCTCTCGTGGAGGGAGGACTGCCTTCTCTGGCCACGTCGCACTGCCATAAAGTACCTGGAGAGAACAAATGGAAATATTTTCTTCAGCGGCAGGGGAGTGACAGGGAAAGGCGAAGCCAAGCAGCTCCGAGCCAGGGAGCTCTAGCCTGGCCGCAGTCCTTCCCGCACCCAACCTCCGTCCCAGCGCGGGGCCCAGCGGAGAAAAAATGAAGCTCCGAGTCCGATTCAATATCGCCTTGTTCCAGTTTTACACCAGTTCAACTCCCATTATTTGAAAACAAGCAAGCCCTTAGCTCTAGAAGTCAGATTTTTTTCTTTTTAAGGAAGGGAAAGAGGAAAGAGAAGAGAAGAAAGGACCCTCTACCGATAATTCATTATATGGAGGCATTTCACAGGAGTCGCATTGTATAAAACCCAATAACAAAGCAATGATTTCGGTCTTTCCTGAACAGATACAGCGGAAGATGCTTTTTATCAGCACCACGAATATCAAGCTATATTTTTTGGAACGTACACGCCGATATATTTCTGCATTGTGAATGTAGTCATAACAGCTTGGGTTGTCAACTACTCAGCCCCTCTACTAATTCTGAAACTAAATATCCGTGCTTACAAACAAACCAAAATACTCTGGCAGCCCAAACTCACACAGCTATACAGAGTGCACACCCCTTATTTTCTTAATCTAGCCTGCCTCTCAATAACTAACTACTTCATTAAAAAGGTACCTAGTTTGGAAATTTGGGCAAACTCTAGGATCCGTATGTGTGCCAAAGGAAAGGTTTTGTTTTAAAGTTTCATTTGCTCCATGGCTTCAGTCATTCGGTTTATCAGAGGGTGTGATTTATTAGAAAAATACAAACGGCGAATAGAAATTAAAAATCCCATGACCTTTCACTGCAAGGAACAGCAGTTTCACAATGCACCCCTGATTAGAAAAGAACATCAAATGACCCACATGCTGGTAGCTGAGCAACTGCAAAGCTGACTCTTTGCAATCTACAAAATCACAGGACTTTTTTGTTTTTTCTTTAAAAAACATAAACAGTCAGTGTTCATGTTCCCAAGTGGAAAAAGTGCCTGAGGACCTTATTTACAGACTTGGAAGGACAGGCTAATCCCTTGTCCTTGTAGCCAGTTTTAGGAACTTTCAGGTTTTTCTTGGCAAATACTCAAATGCAACATTGATGTCTTGCTCAGGGTAGCTTTAGTCAACACCATTTCTGTTAAACTCACCTGCGGCGTGAATCGGGCAATTGTTTGGCCCTATTACTACCAAACAGTTATTTTAAAGAGTAATCCTTACGGTTAACAAAATGACAGCGGAGGCCTTGGCTTAGATATGCACCAGGAAGAGAGCATTTTCTTAGAAAAGCATAGTTCTCAGTAAATGATAAACCACAGAGCTACTGCTGTGCACATTAAACCACAAAGCTATATTTATATAGAATTAAGGGTCTTAAATCCCACCTCCACCCCCACCCCCCAGCTTCTGCCATCCAAAAGCAAGGATTTTCAGATGGACACCTAGCACTGTGATTCCCAATGCAACCTCCCGACCCACCCTATTAGGCATCCACGTAACAGCCATGGGGAATACAAACTCTTTTTCCATATGACTGTTTAATTTAAGGCATCTGAAACGTCTCCACCACTTATTATTATTGATCTTCTGGGTCGCAGTGGTGCCGAGAGGTCGTACCGTGCCAGCTTCATAGCAAAGCTGGAGTGCCTCCCTCACCGAGCTGCAGTCCAAAGAGACCACAGAGACACCAGGAGTCAGAGGAAGCGAGTGCTCTGATCCCAAACACGTACAGGAGGAAATAAATCACTCTCCAAAACAAGCAAGCATCCCGATTCAGAAACACGCTTCACAAATGCCCACGCTTAACCCTTCGTGGAGACCTGTGGGACTAGCCAACTCCATGAGCTCCTGCTCGCCTGGGCTACGTGCTATGGCCCAGCCTCAGCCCGTGCTGACACCAGCGTGGCCGGGTTGGCAGGGCCACCTCAGGGCCACTTGATTTTTCCAGCGGAGATGCATGAACCGCCCTTACAGCATGCTGGTATCCAAAGTTGGGTCCACGTGAACTGCACGGTTACAAAAGGTATTTGGCAAAGCAGTGTCTGTCCTGGGGGCAGAGGAGGGCAAGGCTCGTGGGATGGGACAGCAAAACAACCCATGGAGACGTTTTCGTACGCCTAATGCGACAAACTGCCAGTAACATTACCTTTGCAGGCTTTTTTTCACTATTTCAGATAGCCAAGAAGAAACAGGAATTAATAGCACTGCACCTGCACAGCGCAACCCAAATCCGAGCTCCAGAGACACAGATCGTCCTCAGGAGATGGAGACTTGCGGGGCACTTCCTGCGCTCCTCCAGGCTCACATATGTCTGTCCCCTTCCCAGGGAAACCAGGGGGAGAAGGAAAAGGGCACACAGGTCTTGTCCCAGCACAGGCTTCAGCCATTGCTGAAGTATCTGCTTGAAGGTGGGGGTCAGAAGGTGAGAGACTCACCTGTGGCTCGGTTAGCACATTATAGCATTTTAAGAGCAACGCGGAGCTTTCTAGGTGACTTGAAAGCCTTCTAGTCTAGGTCACGTAGGAAAGGTAGCTGAAGGGAAAGAGCACCTTTCAATGAAGCATTTATAGGCAGCGCCTCTCAGGAGTCAAGGGGCTGCACATTGCCATGAACAAGCCCCACTCTCCGTCCAAGCTTGCAAGGACTTTGATCTCCAGCTGACAAAGGGAAGTCTTAACAAGCCCTGTCTGGCAGAAGAGGCTCCAGATGACCACAGTCAGACAGCTTCTGGCCTTCACTGTTAGGTGAGTGTCAGGATTCAGCAACAAATCCAGCAAAACTGAAAGCTGTCTCAATACTTCAACAGTAAAAACTGAGATGCTCTTCACAGGGTAAGGTGGCCTCACTGGTTGTACCAAAGCCTCAGAGTGACTGCTGACATTTTCCCTGAATGTATTGGCAGTTCTGGGTAGTATTTGCTGTAAAATGACAACTGCCTGCATCATACTGCTATAGAGTAATGCAGGACATCCAAACATGAGTGGAGCAGGGCCTGTGAAAAGCAGTGAGTAATAGAAAAATGAGTTTCCCAACTCCCTGAGCCCTCAAGAGAGCTAACAGAGCTGTGATCACAGAGGAGAGAAATTAAAATGTGGTTACAGGCAGGACAGGGGCTGTGTAAAAGCAGGAGGTGCCAGCTCAGCCAGGCAGCGCCTGCCCATGGCCCATGGGCAGAGCTGGCCCAAGGCACAGCCCTGAGGAGCTCCGCAGTAGCTTGGGCCATAACCTAAATAGGCTCTGGGTACCATTGTACTGAGTAGTTACTAATTACTACCCTCGATACCCTCGTTGGCTTGAGTTGGGCAATGATTTCATGCACCCCCCCCTCTGACCCCGCAAGGCTGACAGCTCTGGGAGGAAAGTGGAAGCACTCCAGCAATGCCTAGGAAAAAACTAAAACCATTGGGTGACTCACTTTTCCATATCAAATATGATTATTTTGTATCTGTAAAGATAGTTAATCCCACAGAGACTCCTACATCAAGTTCACTCACTTCACAAAGCAAATAACAATTTCCCTCCTCTTAAGCCAGCTGATTTGGTGGGGCACCTGTTATCAAGGAGAGTTGAAACACGTGGGTCTGGGCTGAAGTTACAAATGGTTGTTTGGGCTTGGTCAACCAAGCCCAAACACTATGTACTACAATTTCCAGGCTGCTGAGGAAAGAGGCAAACGTGGGTTAAAAGTACTCAAATGACCCAGTGTGGAAATACAAGTATAATTCTGGTACCAATGAATTCTGTATTAACAACGTATTCACTGGCGGGAAGAGAGGAACATTTCTGTCACATCTTGACGGCAAGTGGGAAAGCAGCATTATGTTGGAAATATAAATACCGCTTCAGTAACCCTTACTATATCTAAAGGGGTTTCTGTTTGGGGATAATTAACTTACTTTCCCTCCAGGCACTGCCTTATGTAAGTGCTTTGAATAACAAGGAAAACAATGACTGAAATAGTCATTGTGCTCTGTAAGCTCACGTGCCCCATAACCTCCTAATGTGAAACACTTTGGACAAGTTTTATTCCCTGATGCGCACATGCAGCTCCCACTGAAGTCAGTGAGAGCCCCGTTTACGCTTCTCCAAGAAGAATTTCACCCATAATATTTAACTACAATGACCATGAAACAAATCCGACTTACTAGATATTGGGTGGCTGGAAGAATGCCCTAATTGTTTTTAGACGGCAACCTGGAGGACACTCCAGATCCCTGGGTTTACCATGGCTCAGCTCTAATTTATGAAGCAAGAGTCTGGCAAGAAGAACAAAAGCACGTGGACGCAGCTATTGCACATCTCATGATCAGTTCTTAAATGGAAAAATAGATGAGATACCTGAGCTTGGAATAAAACTGTTCCAGTCAAGGGAATACACAAACTGAGTGGGTCTTGAAATGTTTCAAGGCAATAAGATAACATGAAGGTACCACTGCAACACTACATCACTATATATTACACATTTATTATTGTAAGAAGGCAAATACTAATCTTTTTTTTTTTTTTTTTTGTGAGTTTACTAAGCAAGGAAATCCTTACAAATCAGAAGGGGAAAAACCCACTGAACAGACCAGCAATTAAGAGGTGGGGAGAGGACGAACAAAATCTCCCACTCGTGGACCTAAAATTTTGCGTTGGCTAGAGTACGGCATGGGAGCAGTCTCAGATGAGGGACCAACCAGTTCGTGCTTGCCACTCAGATTATCCGGCACCTAAAATGAAAAGTTTAATTGCTGCATAAAATTAAGGAGAGGGTTCCAGTTTATGTCTCTAGACTAGCTGATGATATACTCTTGGCACTTCTATAACCTCAGAAACTTGCAGATATAAATTTAAAAGAGTGGTTTAGATCTGCAGAAACTTTAAAATGTAAGTGCCTGGGGAAGCGCGGAATCCCTTTTTAAAAGGGAAGGGATTAGGCAGAAGAAATGTGAAGAACTGTAAAAGGGAAAATATCAATGGAAGTGTAGCAAAAGCCTTCCTGAAGAGATCCGTTTAGCTATAGACGGAGTAAAAACACAATCACTGGATGCACATAAAATTTTACTAGGCTCTCATAGATGTCTTGCATCCTCACTCGCAACCTTTTCTGGTTAGAGCTTCCTTTGTAACAGACAGGTAGGCATGAGGGAGCTGGTTCCCAAGAACCAAAAGAACTGGTTCCCAAATACTTCTCCTACCAAAAAAGTTAAGGCATTAAGACGGCAGAAGAACTTTTCACTCTTGAAAGAGGGGAATTTAACAAAATCTGCAACACCATATGCCTTTTCAGCAAATCGTACAGGTTTTGCACAGAGCAGAGGAGGTAATTTTACCTCTTTGTTCAGGTACTAACAGATGGCAAGGCTGGGAGGAGAAAAGCTACCCAGCCGTCTCCGGAAATTTTAGTGGCATCAAGAAATGTTTGGTTTGATTCCCCCCAATATCCCCGGCTCCAAATAATCCTTCCTTTACCATGCCACTGGAGGTTCGAAGAAAATCATATCTCCTTGCAACCGCGGCAATCAAAAGGACCTTATTTGGATTCCTCCCCCCAGCTCCACTTTGCACTGAGAATACATGGCTTCAAGAGCGTTCACGAAGGGATTTTTTTCCTCCTCTGGCTTAAACAGTGAATGGCAGAGCTCCGAGTCTGAATAAACAGTGTGGGTGGTGACTGCTCTGTGAGGCCCATGTAAAGGATGCAATCATTTTCTGACTCTGTTCAGCATTAAATCATGTGAAACTAGCTTGATTACCACACATAACATTGACTCTGTTACAGACTATAACGTACCGTGTATCCTTCCCTAACTTTGCAGGGGAAAAAAATAACAATTAATTCTCCTAGCTTCAAGTGTTTAATTGTGTATAAAGTTCATTGACCTCACTAGTTGCTGTCAGATGATCTTGCTAAGGCCTGTGAAAAACATCCCAGGAATGCAGTGATGTGGGCAGAAACAAAGTGAGTTCATGCCACAAAATGCTTTAAATGGAACAAAATCAGCAACCATCCGGAGAGCCTGCACTGAAAACAGGACTTTGGAATAATCGCTGGTTTAACCTCACCTAAGCACGGCTAGTCCTTGAAAAGGGGCTATTATAAATCATAGCCTTTAAAAAAATAAATCCTTTAGGGATCCTGCATGTGACTACATGAAGTAACTTTGTTTACTGGGAAATCTCTGCAGCTGACTGGGAGTCAATGTTTTGGAATGACTGGAGAAACTGGGACACGGAGGAGATACGCCAGAAAGAGGGGAACCTGTTTTTGTGCCCTGTCCAGTTCCCATTAAGGGTGACCATAGATAAGTCGCTCTGCCACCGTGCAACTACATTTCTTCCTCAATAAAAATGGAAATAGGACTGCTTAGCTACATGCAGACATGCAATGCCTTTTTTTAGGCAGGGAAGCCACTGTTAACGGGAGGAATTATCACATATTTGACACATACGTGAATACTCATGCTGTATCATTTTTAACGTCTCTCTGAAATGCAGCTTCTGAACTTTGTTATAGGAAAATTCTTCCCTGAATGATCCCGAAGAAGTGTGTTGTGTTGCCCATTTCATATGCTGTTACTGAATGAATAAAATCAGCATGGATTCTGCTGGTAGTGCCCATTAAAATATAACCTACTCCTCTTACGTACTTTTCACAATTGACCTGATTAGATGGCAGCTTTCGTTAAGCCTTAAATCTTAGCACAAGTTGAAAGCACATCTTCCAATCTCTGTCAGACTGCAAGGCCTTTGGGATGGGGACCTATGGGCATGGACGGCATTTTGACTGTCCCCACTGTGGCCTCAGGAGGATAAAGTCAGCTGAGCCCTGTATCTCACCAGGGCTAGAAGCAGTGCCGTAGAGCTCACCCTGCTTTTGGTATCTTCGTGGGTGCCTCCAGCAGAGCCTGACCATGTCCATGAAGTGTGACCAGGCAAGCATCACCACAGGGCACTTCTTCACAGGCATTTGTTTCCCATCCTCTCCCGTACTGCTCTCGCCACTCCTTCCCTCCTCCTCTCCAAAGGCTGATGTCCATGAGGAGGGAACGTAGGACTCCTAGACAGTAACAAGGTGATTAAAAAGCTGGTCTGAAGTGATGACCTAGGAAAAGGGCTTTCATCACATCCAGCATGTTGTCTGACAGCAGCTCTCGGGTTGCTGGAGGGCACCATTGTCCAAATCCTTTCCAATATACTTCTGATATTTTGCATTTCTTATGGCGGCTACAGCCGATAGATAGATAAACTCCTGAACAAATAATTCTGGTGAGACCATTTTCCATTTGGTTATTTGGTTCATTTTGGTGATCATAACAGGCTTGGATTATAACTTCTACCATCTGGAATTTAATCTTCTTCACAGACAGATAAAACCAGATAATAGCCATATTAAATTGTGGATTATGATTTCTCTTGGTATTAAGTTCTAATGTCTTACCCCAGAAGGGTACAGGATTTAGACAACCTATACTATTAAATGCACTGGAAAAGATGTAGTTCATAATTTCTCGTATCTATTTTATCTATTCATTATCAATGATAATAGTGGCCTTAATCTTTTAAGAAAATACTCCAATCAAACTCTGTAACCAAAACAAAGTGTACGTGGGAGAAGGGGGTTTAATTAATTTTTGCTTTCCATTGCCCAGTTGCAAGTGTTTGGGTGGGAGGGGAGGGGGGAGGAGGAGGAGGAAAAAACAGAAAGTGTGATGCAACTTCATGTTTATGGGAAAAATATTTGGAGGACAAGATATCTATGAAATCAATGGGTTCCAGGCCTCAGCCAGCATTTCATGCTTTTCACAGATGGTGACATATTGGAATGTTTTCCCAAACAGCAAGAAGCCAAAATGGGGTTTCTGCAGCTGCAAATAGGTAAGAAAACTCTAACCCAGTTCCTCAAAAAGCTACAAAATATCAAGCAATTTTAAGGTACTTTTGAAAGAAAACCATAATATACAAAACACATCCTTCTGGATTCTATTTTTGCTAATAATAGAGCAAAATACCTAAGCAGTAATAATAAGAAATAGGCTTCTGCGCAACACCCACACGTTGAAAGGTACCAGGGTTTAGCTCAATCATTTCCAAAGTTCAAGATAAATAATCTGTAACATAGGACTTAATGTAAGTGCAGCCCTATTTTATCACCCAGAAAACTATCCTCCACCAGAATAAACTGAGAGAGAATTCATGGGGTTTGCAGCTTGTTAAAAATGGAGAAGACATTAAACTTGCCTTAGGGGAAATACCCACATATATATATATATATATAAAAAATATATTACACAATACCTGGGCATTAAGATTTCCTCTTACCTGAAAATGCCATTCTCTTTTGTTAGCACCTGAAAAATACAACACTAGTAATCCAAGAAGAGCTGATGAAAACCAAATAAACCTAGGAAACTGTCTGCATATCGATTCAGAAATTCTTGCCACATCACTCCCTTTCTTCAATTTTATTTCAGGAAACCTAATGCATCCTGGAAGCAGGAGTTTTATCTGAAAAAAAATCCTGTACTTCAGTCACGTTTGATACTAAATAGCGCCTTGAATCCTATCCTCCCACCTCCTGCCTGCTGTCTAAATCCAAAATAATTTTAGCAGCCCACTAGCTAAAATTTCCTTGGACTAGCAACCCCTGCTTTGTACCATCTGAATGCTGCATTTCTGGACTGTATGAAGAAGGGGTTGTTACGTCTAACAGTTCCTGACACAATGGACAGCAAAAGCACATTGAAATTTGAATTAAGATGACAAGTATTATCTATATATACATGAATAAAGACTTTTATTTATATAAGGTTAGTATCCTCAGATAGTATAGGGCTAGAACATTGTTTGGATACTGTTGCAACAGCATAATCCTGGCGTTCCCGTGGGATACGGCATGTGTTTCTATCCCTAGTGATTTATGAGCTATTGGACCTTAAAATTCTTGCTGCTTCTTTCCTCCAGCAACGTTTCGCTGGCACAGGTCCAGCCCTGAATATAGCCAGTCCACAGCCTTTGGCTATTAAAAATATTCGGTGCCTGTTCATTCGGAGGTGAGGGTCTGCACAACCCGCTCCGCAAGGACAACTGCTCGACTCGTGAGGTCTGATACAACCCCACCAGGTTCATCAGCACCGTCCTGATATACAGCCCTTCGGCATCTAATCCTGGATCCCACATCAATACGTTAAAGAAACAGCAAAAATTGAAAAACAAACAAACAAATTGACCCCGCGTTCCCATTAAGATAAAAATGTGAAATGAGCATGAAATGAAGGGAGATACTGCTGTCCCTTCAAGGAGTGAGGATTAAAGGACTCCAGCCTCATCAGATAAGACTCTGGATTTTCTTGTCTAGCACTCTTGTTTTAATCCATTTTCCAGTTCTATATGAAATGAATTATAGCTAGATCTGCATAGCGTTTAAGGACATAAATCTATCCTACAGTGTATTTGAATTTAAAATACACACAGCCTAATATCCTTCATGCCTGAAAAAAATTGAAGGGAAATCTCAGGGGGAACAGAGCAATTACCTATTTCAGTCAACGTGTGAAGATTAGTCAAATAAATGGGCTAACAGGCCCACCAGCTGGAAAAATTAAACTGAAAGCCTGCTTCTGAATATATGCATTATATCACCCTTAGCCAGAATGGCTTTAATTATTCTTAAATATAGCAGTAGAATGAGAAATAGGAAAATCTTACAGCCCTTTTCTCCCACAATGGAGAAAGAGACGAAAAATGCCATCATTATAATTTTTATTGCCTTTAGAAAGATGGGTAGTCTTCCGGGTCACGGTAATCCTTCTTGGCTTTTTATATCATCTATTTAGCCTGAGGATCTAAAAAATTTTTTTTTTACTGCTTGTGAATTCTGTCACTCACCCGTCATCTGCTGGGTATGGAAATAGCGTTGGGCCTGTTTTGCAGGCGGGGACAAACATGGCTGCGTGGGTGACAAAGCCGGGACAGCCAGCTGAGCCCTCGCTGTCGGTTCCCTGCTCCCACGCTCAGACCACTCAGAGAAGTCAAGAAATGTAGGGTGGGATGCATTTTACCTACCTTGAGTTGTCTTAAAACTGCAAGTCTAGACTAAGCTAATCATGTAGATTTTTTTTCCCTGGATGAATCATCTCGCTTCGCCCTACCTATTTTAGGACAAGATGAATCACCTTCTGAAAGCATCTGTCTGCTGGATGCCTGATTTTTAGATATCTCAAATCCATCCTTCACAGAAAAGCACAATTATCTCCAACTACTAAATAGTTAATAAACTCTATAACGAATCTATCTAAGGCTAGTAACGTGTTTTATCTAGTGTTCTTTGATGGTAATTACAAAAATACCAAATTCTTAATTTTCATAATCTCAACAATTTCTCCTGACAGAAAACAAACAAAAGAGCCACTATGTTTCAACGGAAAATGGTTGACGAAACTATTATTTTGTCAGGCACACTACACAATTGAAATAAAGTCTCTCAGTCGAGATGGTGAGGAAGAGAATACAAACACGTAATCAAACTTTGCAGCAAGCATGCCTTTTTCTGTAGTTCTAGCTTTTTACATATGTTTTAGGAGGGGCTGAATTTTCATCTGTATTTTCTCTCCAGTCATCTGCTAGATGGGCTCCTTCTTGAATATGTGCTGTCGTGAGACCCAATTTTGCCTGAAAAAACAGAGAGCTCCTGGGTCAACCCCTCTTTGATGCTACAGCTGGACACAAATCTCTGCTGCCCCTATAAACCTCTGCCTGTTGCTCACTCGTACTTTTGGCATCCAGTCCCAAAGAAGATGGTGGAGCTCAGTACAGATCTAGCTGTACAAATTAATTGCTTTAGGATGACAGAGATGACAGAGAGTTTCCCCTCTCGGGAAAACTCCCTAGTGAATTCCCACATGAGAGCCAAACCTCCTTCCAAGCCATCAGCTTAAAAATAACACGTTGGGTTTCGGAAAAAATGTAATTCTGGGGGGTTTGCGTAGCCTCTGTTTTTGACCCTTTAAGGTTGCACTGGTGTTGAGTTTTCAGAGGACTTCTCCGCAACTGAGAAACTTCTCTGCAACCAGCTCCAGAAGCGGAGGCCTTAAGAGCATCAGTCAGGGCGAGACTCATCCTGGTAAGACTTGGCAATGCCGCCAATGTACGTGGCAGCCCAAAAGGCCTCCGAAACCCAAGAGGCCCATGTGAGCAGAACTACAGTCAGACATAAAGCATCTCCTCTCTCTCACAGTGACAAGTGCCTTAGAGATATCAAAAGACACTTAGAACAGCAAGTCAACTGCCTCAAATTCAAACTGATGAGTCTCTATTTCATGACTGATTTCACTCTTATGGGTAATCCCCAGGGTAAAAATTTCTCCCTGTTTCATGCCAAACTGCTACCAACAGGTTTTAGGGAGGTTCTGCATAGCTTGGGGATTTTTATTCAAGTGTTTTAAAGCCTACACGATGAAAAACACAGTGACTAAAACTGAAACCCTGGGCATTCTGCACCATATCTTACTGCTTTGCCATAGAAAACTTCAGGGTTTTAGGGTTAGTGACTGGGAAATGATGGCCTCCTGCCCATGAAGTTGCAGATATTTAGCACGTTCCCACTACTGCACCATTAGGTCTTTGGTTTCATAGGCAGAAGGAACAGAGGTGGGTTTTTTTCTTAAATCCATTTCTCTACAAAATATCTTTTAAAACCTCGCAGCTGAGATGGACTTAGTAGATGTGCAGAGATCACAGAAGGACTTCTCCCCTAGTCCCAAAGTGCAGTTTCCCTGCTTTAAGCAGTCAGCTCTTACATTGTTCAGTTGCAAAGCAAAGCTTCTGAATGTGACCTGATGTGATGCTAATATTCTCGATCCAACCAGCATAGCAGCATAAAAAGATCAAAGCTCTGGGAACTATTCTCATTGAGCTATATGGACAATTTAAATGATAACAGCATCAAATTATTGCCTTGTTGATAATATTAATGGAACAACTCCCTCCCCAGGTGTAAGGGTAGACCCACTGTTTATGGGTGAGCCTGAATACAGCTGTACTTCTTTCCACCAACCTCTAACCTTATAATATCTTCTCTACATAAACAGCTGACAAAAATACAGAGGCTCTTGAATCTTCCTCTACTTAAGCACTGAAATCTAGGAAAGAGATTATATTACATTTTACCTTACAATGAACTAATTCTTTCTCAGCATGTCGATTCCAATGCCAGGTTTGCGAACTATGCCACGACAGTTAGAAAAACTGGCAGCAAGCGTAACTTACTGCTAAGGAAGTTATTTATCTAAAAAAACAGCAAGGAAAGGGTTACAGACTCCGAAATATTGTATCGCAAGTTCTACTAAGATATGTATGTAAGTTAAAAGTGAATAAAGGGTGGTAAAACTGAAGGCACTTTCCCTATTCTGGGTGACAAGATTATTTGGGATTAACTTCTGTATTGGATGGATGACTCTGAGTACACTGTGGGCAAGAAGGAAATAATACACATTTTTGTGGCTACAAACACTAAACCAAAAAACTAAACTGTCTGGCTTTATATTGCTCAAACACAGAGTTGTGGAAAGACTGCAGAAGTTTTGTTGGTACAGACCACAGTACTAATCTTGTCTCTTTCTGTTTCTTTATCTCATGCTTTATCTTCCCCTTATTTTCTACTTTTTCCCCTTTTTCCTTCTCTCCTCCTCCTTGCCTCCCCCTTAGCATTCCGTTTCTTCCTGTCTCAGGTACAGCAAGGAAATCCTGATGCAATCGTGATGCTTTCCGGTCACCCTTCATTACTCACTAAGGCTATAAAACCATAATGAATTATATCATTATTACTAAATAATTTCTGCACAGATTAGACTTCAATAGCCTAATCTTCCCCTTTTGTTTCATTTAAAAAAACCAACAAACACTTCCTTTTTTCAGTACAGCACACGGAGGGCACAAGAACATCTACAGCTGATCTCAGGACATCCTCTGGTTTTTTTCCTGCCTTGCTCAGGCTGCGGCGGTGGCACCCCGTGAGGCCACGTAAGTGGCGTAAGGTGCTTGTGGGGTACAACAGTGGGGCAGTCCACCCTCCCATGACCCATCAGCACTGTCCCCTCTGGTGGGACACTGGCTGTTGAGGTGGGCAGCTGCTTCCTGAAGGTCCTTGAGATGATGGACTGCATCCCTCTGCCTCCCTGGACCCACGAGGGGAACGGGAACCACAGCTTTGCTGCCAGCAACATGCTGCTGCACTTGACAGGAGGGCAGTGATGTCCCCACCCTGGGACATAGACAGAGATGGGGGTACCACATTTCCCTGGGGTATTTGGCAAATAACCCAGACCTAAATAACCCAGACCTTAGGGGGAGCTGTGGGTGGAGAGGATTTTGAAACTCAGTCCTAGGCTTGAAAAAACAGGTCCGAACATCTCCTCTCCATTTTCCCCGTGTTAAGTTGTAGCCACACTAAGGTCGGCGAGATGAAAGAAGAGAGACGAACATACTGCGTCTACTGCTTCCCCCTTGGCACTGTCCTATCGCTTCCATACTCATTTCCATCTGTGCAAAGTGCATGTAAAACAACTTAACCCCTTGCCAGCCAGACACTGAACTGTGGGATTTGAATTGTTCTTGGTTCCTGGGCCTCCTTAGGTACATAAAAGCTGTGGCCGCGCTTCAGGAGGTGGCTGAATCGCAGCCTTTGTGTGCCGGGTGCGGGGGAATGGGAGCTCGGCTGTGGGCATGTGCCAGCCCCCGCCGGGTAAGAGCTGGCACTGTCTGCCTAACGAAGCGTCGACATTTCCACCGAGCACAGTCGGTAGATTTTCAATGGCATAATCGGGCTGTACGTAGTAAAATAAATGAGTCCAAATTTCCTACAAGCAGGAAAGTCTACAATCAAAACACACAACAGAAAGACCTGTATTTCCTCGCCTGGGCAAACAGCAGAGAGGGCAAAACTTCCCAAGGATCCTTGAATGCCAACTTTTGGAGCATCCTCGAATGCCAACTTTTGGAGCATCCTCAGCTGCCGCAGCCAGCGCCAAAGGAAGGGCACCACAGTGGGTGGGAAGGACGCTCAGGGCTGCAGGACATCATCCAGGGGAGGTCGAGGGGGACATGCTGGGCAGGCAGACGGTTTTGGACATGGCAGCTCTATGCAAAATAGTCTTCGCTGTGTCTTGTTCCCGCTGGGCACATGTATCTCTCTGTCACAGAGCAGTGTGCGGCACCAAGCATACATGACACGGCAAAACAGAAGTGGAGGAGCCTTAGGAGGCAGCAGTAATTCCAGTATACATCTTCCAAAGAAAGGAAGACAGTAACTTGGAGTCTGCTACGTGAAAAGGTCTTTCAGCAAAGTTTTTCCAGCTACAGCAAGATACATATAGCTACATGTTTACAGTTAAGACACCAGGGAGATAATCTACGTACATATACTTCCAAAGTACGTTTAGGAATTTTCCTCTGCAAGTAGCATAACGACTAAATATTTAAATGGTTAGAAGGCCAAACAATTGCAAACAAGTCAGTAACAACCATATTTCTCTCAGTTCTTGGTATTGCCCACTAAGGAGAGCTGTAAAACAGAGCCCGAGTAAGCCCAAAATTATTCCTTAAAACTGAACATGATAATAATAATTAATAAGCAACTATATGGAGTGGAAATATGAATACATTCCTTGGAAAATCTCCAAAAAGACAAGACCAGTGCTTTAGAGAGCTCGCCATTTTTTCATGTACCAATCACCAAACACTTCTCTGATAAATTGTTATGCACACTGATGCTTGACGGAGTTTGGACTAATTACATAGTCTTATGTCAGAGAGAGACTCATAGAAGAGCCTTATACGGGTACCCAGTATCTCAGCAAATGCACCAAGTTCTGCCTGCTCAACTGATGCTGTGCCCTGCAGACAATTCCTGATCACTGGCGCCGTAACGAGCCCACGCATCGCGAGTAACGACCAGCCCGGCTGATTAGAAACAGCCAAGGATTTTTCGATGTTTCATGGGGAAAGGCTGCTGTCCTCCCCGTGGTGGGAGGGAGAGGGGCACGGGGGGCACGGGGAAGGACATCATGAAAAAGAAGAAGCGAAGCACTACAGATGTCCCGACGGGGACAACGCCGCAGTGTTCCCGCTGCATCCCGGCAAAGAGGAACGAACACAAGCGCGAGCGCAAGCGGAGTTTGTGTGCATTCAATGAAATTGTTTTTGTATACAAAGAGGATTTCAGCTGCTGTGAGGCAGATGGAAGGCGCTTTTGGCCGCGCTGAAATGTCTGGTACTGCCTGCGTTCGGAAGCATGCGTGGGGCAAGAACAAAATACACCACTGTGCAATCTAAGTTGTCTGGTAAAAAATTAATTCAGCACAGAGCTCTCCCAAGTACAGGAAAACAAGGAGGAGTGGATGGCTTACCCTGCCACTCTGCTCTTTCCTCTCTTCTTGAAGAAAGAGCGGCTCACGCTGTTGGTCATGAACCCGGGCAGCTCAAAGCAAGGTGAAGGGACAGCAAGTGACAGAGGGCAGCAAGAACCACGAGAAACTTCTCTTTCAGAGCAGAGGAGAGTGAACAGGGAGCAGCTACAAACGGCGAGCCTTTGCCTTCGGCAGGGCACCGCTCACCTCCTTTAGTCGTCAGCAGCAACTCCGTTCTCCGGGCTGGGGGGAGGTGTGGGCACCTCCAGCCAGCCACTACAGCTCACCCTCCCTCTGCCCTCCTCTCCCCCAGGAGCTTCTGCACGGCTTCCAGGGTGGCATGGAAACAGGTGAGACAAAAGGGAGCCCCGCTTTCAGGCAGTTTGAGAAACTCTTTGCTAGACCAGCTAGTTCATCCTACCAGGGTGATTGCATCGCTTAAATATCTGGTTTGCTAAACTCTTTAATTGGACAAGTGTTTTTCTGTTGAAATTTGCAGGTCTCTGTAGATCATTTACCTTCCAGTACCCCACGCCTGTTAAAAATCTTTCTCCCAGCCCGGTTTTGTATGGTGCTAATGTCAATCCACATCAAAGTCCACAGGAATTCTACACATGTGAATCCAAGTTTAAGCAAGAAAAAAAAAAAAAGGGGCTCAGATTTTTATTACGTGAATTTTATTGGAACATTCCCTTCATGTCCCTACATACAGAAGAGCGTCTGGATTCAGTTACAGCTGCATTTACTCCCACACATCTGCTCCCTTATTGTTATAGTTACCTTTTCTCGGGGGATTTAAGAAACTACCCAAGAAAAAAAAAAAGCCCTTCACCTTTAAGTTCGTGACGAAGAAGATCAAAAAGCCTTCAGCATTCCTGTACCGTGACATGAATTATGCTTTGAAGCTGCTTAAAAATTGCTTTTCTAATTCGAACGCTGCTGTTTGACCACTGGGTTTCTAACACCGGCGTGCAGCAGGGCCAGTGCCCTTCCTCTCCGTGTAGGTGTACGGCTTTTCTCTGTAAGGCGCAACCCGCCTGTGAGCGGTATGTCACTGGAAGGGACGCAAGACAAGGTACAGCGGAGCTCCCTAGCAACAAACGTAGACACAGAAAAACAAACTGTGGATGCGCCAGGTTCAATTGATTACACAAGCTGCCGGGCTGGCTGTGTGATGGAAAGCAGTAGGAGGACAGCCCCGAACAGGGCTGAGTCCAATGACGGAGGATGTCAACAGGATTAAAGGTACCCTGAACATCGAAACACAAACTCACAATTGTGTCAAAAATCTTATTTTCATAGAATAATACAGTATGAGGCGAGATGCTTCCCTACTTCCCAGTTAGGCCTATGTGCAGAGCCTCTGTGAGGCTGTCAAGACCAGATCTTATCGTGCTCCCAACTGCAAGGATGAATCCCGCTCCGGCTGAAGGCAGGAGCAAAGTTCTGGTTTATTTCAGCGCTAACAAGGGTGGGCACTAAATGCATATGTTGATGAACCTCAATGCGGGAAGGCAGACGAGGATGCCAGGGCTGTCAGGGATGAAGCACTGCAGCAGCACACCTAAACATACACCCTGGAGGTGGGGGCTTGGGCAAAGCAGGGAGAAAGGAGGAACCACTGAGCTCCTGCCGCGACTGCAACCGACAGGGCTATTGCTGACGTGAACAAAAAAAACATGGTCCATTTTGGATTGCTCTCATTAGCTGGTCCAGGCCAGCTAGCACGTATTTGGGGTTGGAGCTTGAACTGATTCAAAAACTGATGCCGGCTGCGTTTTCTATGCAGGAAAACATGAGTCCCAGAAGCAGTCATTTTCCAGGGAGACAATTTAAAATGCTGAAGTACGGATGGACATGATTTAGAAGAACCAAACTGGCGTATGAAGAAAGATGTGCATGGCAGGGAGAAAGGTTAAGACAAGGGAGGCATAGATTATCTGAATTATCTCTTAATAACTCCACTGGTGAGTTAACATTACTGGGACCTGAAATGGTGTGGGCAGACGGGAGGGGCAGGCTGCAAGGCTGCCATCGCCCTGGCCAATGTGATGACTACCTAGGGAAGATGCCAGCTAGTCTCAACGGCAATGTGCGTGTCATCCTCCCAACCATGCAGTAGCAGTCCTATCTGAGACCTGTAAGTAAGGAGAAACAGCGTATTCCTCAGCTTGTAAATTAATTTAATTCCTGGAGTGCACTTACAGAGTAATGCCTGAGGCTTACGAAGGCAAAATGGAGCTAGAGACAGCACATTAGTCTCTGGAGAGACATACCAGCTGTTTCACGTCCCGATGGGGGGTAGGGTGGAAAACAGTTGTATAGGGTCTGCACCATCCAGTTGAAATGAGAATATTTTCCCCTTACTTTCCCATACTATTTAAAAATCATATACCTGAATAAATATAGGAAATTTGCACCTTTACAGTGATGCATTAAGTCCAAACCCTGTGGTACACCTCCGAGGTGTAATGCTGAAATGGAAACAGCAGCCTTCTCCTCCTACAGAGCATTACCAAGAAATAATGATTCTCTCTGATGAAGAAACAGATTAAAAGGGAAATTAAACTGCAGATTTAATTTCAATAGCACTGCACCCAAGTCAGCTCATAAATAAGCCAATCTCACCATCTAAATTAGGCATCAATAGAGAATTAATGTTGGCCTTAGGAAAATTTTAAGCCTTAAGAAAAGGAAAGGGTAGATGAATGTTCCCCTTTCAAATATGAATCTATAATCAACCCGAAGATGGTTAGGGGCTGATGGCAGGCAGATTTAATTTAATAAATATGTAAAGGGTTTTCATCTCACTGAAGGTGCAAGGTTGGCCCCAAAGCTGAGATCCAAATGCTCCTAAACTTTGTGGAGGTCTAAATTTATATCCAGACATTGTAACTAGCCCATATATTTTTAATAAGCTATATCAAGAGCCTGTATTCAGATACCTTACCGTACTGAGACACCTCAGATGCAAAGCTCTTCTCTAGATCCCAACCCTCAGTTCCCATAAGAAATCCACATCCAAAAAGCTTACAGTAAGTGCTAGGGGGTTCTGTTTTGGCATCCTCATTTCTGCCTCCCAACGACTGATGGTTTGCCCAGTACTTGAGTCAGAATATCATGTCTGCAGCTCAGCTTGAATCAGTCAGGTAAGGCACAATGCAGCTGATCGCTTAGAGCACATAATTATAGCATCCCTGAGCTGCTCAGAGGATGCTGGCACTGACAAAGTAGGAAAGGCTAAAAGCATCATATTAAAATGTCATAAAACATTCATTTTGCATGATTAGAGAAACCGGTAATTAGCATTTTTCTTTTAGTGCTTGACTTTTTATTCCAGCTGCTCTAATCCAGCTTCTTTCTATGGCAATTATTGCCAGGAAAGCTGAATTTGGCATTCTTTTCATGTCCACTTTAAAACCTGCTCTGTAATCTGTCAGCTAGGCAGGTCTCATATGCAGTATTTGAAGATAAGTGAGGGGGGTTTTTCCCCATAGTCAAATTACATTCATAGTAAGCTTCAATTGCTAAACACTGAATTGTAGGAAAATGTCCATACTCTGTTAAACAAATCATATAAATATGTTTCACCTCTGTGAGTCTAGATTTATCTTGCCGAGGCTGAAGCTTTGTGTAAAAGGACTGACCCCAGGAGTGCATATGTCAAGCTAAATTAAGGAAAAGAAAAAAAAAAAAAAAAAAAAAACNAAAAAAAAAAAAAAGTAGAGCTGTATCTAAACTTCCTAAGAATAATAGGATGTTGATTAAATTGTTAGAAAGTTAAATAAACATGCAAATTTTTTTTTAACTGTTCTTTGAATGCCTCAGACTTTCGCTTGCCCTAGCTGTCTCTGAAGGTAAGGAGGAGAAATAGCCCATTGCTAGAGGGCCTGCAGATTTCAGGAGGCAATGCTCTGCCAAAGCTTTCTGAGTGACATTGGGTAAGTCACTGAAGCCTGCGGCATTTTGACATCTCATTTCCATCAAACTAATTGAGTTGTAGTAGGAGTAAATAGAGAACAGAGCTTTGCAGCAGAAAGTCAGTGCTTCAATGGGTAAGGCAAGTGGCTGGGCGCTGGTCTGGCCTCTTGGAAGGCCAACACCAGTGCCATCCTGTTGGGAGCACGGCTAGAAAACCTGGGTCGGGAAGCACTGGGAAACATGCCATTGCAGGGCTCTGGCCATGCACCGTTGCTGCTCACGGTATCAAGAGAAAAAGACAAAAGCTAGCAGGTATCCCCAAATCTGGTGGCTGCTTCTGACCATGAGAGGGTCACACGCTACTTGGTGTAGACTTGGGTAGCACTGCCACATCCATGCCACAGATGGGGAACCACCAACCTAAAGGGTGGAGAGGGTATGCTTCGGAGGCTAAAGCAGTCATCCATCCCTCCCCTGCCTCTGAGGGTTTTTCACCTGGGTATCACTTTCATCTGGCTTTAGGAGAGCCATCCTGCTCATGTTCTGCAAATGCTTTGCCACCTTTCACCTCCCTCAGGAGACAACTGCAAACCCTAAAAGCTCTTAACATATGGGAAAAATATTTCCTTGGCACTTAAGCTAAATTTTTGGTTTTTTTCAGTGGCATTCTGCCCCTGCCGAGCTCTTGCCATCAGTCCTCATTACACCAGTCCTTACCAAGAGTTGGTCACTCCAGCCACCCATGAGCTGAACCACTTCCACGCCGCTGGAAAGCCATGCTCACTCCAGACACTGTCTCCAGCTTCCCAGCAAGTCCATTACCCCGGGGACAGCCTCACGCTCACCCATGTACATAGATTTTGGACTGGAACTGGCTTAACCTTCAAGCTGCCCTTGGTGGGCTAGCAGGGCAAGCGCAGGATTGTCTGCATCCCCCCACTGTGACCCACAGCCACTTAGAAAAACCACAGGCATCTTTCCTCATACATGTCTTCTCAGCTAACCTGCTTTTGTTCTTTCCTGAATCCCTGCAGAGCTATCAATCTCTGTCTGACAAAAAGTGTCGATTTTTCCAATTATAGCAAAGCTGTACAGAAATGCAATAGCATTTCTTGGCTCATTAATAATTGCAGAGAGGTAACCCCATTTTTCCTCTCTTATATGATTTACGAGTTCGTTTCTCATCTCATTTTAAATATCATAGGTAGACATTGACTAGCTAAACAGATACTCTTATTTCCCTAAAACAATGCTTTAGATATTTCAAGTTCCAGTCACCTTTCTGCTGCCACAAAAAGTCCTGATTAAAAAAGTAACTAAAAAATGCTCTTCTTCAATATGTTAATAGGAAACCTCAGTATATCCACACATTGCCATAGAGTTCTGTAGTATTAGAGAAACTTAGAAAGGTGCTTGTATTAGTTCTACTTCCTTACAAAAGGATTTCACCAGCATTTGAGGAAGAAAAACATGAAAATCAATACCAAGAAACATAAACACAAACAAGGAAGATATTAAATTAAGCCACATTTGAAAAGTTCCTACTCCAATGAGTACATGACGTGCAGCCAAAAACCTATTTTTATACTACAGAAAATATTTAAGTGAGCACATCTGCAATAAGCTTCTGTGGGAACATATACCGGGGACCTTGTTCACACAACGTACACAGGTGGGTTCATGTTTAGACAGCGGATTCTGGAGCATCGCAAGCCCCCCATGCCTTCTGCCCGCCTTCCTTGTTACACACAGATTTGTGAAATGGGTTCAGCCTGACTTGACAGCATTTGCAAGATCTCTATACATATGGCTGTGGACCTTCCTATGGCCTCTCTGGTTTTGCTGAAAGGGACTGTGATTTCCAGCACATCGTTTTCCCCCTGCTAATGTCCCTGCAGCACGCAGGCAAAAGTATCTATCTCCCTTTGTCAAACCGAATCTTGAGCCTGGTGAATGTATCTGAGGAAAGCGCCTGCCTTGCTCTCCTTGGCCACCCCCTCTCCTTTTGGGAGCCCCGCACGCCTGGATCAATATGAAGGGCCCTCACGTTGCAAACGGCTTCCCGGCAGCTGAAATTATTCCAGCAGAGCCGATTGCAACGCGATGCCTGGGGGAGATGGCAATTCCTGACAGATACCATCTCCTGTCTTCAGACGCGATGTCAGCAGTGCTCCTTATTTAGCCTAGCGAGTGATAAGACGAAGTGGGAAGGTAACGTTGGACCTCACAGGAGAAACCTGAAGAGCAAACCTTCCACGGTTGAGCAAAACCAGTCCTTTTTAGTCACTCTTCTCTTTAGTTCGCAGAAATGGCGAGCTCTGTAAATGTTTTCAATAGGCTGCAATTCCTTTTTGTGCAATTATAAATATTTTAACATATGACATCAGTACAATATGTTTTCATTGTGTTTAGATCTCTTTAATTAGGATGGGGCCCGAGTTCTCCTTGCTGCCTTTGGTACTTGGACTTGGCAACCAAATTTGTTTTGTCTCAACTTACTGTTCTTTCTTCCAGTGCAGAAGAAGCAACGCGCACTTCTTTTTTATTTATTGTTCTTGATAATTGGCTTCATTTTCAGTCAGAACTGATCTGATCATCATGGAAAAAGAAATAAAACACATAAAAAAACCATTAAGGGATATTTATCTCCAAGTTAGACGGGTAGTGAAAATAACCAGAAGGATGAGATAAGTGGTATTTCTAATCTAAAGGATAAAATCCCCACTTAAACATCTACAGACGATGATACAGCTTTCAAACGCAAGTATTTATGTCCTTTTATTTCTGGACTTTGCACTTAATGCGGTGGTTAATTTATAGCAAGCAAAAGCGTAATTTACAGGATTGCAATAAGCCAGGAGAGAAATCCTGATACGAAAGAAGTCAATGGCACACCACCCGTTCCCCCTCCGTCACACGGGCCATAGCTGCTCACTGGGTCACACCTGGACAATGTCACCAGCCACAGCCCTGGGTACCGACGGGAGCCGGGCCACCCCAGGTACCCACCACCCTCTTCCCCTCAGGTGAGGACCAGAAGAGGGTCCCAATCCACCCAGCTGCTCCAAAAAGCCCTCAACGCCCTCCCAGCGCCAAGTCCCACCACGCCGCAGATGTGCTGGGGAACTTTGGGATTATTCACCCCGCGGCTGGAGCCCTTGTGCACCACTTAGTAATGCGAGAAGTGCCAGCGAAGGGTACTTTCCATAGCTTGTTTAATGTTTCCTGGTAATCGCTTAGGCGACGAGTGGGCCCAGAGGCCGGGCAGAGGGGGCTGCTTCACTGGGGCTTGAGTGAACGTCGCGTGGTGGGCGGGAAATTTCTGTTTGGGTACATCCAACTACCAGAATTAGTCTGCAACTTTTGCTTGCTTATTTGTGGTCATCGAAATTGCACTGCTACACCGCATTATTAGTCAAGGCAGATACTAAAATGATCAAGTCGCTAGAAGATGGAAACAAGCTAGTTAGAGCGAAAGATTACAAATTAGCAAAGTACACAGAGTAAGAATGCAACTCCCTTTGTGAGCCAATATGGCAAGGACAACTGTTTTTTTCCCCCTAAGCAAGCTAATAAGGAATGTTAAGCAGGGCTCCATTTGCTCTCGAGAGAGTGGCTTTTTAAGTAGATTTAAGTGTATTAACTAACATACCAAGATGCTTTATGAGAAATCCTGGCAATAGAATTACAGAGGTTGACAGCACATTTGAAGTGAAAAATTAAATCATAACTGGTGTGCCCCATCTAATCCCATTCATTTCAGCCAGTACGAGAGCAAAACTTGTCATAGAAGGAACAAGAACTAAATGAACAAGATGCCTGGGGACTTTCTGGTTCTCTTCTTGATGTTTCCTAGGGGAATATAGAGAAGAGTTTCAGCCTATGATTCAGCCAGCCGGCCAAAGATTGCACATATCTGGGTCTGATTCTCTGCTCCCTGCCTGACTCTGGGCACATCAACTCATGGCCAGCTCCAGAAGAGGCAACTGTAGGCATTCAAGCAGGACACAGGCTCCACGGATCCCAGTAAGAACCACAGCAAGAACCAGAGAGTCCATCTCAGCACCGTGTAGCCCTGGAGCCAGGGGAACTTGCTGGGTCACCGCAGCTTTACTTTTTGAAGCTGCCCAACCCAAGCAGGTAGGACCTATTACCCATGGAGCCAAACCAGTAGAACATGCCTAACCCATGCACAGGACCAGCTTCTCCCATGCAATACAGCTGCTTTCTTTCCTCTAAACGCGTAGCAGTAGCCGTCTCCAGGCCAGCAGTTAACACTTACCTAGGGAGTGACTTTCTCACTCTGAAGGCTTTCAAGGTTTCCACCACCAAGGAAAGCAGCTCAACCATCTGAATGGGGGCTGTCCTCCTCAGTGGGGAAAAGAGCCTAGCCATGGAAAAAAAGGAGACGGCGCGTTTCAACCTCACATGAACACCGAGAGCTAAAATTCATTACCCTCTACAAAGTGCCTGGGAAATCAAAGCTTACAGTGTGTCCTCCTGGAGAAAGAACGACAGTGCTGCAGATGTAACAAAAATATGTGCTGTGGGTCTCCCTGAACTAAAAAAATATTTTATGTACTGTGTTATACTGCATCAAATGCAGGAGTATGGCATGTGAAAGTACTAGTAACATCAAAGAAGTAGTAACATGAAAGAGATGGACATATATGTTTAGAAATCTCCAGCTACTATGCAACTTACATCTTTTTTAAGGATGAAAATTTGCATACAAAGGAGAGAAAATGTTTGGTGGATAAAAATAAGGAGGAGGAGTAACACGATCCTCAGTTCAGATCTTCCTTGAAGTTTTGAAAGAAACTGGGAAAGAATGCAAAGACAAAGCTTCCAACGATACCATAAGTTACTCAGTAAATGTCTTTAGGAGCACATGTCTTTGAAGTACCATGGGGAAGGCTCAATCCTATTACAGCCCTCCTGAGGAAGTGTTAATCTTCTAGACAAAGAAACCAAGGCTCACTTTTTATGAACTCGCATGTATTTTTGATTGCTTCTGGCCTGGTTTATTTGTTTCTTTAAGGCTTATCAAACCCAATTTTTTTTCTGAACTACTAAACCTACAGTTCAAGTCAAAGGCAAATGGAAGCTGCTATGAAACATCAGGCCACTTTCTTTCAGGAAGGGTAAATTTATGGGCCTATATTTAACCGTTATTGATGAAACGCTGGCATTGCAGAAATCAATCAAATAACCCATTGCCAAAAATGGCACTAAGATTTTATTCTTCATTTAGAAATTGCTGGCTATGGTAAAACAAAAAAAATAGAAGAGAAAAAACATGTTTTGCAGGTTCATAAAAAAGGATGCAAGAAAAAAGGCAGAGTGCTAGGAGATGAGCTAAAGCTACATTGATAAAATGTAATCCTTTTATGTTGGAATTAAAAAGGATTCAAGGTTTATATTTCTGGTGCTTTAGACTACATTTATCACAAATAAGCCTAAGTTAGTATAACGTCGTGGCACAGTCTGTTGGGAAAAATTTACGAATCACCCCCTTTATTAGGATTACTGTTATTACCTTAAGGGAGGGCACTCAAATCCAAACTCTGGGCTTTTTTTTTTATCTTCTAGAGACAGATGAACAGCTTTTGGTTTGGTTTTTTTTTGTTTTTTTTTGTATAAAAACCTATTACTGGTCTTGACTGAAGCTGAATTCAATTCCTTTTTTGATGTTCTGCAGTGAACTTCTGAGCAGCTTTTGCAAGCTATGACTAGCGTACAGTGTTTGCACTCCCTCCAACAAAACAGAAAATATATTGTAACCTTATTACTACTAGAATAACGGCCCAGACACGACTCACACAGTTTGTTCTTGCAGCGACGAGGAGGAAAATTCCCAGTATGAGCAAGGGGAAAATCACAGCAATCGATTTCTGATTTATTTAATCAGTTGGGGTTTTTTTTACATTTAGCTGTGGATTCATCACATCAGATGTTTTTCATCACGCCCATCTTCTTGCAGAAAGGCTGGCGGGTCCCAAAGGCAAGTTGTCCCAGAGGGCTGCATGCATCTTAGGCAAACCCGTACCCCGCTCAGGAGGCCTTCAAACTGTGTTTAAAGGATTTAAAGACATGTTGCATTTCTTTTTCCTTTGCAAGGATCAGGGACGCACCATTTGCCATGTTCACCCTCGCTCTCGTTGGCCAGGGGGCTGGATGCTTGTGCTTTGCCTGCGCTTTTCCCATGGCCCAGCCTTGCTCCCGGGCCGTGCATTGTCCCGCCTGCCATCGAACAAGAAATGCTGCGCGCGGCCAAGCCATGGAGGAGGAGAAAGATTTGCGACCCACACGCCAGCTCCACCTGGTATGCAAGGCCAGGATCAAGACATAAAATGCAGCAGATGCATTTGTTGTGGCGCTAACGCTGCTCTTGCTTGTGCACCGTAAGCTGCTCGAGTCAGATATTAAGTGGGGGAAAAAGTGCACCGTGGAATTTAGTTATTACATTAATTTGATTTCGTTAGACAGTTAAAGGGAATAAAAAAGATATACGAGAGCAGCTTCAGACAGAAACAAGGAGCATATCCCATTTTGGACAGCCTCACGCGCTGTGTATGGCACAACATGTAGTTTTCTTCTTTTTGTTTGTTGTTTTCAGTTTAGGTTTTATCCAATTATATATCTATTGTGTGACAGGCCTGGCATGAGAGATCCCATTTACAGGAAATATTTCTGAGATCACAGGCCCTGCAGGCTAAATGCAAACACTGGAGCAGATGGTAACTGATCCAGTAGAGCTGTACCTAGGGGTGCTGGAAGGGGGAAAAGACTTGGAAAGTAAAGCTGCTAACAAAATAACCTCGCATTATTAAAAACTACAACCAAATCAGCCCAGCGAGCAGCTAGGGACCTCATTAGGGATGCCTCTGGCCACTGCCATCGACCTCCTCATGGCAAGGGGCCGGGGGCAGGAAGGAGGACGGGCAAAAGGGGGCGCTTGGATATAAAATGACTTTCTACCTGCCCGAGAGGAGGGCAAAGGGGGTGTTTTGCCTGCCGAGTAATCACCCTTGGACAGCAGCAAAACTCTTTGAGGAGAAACATGAGAGCTTAAATGTCAACCCACCCTTTAACACAGTTGTTCCCAGGCTCTCCCTTTGGCACGGCCGGAGGATGTTGAGACTAGCCCTGCGAGACGAGCTCCCTCCCCTTCCTAACAATACGGCGTCTGTGCCCGGCCCGGACCCGCTGATGCTCCTATTCAAGCGGGTGCCCTCTAATCTGCAATGCATCTTGTGTTTACAGCAGCCCAGGCTGGGGCCAGGTCGGCACCAGGAATAGCTGACCGGTGGAAGAGCAAAGCAGCTTAATGGCACGGGCAAGCTCAGGCGGTGCAAACGCCATTTATCCTGGGGGAGGGTGGGGATTAAGGAAGGAAGCTTGCATCAATACGCTCTCTAGCACTTTCTTGCAGCAAAAAACCCAACCTTTTGATGATAAAACTGCATTTATGCTAGGGTTATAGAAGTGCCGTGACGAGAAATCACAGCCCTAATGAACCGTACTGTAGCAGGAAAACAATTCAACCACAGAGCTGAAAAAGCAGGTAACTCTGCCTCCCCGTATATTTAGGTAGCATCTATCACAGTGAATTTCTGACCTCAGTACTATGACAGTATCTCAGTACAATGACAGCAAGTTTGGTTTTAAACACATGAGGGGAAGCTCACGGAGACTGGATGATAGAAGTGAGATTCCAGACCAGTAAACGGGAACAGCTGACCAAAGCCCTTGAGAAACACTGACTCATTCACAATCAGTATTTCAAAGGTTGGTAAAAGTTACATCACTTCATAAAGCAGAGTGAAAAATATCAGCCTAAGTTACTTTACCTACTTTATTTGCTGGAGAGAAACTATTTATGTCCACTTACCTACATTAATTGTACTGTCTCGTCTTTACTAAGTAAGGCTTCATAAAGCTAGAGGTGGTCCCTCAACTATGCCTATGTAGTTTTTGATGCTTCTGCTCTTGTCCAACCCCCTTCGGGCTCTGTGGCTGCTTCTCACTCATTTGAAGATTTATCCTGCCATCCCTTAGCCTTCTGCGCTCTTTCACAGACGGAACAAGCAGCGTTTGCTCTGGTTTTCCTTGTGGGCAACGCTCCCCAGGCCACAGGGGAGTCCTCTGGACCCCCTCTCAGCCTGGTCCACTGCTCTTCTCTTTGAAGAGCAGCACAGCATCCAGCTGAGACTTCCCCAGTGCGGAGTCTCTATATAAAGGTTTCCTCACACGTCTTGCATCTCGCTCCCCTCATATGACTTTTTCACACTTTGGAATGCAAAAACAAGCCTTGATTTACACGAGCAGCCCAGTCTTACCGGGATCCTCTAACATAAAGCCCCCTGCTGCTGCAGAGCCCTGTTTAAATCAAGAGGCCTTCACATGGGTGAAAACGTCTTAAAGAAAGATCGGGATGTAACTCTGTCACAATTATTATGATTTGGTAACATTTAGCAGCTGTGGTTTTTTGCTGTAGACATCAGTTTTATAGCTGAAACTGTTCCTTTAATTTTTTTTTTGCAAGAATGTTTCGCTATTTTTTTTGTCATTGTTGTTTCCTGGACTCCTAAATATAGCCAAGTGGAATAACTAGCACCTCTGTAAACTGTTGGTTAAATGCCACGCTGAGTTTCATTTTGCACTCTGGAAGGCCATTTAAAACACATCAGACTTGTAGCGCTTAAAATTTAGGAAATTATTTACATTCTGGGAATAACTTCTAACCATTTCCTCAGGCTTTTCTGCCTCTAATACACGTTAATGCTATTCCCACCAAATAAAAGCGTGGCCTGAAAAATACCAGGTGTCAAAATACATGGCACTTCAAAGTTTAAGAAACACAATTGAGAAATGAAAAACTGGAAAGGTTGCTCTGCTGCCATGAGGTGTTTTGTCACTGGGATGTTAAACAGCAAGTGGACCGCTTTGGGCTTCACGGGAAATTTCAGGCAAAGCCAGAGAGGCAAACTCACTGGCGGCCAATGAAGCCACTGCTGAGCTCAACCCTATGGAGCTGAGTACATTAATGTCATTATTTAGTATAAAGGCACGCTGCTTCAAAACTAAAGACATCGTGGAATTGAGTGTCACATTCCTGCCTGAAGGGAAAGTAAGATGTCCGTCCGTCTAGTGTCTACACACCACGAAGTGTAAGATGGCGAATGGCACAGCCATTGGAAGCAAGGCACGAATCCCTCACTCCATCCTGAAAAAAACACACCCACACGTAACAGAAAGCTGAGGTATGGGGGTCAATATTGGAAAACACAGCAAGTCCTCGATGATCCAGAAGCCTGTGCTACTCTGAAGTAATTCGAAAGAACGGAAGATCTGAAGCCCCTTTGAAAATAAGGCTGCCTGATCCACAGAGAGTAAAACTTGCTTATTTATTCAATTTTCTGTCAACATTTCAAAGGAATTATCATCCCCATTTTGCAGCAACGAAGCTGTTTGCCTAAGGTCAAAGAGTGAATTAACGTTAAACTAGATTACAGAGTATCGTGGTTCCCATTCCTGTGGTCAACCAGCTAGCATCTGATTAGGTCACCCCAGTACATTTAATTTAAAAAGAATGCTGAATCTAACACTCTGCCTAAGAAGTGCTCCGGCCTTCAATAAAAAGTCATGTGAAAGTGAGAGAGGGAACAATAAACAAGAAGGCTTCCTAAGTCTCAGGAACTTGCAGATCCAAAGAGATAAAGAGCAATGCAAAATACTGTACTGAAATATCGGCATTTGCTGAAAAAAAAAGTCATATAAATACTCTCGGCTTTTCGGGCACACAAGCAGCCTGGAGGGTCTGACCATTGCTGGGGTCCAGGGCTGGAGTAAGCAGCTTTGGGGAGGCTCAGCAGCAGCTCTCTGAGACCCCCAGCAGCCCTCCACGTCTGCAAAGGCATTGCAGCTTGGCAAGAAGGAAGGCAGAATGGAAATTAGGTAAATGACTTCTTGTATTTTTCAGCTGTAAAACAGAAGATGGGCTCCAGAACCTGTCCGGACACACACATGAAGAGCGTCTCTTTCAGAAACACCAACTGGCCTGTGCTGGAAGGGAGACAGGAGAGGTTTCGAATTAGGAACTGCATTCCTCTTCCAGGTGCCGATGAAATCCATAACACCAAACCAATTAAGATCTTTGCTAATTTTTTCTTATTTGCTGCAAGGGCTGGAGCTTCTGAGAAGAGAAACACATGTTTTTGCAAGGCCCGGCTATTGCTTGTGTTACCATTGGCAAGCCAGCAGAGAGCTGCCTGCCCAGACCAAACTGCAGCACCTCACATACGAGCACTTGTACACCTAATATTCTCAAATCAACCCTGACCTCTGAATTTGTGCTTTGAAGCAGTAGGAAATGTACAAAGATTTTGCTGAAAATATATATACAACACCATTTGTTGACAATTCCAAACATCAAATAGCCTCCTGTACCTGTTTGGCTGTCTAAACAAAGCTTGTGCAGTTTGCCGGCCAAGCTAAATGTTTCTGAAGTCACCATTCAGACAGCCACTAAGTAACATGAACTGTGAAGACAGGTCTTCAGAAGACCCAAACCAAGCCCTGCAGCACATCCACAGAGCCCACTGAAAGAAGAGAGCTCGGCTTCATGTGAGATTACTGAAGAACAGCTATTTCTGAATTCTTCTGTGAGTTGCCACTCTTGCTCTGCAATAAGAGTGCTTTGTTCCTTTTTAGCCAAAACCAATGCTGCAATACACTAAAGACTGCTCAGGAACAACAAAGACGACTACCGGTTTATGGACTTGTTCAGGAACAGCTGCTCCTCCATACCTGTTTCTGAATAACATGCGAGTAGAGAAATCCTTGGAAATCTCTGTCATCAAAAATGTCAAGCTATGGTCTAGTGAGATATGTTAGTCACCCACCTGTAGGTCATTGGGTACCAAATATGAACAGTAGAAATCAACTAACTGTCCTGGATGAGCTCTATGAAAAGCTGTTAGGAAATCAGAAGAATGGTCACTACAAAACCTTAAAGATCACAGAGTGGAGTCTCTGCTGGCAGAACCACCATGGGTCTCCCAAAGGGTTTCTGTGGAGCTCTCCTAATACCACCTTCCATCTTGGATACAACCAAATCACCGGTGATTTTCATGGCCTATCGCTCTGCGTACATGCGATCCCTCATGAACATGCCTTCTCACACACAAAATGGTATTCTCACATGGAAAATAAGCAATTTATATTACATATAAGTTCAGTCTTCGTGTCCAAAAGTCAACATGCAAACAAGTACATGAAAATTAGTGTCGTGCTTTCTAAATTTAATTCTAAAAGTACACTGCACAAGGAATAGCAAGAAGACATACTGAACAGCTAAGTACAATTCATACATTTTAGGGTAACACTTTCTTTTCCTACTCTTGCCTCTCTGAAGATCTTTCTTAAATCAGCAGTTAGCCACATGCCCACTTGCCTTCAAAACATCCCACAATGGTTTGTGAATGTGTAATAAATGCACAAGACATGCCTTCCATAGGTTACATCAATAAGGGCAGGTGTCCTGGTTGCACTTCAATCAAAGGAATGATAATTATGTACTTAAAGAAACTTTTCTTAATGGGCAGGCAGCAGTGAAAAAGAACGTATTCATGCATCTGTGCAAAGTGGTCTCTGTCCATGAAAATCCAGCGAGGCTTAATAGTTGTATGAGGAGGATGTGGGATGCCTTTCCTCCTGTCCACTTCCCCTGGCTCGTGCACCTCTAAAAGGTCCTACCACCCCAGCTCTACAGCTCTCTTGGTAATTTCACCAACCAGTTCTACCAGGCCTCTCCTCCAAACTCCCACACAGCAGAAGTATCCAGCTTGCACCCGCATCTTGTGTGCTAGCATGGAAGAAAGCTTGAGAGCTACCGCTACACCCACAGCTGTTTTCCACGAATCTGAAGAACGCAATCAGCCTAATTGCTTCTTTGAAGATAGACCATCCTTTTCCTGTGGCCTGATTTAGACTTAACATTAAAACCATATAAAGCTAAAAATGGAAAATCACTCATAATTGAACTTGTAAAATATAGAATCTATTTTTCATGAAACAATATCAAATTCTACTTTTTTTTTCTTGCACAGACGGTTTCCTACCTCAAATGGAAAACACCATAGCAATGACCTACTCGGTTATGAACTCCAACACTGCTGACCTGTAGCAAGTAGGACACAACTTGAGGTGAAAAAAGACAGCTTCACATCTGACTCAAAGCGTACCAAGGTCCATCAAGAGTCTGCTGGGACTGGGATCACACCTACAAGGACTGCAGAACTTCTGAGACAAGAGCAGTACATGACAGAAGAGCAGGGAGGCAACAGCAAGAGGCCAATAAACATTGGCCTTTTGCTGAAAATGAGCAGCTGTTGGGTGTTACGATAAGCTGCTAAAATAATGCTGTTTACTGCCAGTGAGCAAGCTGTTTCAGAGCATGTTTAGTAGAGGGAATGTTATACTAGCAACACGCACAATTTTGAAACATGAAACACTTTCAATTTAGCAGGAGAAGCTCAAGTTGCGATATAGTCAATAACCTGTTCAGCTCAGACCTCAGGGCCCAGGTTGCGCCCAGCTGATGATAGGACCTCCACACAAAGACCAGCACACAAGGAGCTAGTAAAATGCCCCCAAACAAGAAGTCTTAATGGGTCCTCGCAAAACCTGGGAACTGTGCTATCCATTCTTCAGCACCATCTACTGGTACCGTACCTAGCATCAAACTATCTTGTTGCCTGCAGGCCACGGCCAGCTGTCACTTGCCCATTCCTCCAAGAAAACCATGGACCCCACTGGGTCCAGGGTTCCTCTGTCACCAACAACTCTTTCCCACATGGCGGATACACCCCCATGACACTTCTGGGACTTACCAAACTCCTTCCCACGCTGAGACGCGTAGACCTTAGACTTGAACCAGCAGCCTGGATTAAGGCTGTTCCAGCTCAAGAAATGAGATGATGTATTCCCATGACCAAGGCGTTCCTGGCCATACCTGCAATATTGACCAACAAATATCCTTGGATCTGCTCACCACAGAATGCTATCTGACAAGCGCTATCTTTCTTCCTCTTCACGCCTCTATCACATCTTGGGCTTCAGTCGCATCTAAGTGGCATCACCACACTCGAGTGACTTGGACGACGACACTCCACTCATTCAAGAGTGGCTTCAGGAGGACAAGAGACAAAGCGCAAGGCACAGCAGCATCTCCAAGGATGGTACGCATGCTAACTACACACAAACAGACTAGCTTTGCATGGGGGAAGTGCAGATCACCCCATTTGAGCCTCCCCAAAATGGAAAGGTGTTTGTGTCTCACCACGCAAGCTCCGAGCAGCACTCGCAAAACCAGCCCCCAGCAAGTACTGGAAGCGCAGATCGCAGCTGGTTAGGCAGCTTCTGGAAAGCAAGGCAGTTGAAGGAAATGTTCTCATTAATAGAAAGAGGTTTTCTGGGGCCACGTGGACAGTTCTGGAGACCGGAGTCAGTACAATGCATCTCTGCTTCAGCGTCCTTATGCCCTGTTGTTTCACTGCTTTAGCTGAATGTTGGGAAAGTGTTGACAGGCATTTCAAAGGGAAGTTTCGAGTCTAAACACATTGTTGAATCCAGGCCCTCGGTAGTTGTTTTGTTGCACAAGAGAAAGGAGGGAGAACATGAAATAAAAAACCCACTGCAAGCACTTTCCCAGGGCACAGGCGCAATCACCCAAAGGGCTGAAGCCCAGCCGGTCCCGCGCCCTG
>VYZM01001913.1:153370-166364 GCA_013398915.1 Dromas ardeola
CCTCTCGCTCGCTCGCTCGCACCAGCCCTCTGCCAGCCTCCACACGTCACGCCAAATTGGTCAGCACCCTTTCATTTGTTTAAATGGCGACTGCAGGGGAGCTGATCGGCATCTCTGCCCTCCTGGAGCACCTGGTCCTCCCCCTACCGGCCCAGCACCCAGCTGGAAATAATGACCACTTCTCGGGGATGCTACTAGGTCGGGCATGGCCTGAAGAGAAGATGAAAATCACCGCTGGCAAAAACAAAATGTTCCAACTGGGATTTTTCAGCCTGTTTTGGGAAGATGCAGTATATGTAAAGAACAAAAAAAAAAAAAAAATTGTCTTTCTTATTTTATCGCATAAGAAAGCACCTTTGAAGATTCAGAACAAACAACATTTACCCAAAGGGATGGTAAAGGAGGACCCAAATAGAGATGATAACTACTGACATTCCACTTTAAGCCTATTTTTTAGGTCTGAACATGGAATTTAAATATACAATACATAATGTAGGCAGAAGTGAATTTCACTCTCTGATACCCGTGGTTTTCTCCGATTTGGCTCAGTCATTTAAAGGAACAACTTCCCCCTTGAACTCTAATCATTTTTGAATGAATTATTAAAATGCCTGACTTTACAAGCAGATTTCCTTTTATATACAACAGCACACAAATAAAAGAGGAAACTGATTAAACAGGGAACATGACAGTATTCACTTGACAGCATACTTTGTAAAAACCAAATTGGGCACGTGTGGTGCATGTGCGCACATCTGTGGGTGAGGAGGGGTGGTTTATTTCTTCCGTCTTCCTTCTCGTTTAGAATAACTGTGTGCTGCTCTGGCACTTTTAATTTTAACATATCCAGCTAATTATGATTTTTTTTTTAAGTTGGTAGTGCCTCTTCAAAGAGATAAAATATTTTATCTTGCATTTATATCTATTTGTATAAATTTATTTTGAAGTAATGGAGCTTAAGTTGCACTCTTGAACGGCTTGCATTTCATCTCCAAAAAAACCCTAATAACTCTGGAATATATAACTTATTCCTTTTTGTTGCAAACAGACTCTAGATTATATTCATAATAAAAACCCAGAGATGCTGCCAGCTCTCTTTTGAAAACTCATGGCAATAAGATGTCTATGTTTTGCAACTTCATGTCCTTATTCAAGACCGATAAAAGACCTCTTTTGAAGTAAATTATAAGCGTGCAGTACCTTGAAGTGATTAAAAAGGAGCAAAATAGCTAAATATGCCCTTTTTTTTTTTTTGTGAAAACAATCACGATTATAACAGCAAGGATGTAGCATGAATGGGAATGAATGGGAACAGTTTTCCCCTAACCCCATGCATTGAAGCAAAGCTTCTCTCGGGGTGGGTGGGCACATGGGACCAACCATGGTTTTCGTGTCCAGGCACTGCCCAGGCTGAAGATTCTGTCGATGACATGACATCCAGAATCACCTGCACCCCTGTACCCCTCATTGAGTTGGGTTTCTCAACTGTGTTACCTTCGCACCAACGACTTTGCCTTCAAAGAACAATTCAATCCAAAACATAGCAGGCAGAGCTCCCTTAGCTCTGTGCTTCAGCTGCAACACATTTTTTTCAGATCCTTTCTGTCCATTTCTGGAGAGGACATACATGTTCAATAACTTACACATTTGTCCATATTAGATACTATTAGCTTCCCATATGAATCTCATTAAAAAAAAAGAAAAGATTAACGAGGAACATGAGCATACTAGCCAGCTTGCTTTCAGAAAATTACAAATCCATGCAAGAACATGATGACAAGATGATTTTGAATGAAAATAACACCAATGTAATCCAAGCCTAGGAAATGATTACTCTGATATTAAGGTCACAAACCACTAAGGCTGACTTTTTGGGTCCAAATCGGACTGAGAATCTCAGCCTACATGGCTACCCAGAATGATATCAGTTATCTCTGTAAAACTCTCCTGCTCTTCAGAGGACCAGCCCAAGCCGACTCATTCCCTAATACCAGCTGAGGCTCGCTGGGAGAAGCCCCGCAATGCCGATGCCTTGCCCTGACCCTCAGCATTGGGGTGAGTTCTGCCCACAGCGAGCAACCGGAGGGGACACGCTGCCAAGTGATACAGCCGATACCAACCAGCCCGACCACGTACCCAGTTAGTGGCTAACAGCACGGAGTAGCCGGCACGTATCCTCTGCAGCGTGCGATCCGGCAACCTCCAGTGACGCTGACATCCAAGGACTCTTTGCCAAGATACTGACTGCTGCACTGGGCCCTGGGGTCATACATCAAATGTTCACATGCACCGACAGATGTTTATGTTGGTCATCCTGATTTAACTCCCATTACATCATTTACCAAGCTACTGATGTTATCATAAACGATTAAACAAGCCAGCAAAGGAGACTCGAATACAAATTTGATTCCCTCGTGGTATGAGGGCATTACACTCCAGACTGCGTCTTGCTCTTAAATCAAATTGAACAATTTGAACTGTACAGATTCTTTAATTCATTTGAATTACATTTCGAAAAGAGCCTTTTTTTCCCTCTTTTTTTTTTTTTTCTGGAAGACTGATTTCATTCATCATTTGACCGTTGCAGGATGAATGAAAGGTATTAAAAGGTAATGGGGGGGTGTGTGTGTGTCAAAATTTGAATCACAAATTATTGGTATAAAACTAAAAACAGTTTGGTACTTTAATTAAGGAGCCATTCAGGCTGGGATTCATTTCAGCTACCTTAATTCCTGAATGTCTACTGCTTCCAGTCACTTCTGGTTTGTGTCTGGACTATTTTAACATACTGAAAGTAACTGAAAGTTTTGAGGGAGCAAAATTAATAAGCAGAGGAAGTCCTCAATCTGGTGTGTACATAACATGCTTGCTGCCTGCCACTGAAATACAGTCTTATTATCAAATACAAGGGGTTAAATTTAAACTCCATGACCGCCTCCCTGCCTGCTTGGTTGTCATTAAGCGTGGGGAGGGAATAGGAAACACTTCACACATCTTGTTTTCCGCTTCTAATATATTTTTGAGTTTTCTCGTGCAGGCTTTGCTTGGATGTGTAATCACTGTGGAATGGCTACTATACCCTTGCTACACTGCTTAATACTTTCCCTTCCTCCTTCTGTAGGATTCCTCTTGAAAATAGGCACTTTGTGTTTTTGGCCCTAAGGACAGAACATAATGTACTGTCTCTAGGAAAAAATAAAAAAAATAAATCATTAAAACATTTTCCACTACTTAAAAAAAACCCAATACATGAAGTACTACTGTATTTCTTCTACACACATGACCTCATAGAGAGATGTGTGCATCCGCACACACAAATGCATTCAATTTTCAATTTAGCTATTTATAGACCTCTGTAATTTTTCCTGGCTCAAGTTTTAGCAAGCCTTCCCTGATGGGGTTCAATTCACACGGTTTCGCAGCCCTTCATTTTGCTTTGAGTTCATATCGATGGAACATCCCCTGCCTGTCCCCGCCTCCTCCTAGAATCCCATTTAGTGTTTTGCCGATTAAATTGGCTGGTTGCTTTACTGAACTCATCACAAAAAACAGTGGGTTTTTTCTTTCCCAAGGAACCGCATGTGTTTTGTCAGTTTTCCTTGCAATCTCCTAGTGGCAAAGCTCATGGATGCAGTTGTGTCTGTCCACAGCCACCCTTTTTTTGCTGATGTAACATTTGACGCACATCTAGAGGGTCCTGGCAGAGAGTCGCATAAAGGTCTTCCAGCCATGCTGTTGCTCCCGTAAGCAGGAGCAATGCCGGGTTTGTGAACCTTTGAGAGTCACGGAGCCTTCCAGCCAGGCCGGCAGCAGTTCTGGAAGGTGGGCATCTCCATGAGGCTGTTTGCTTGCTCCACGTCCAGTGAGATCAGCAGCAAGATCAAAGTGCTCAGAGACCTCAAGGCGGGGAAAACTTTTTCTCACCCTGGAGTCAATCTGCTCTTCTGTCCCCTCATATCTCGGCAAACTGGCTTGTCCCAGGGTGAAGGACACCCCCGGCTGATCTAGGACAGTTGGGTCTGGTGGTACTTCACCTCTTCCCACCCCCTTTCCAGCTCTCCAGGCTGGCAGGCAAGGCTGAACCGCACTGCAACCCAGCAAGCTCCTGTTGCATGCACGCTCACTGAGAGCTAAACGCTGGTTTGTGGAACTTCCAGCTAAGCTCTGCTTTCCTCTGGTAAGAAATCACCTCCCTGCCGTGTCAAGGTGCAGTGCCGGAGCACACAGGCGCACAACAACAAGAAGAGAGGAACAACTAATTGCCCCCTCTCTCCGCTTTACAGAGCTCAGCTGACTGGGGCCAGAGGCCTACAGCCTGCATAAAGGACAGAGAGGTAGAGCTCAGAAAGTAAAAAGCTATTAAAGCGAAAACCCATGAGGCAGATAACAGCTTGCTGCCAGACTTTTCAAAATTTAAGTGTTGATTGTTCAGAATTTATGTCTAGATTTTTCTTAAGAATGCAATTTCCTGGCACATGGTACAAGTCGCTCTAGACCTGCATGTCAGCACAGCAGGCATCCTGTTGCAAAGGTTATTATGGAACTATTGAATGTTTTCATGCCAAATTTGTCCAAATTAAATGGAGGGGAATGGAAATACTTTCCCTGGATAGGTGGTGGTTGCATTAGGTGGGTTTGTTTATAAGGAAAATGAAAGTTACAGCTAAATATAAAAGCAGATATATCATAATATTGTCCAAGAACTTGAATAACATGTCATTCAGCCTGTGTGCTGTGGAAAGAACACGAAGGTCAAGTCTAAAATAAGATCAGTGACTGTTTGACAATAGAAACATGTAGGAGGTAGAACAGGAGAATTTTCCACATTTCTTTAAATGACATTCTTCTTTCAAAAAAAATTCTTGCCTACCTTGCTACGGGTCTGATGCAAAACCCCGTTGAACTCTGTGGAAAACATACTGCTGAATTCGGCATGTTTTTGATCAACCCCCTGGCAAACCTGCATTAGTCATTTGTGCCAACTGTTTACTTTTTGCATTCTGCTCAGTTGGGAAAATGAAAGAAGGCTGCCCTGTTGCATTTTTGTTTTTAGAGACTTTCACTTTCTGCTTCAGCCCTCTCATCCTGCTTCCCTGGAAGTCCGGGACTTCAGCGAGGCTACTGCTGTCTCTTAAAGGTAAGCCCAGCTGGGTTTCGCAGCACTGGGGAGCTAGCAGAATCCCTGGCAAGGTCAGAAAGAAGGGAAGAAAAAGAAAAAGACCCAAACCACTACTTGAAACACTTTATAAAATCCAAAGCGTTCCTTTTGTTCATCCACCAAAACCTGGGGTGAAGATATGACATCAGGGACTTGCCATTTCCAAAAGCGCAACCAAGGCAGGGATTTCAGCCCCTGCCCTGCGGCGGGGGTAACTGCCCCTCAGCAAGTCTTGTAGGAGACACAGGGAACTCACGACCCCAGTCTTGACAGAGACATCCAGCCTACTCTACTTTTCCTTCAGTCGGTGATGTCAGAGGCACATCACCCTTTCCTCCCCTATATTCACTTTTAAATATAGTTACAGCCACCTACCTGTCAAAGGTGTTACAAAAGGAACCTTGCAAATGCTTTAATCCCCCTCCCCAACAACCCCATTGACAAAATCACATGATTTTGAAGCAAAGGCTTGGACAGAAACTAGTCCAAGTCCAAGGTCTGAAAGCAATCTCCCTCTTTCCTTGAGCTATGGCAGACAGTCCATGTGACTTACAGAGCTAAAGCAAATTTCCTTCACGTCCCTCCGCGGGAAGACTCTCAGGGATTCCAGAAGGAAGGGTCTGGGGCAGAGGAAGGAGATGTGAGGGTACAGCATCCTCTCCACAGCTCCTGATCCTGTCCTCTGGAGACTCCACACCAAAGCTCAGGGTGGAGGAGGGCTGCCAGCTGCCCTTGGGCAAACCCAGCTCCACGGCCACCCTTTTGCTACCGGGCACCCCCTTATTTCAAGAGAGAGATCATGTCAAAATAAGCCAAAATGAGCTTTCTTATTTCTCAAAGCCCAAAGATGCCTCTCTGGAGCAGCAGGGGAAGGGAGGGAGGGAAGCGGTCTGCAAGGTCTCTGCCCACAGGAGGACTTGTCTCCTCTGAGGGACCACTGATGAGGTTGCAGGAGAGGTAGGGCAAGGAGCTGGTGCCTTGAGAACACCAACCTTGCTGGGGGGGTCAGGAGAGACCCCAGGCACAGCCCGGCCAGAGCCCAGTGTGGGGCAGGGGGGCTGCAGGGACAGGTCCTGCTCAGGTCTGTGCTTCACGGCCTGCTTCCGCCTGACCTCCAAACCATGGGGCAGACATGGCCAAAATTAGCATCACACTGAGGGCTGGCACGCGATGGCTTTGACCCTAACGATCCCACTGGGAATGCAGTATTGTTCTGGCCCTATTAACAATAATTTGCATGTTGTCTAATGGCCCTGGGAGGAAAAAAAATAAAAATAAAAAGGGTGGCAGACCCTGAGGGAGGAGAAGAGGAAATGGGAGTGTTGCCATTTTCTTCTGAGAACTAGCAAAATAAGAAGGCTGACTTTCTTACGGAGCCAGAGGTAAAACTAGTCATTGCAAAATCATTTAATATCTAACTAATCACCCAGCTTTGTTGCTTCAAGGCAGGGTTTTGAGAACCCAGGCCATTTAGCTACATTTAGCTCTTGGCAAACCAGCCTGGTAGAGACCTTGATCACAGCAAACTTCTTTTAGTGGGACCCTGAATCTCTCCCAAGGTGCTGGTGACAGTGGCCTGCCATGATGAGGAGTTGCTCTCAACAGAAGGATCTGAACTACAGATACCAGGGATGTCTGTACACAGTGTTTCTCCATCATACTTAAAGCCTTATGTATAAAGAACAGTCAGTAACACCAAGCTGCCACAGTTCCAGCCTGTTTTTTTTTTTTGGTTGTTGTTGAGAGGAGTGTCTTTAGGGATCAAAGTATCCTCAAAACTAAACAAGCTGGCTGTCCGTCCCTTCCAAGGGAACAGGTAGTTTATTCCAGCTGTCAGCGACTGCAAACCAAACAGCTCCTCTCCCACTGTCAGTTTTAGCTCTAGGCCAGTTATTAAAATTAAACAGTTTCGTTTGTGAGAATGATATATTTGTGTCTGCAGGGGGGAAGAGAAGGGAGCAGAGAGGGAAAAAAGAGAGCAAGTTTTCTAAAACAAACCCTAAGCCCGTTCATACAGCCTAACAGCGTGCCAGTGCTGCCTCTTCCTCCAGCCCATTAAACTGCCACAGAAGTCCCAGCCTGCAAGATGCGCCACCATGCCCCATACATCCTTCTTGCTGGGCTGGGGAAAATAAAATAAAATAATTAAAAAAAAAAAAAGGCAAAAAAATTCCAATTGCTTGCAAAATAAACACACTATTCCTTTGTGAAACAATAAGCCTCAACAGATATGGAAAAAGGTACAAAGCGATGCCTTGGCAGGTTTCCCCACCACTTGTGCCACCCAGGCTGGAGAGCAGAGGAGGGAGCTCCCCGACTCGTGGTCCAAAAGCACCAGGGAGGCTCACCAGCACGCCCTGGGGCTGAGACACAACCTTACTGGCATAAGCTGAACAGGATCAATTTCTAGAAAGCCACTGTGGTCCTGGTGTGACACCACCGCCCCTGGCCCACCCAGGCACTGTCAGAGGGACATTTGTGGCATCCCGGGCCAGGCTGCCCCGACAGCGAGGACACCTAGGAAAGCTGAGGAGCACTCTCCAGGCAAAACCCGAGGCAGCCTAGCTCCATCCACTACAACCAAGGCTTCGTATGACGCTTTATAGGTCCCTTTTTGGGGCTGCCCACATGCCCACTGCTATACGAGGCTGGATACCGCCGGTTTTAGCATCCCTACTGGAAAAAAAATAGCTATTGACTCCAACCGGGCAAGGATTTCACACATTCAGTCCAGAGCCAAATACGCGAATTTTCTACTGCAGGAATTTTTTGCAGACAGCCGTGAGCTACTGCAGAAGCCTCAACAGACTCCAGGCCGGCTCGTTTACTTGCAGCCTTGATTGCCACCTGACATTTCAAGCAACCAGTTTTATTTCCTCCCTTGCCTCTTTACTGCTTAGTTTTTATGCTCAAAGTTAATCACTTCCAACAAAAGCTAAGAAATCGTTTTAAACCCTCAATGCTGGACTTCTTTTGAGTATGAAGGTAAAGATTTTTGAGCCATCCAGCTGCGCCCCGCCGCCGCACTCCATCCCTGCAAGGAGGAAAGCCTTTCCCTCACCCAGGCTTCATGGTAGCATGGCTATTTATCGCAAATCTGGGCAATGGAGAAAGGAACAGGTCAAGCCGGAGGCTGAAAATAAGAGGGCCATTAGGCCTCCTTCTCGGTTATATTCGAGACCTTTCACATCCAGCAGCAGACTGGGGATTAGATATTTAGACAGCGTGATTTACTGTGATTCGCCAGATGACTTCAGGAGAGGGGCTTTGGATATGTCTAACTTGAACGAAAATTTGCAGACACTTGGACCACGATGCAGGGTTTGCTTCTATTATGAACGAGGGAGTTTTTACTTCAGTTTTTTAATGTCATTTTTTACTTGAGCTGTGTGTACATTCTTGAGAAGTTCAACAGATTTTACTAATCTACAACACTGACCATCTTATTCTGCTGATAGAAATGCCAACTCATTTACTATGGTATTTGAATTTGTCTTTGAATTATTTTTAATTCTTTTTTCTTTAGAAAAAAGATTAGAAATAAGGTTCTCTCCTGCATTTTATAATACACGGTCTGAACATGTTATCAGTTTTCTTAAGAAAGGAGTTCTTTCCTTTAGAGACACAGCTGGCAATAGTTACTCCATCGCAAAGACACACTGCAGGACTGTCCCATACCGCAGAGGGAGGCATTTCACTGGCCTCCCATCCAAGGACCTATCCTGACTTTCCAGTGACTCACACAAGTCTCTCCAGAGCATCCAACAGGAATTTTGTCTCCTAAGCCTCAGTTCAGCAAGACAGTTAAAACTAACTTCAACCTCATGGTTAAGCCCAAAGGCTTGATTACTGCTCATTTTTTCTTTTTTTTTTTTAATGTTTTAAAAATGTTTTTTCTGCCTGTCTCTGACCACTTAATGAAGCTTGTGAAAGGAAGAAAAAGAATTTGTCTGCATGAAGACGTTTCTTACAGGTACATGTAATAACGGCTTATTGCTCCTTCCCCTGAAGTGCCACAGACAGCTTTTACATATGGTGGGAATGGAAATGGAAGGACAATTTCGTTCATGCAACACCTGATGAACTGTGCTGATACAGAAAGGAAAACACGGTCAGTTGCCATTTCTCACGCTGCTCACCCTTTTCCTAAATAAAAACTAGAAATCAACACGTGAAACCGATCTTTTTAATCTGTTTCCATCACAAGCATTGCTGAACACATCCAAACACTAGAGCTGAAAGAGTTTAAGCTGAATTTCCATTTAACTTTTTTTTTCTTTCTTTCTTTCTTTCTTTCTTTCTTTCTCTCTTTCTTTCTCCTACCTCCCCTCTCCACTCAAATCTCACCCCCAGGTAGTTTCACAGTCTGACTCACTTTGCTCTTTCCCAGCCTAGCGAGCTCCAGCAATGACAAGATGCAATGCTACAGATTTGAATTTTACCCTAAGCCCCAAATTACCACGACAGGCATTTTGTTCAATACTGTACCTTGTATGACTTTTTTTTCTAATTATAAAAAAATCATCCGCCCAACTCATGATAGCGGCAGCAATACATTTCCCAGACCTGGTGTGCTGTAGAGCTAGCAAGAATGCCCATTTCATAGCCGGGTTAACTGAAAAAGAGAGATATTAATGATTTGCCCCATATCCTATCATGTACTGAGTACTAGAGCCAAGAAGAGGAAGTTAAGTTTTGACTCTCGGTTGCTTTCTCAAACAACTGCGCGACAGCCTCTTTCAATCACCATGTGGGGAAAATGGGGCCTTTCCTTTTTGATTGTACCTGGCCCACGTACATAAATTACTCACAAATGTACCCCGAAACCCACCGAGTTGCCTTTTCAGTCAACAAAACGGAATCATCCTTTTTATGCTCCAATAAAATAAAATAGCAATAAAATGATGTATGCACTGAAGGATGCTGACGATTTCTTTTAACTAACCCTAAACGTGGCAATTCATAACAGATCTTCAGTCAGCGCAGGAGTAAATTCGGTGATGTGGGTACTCTTAGCAACACAAGCAGCACATTTACAATTACCTTTACTTCTACAAAACGCATGCAGAAGTAAAAAGTTTTCCCTGGCCAGATGAGACCGCCAGTGCATCTATCCCAGTATCCCCAGTCACCGACCAGCACCAGGTGCTCTGGGGGAGAAGCAATGTAACAGACAATTTCAAAATAGCATTCCCCAGAGAAAGGTCTACCCTCAGCACCTGGTGATCTCATTTCGGCAGCTGATGTTAAATTACCCCCTGTTTCATCAAGGTGTATGACTGCCCTTAAAAGCAATTTTATTCAAACGTAAGTATAGACATTTTCCTTACCCTTATAAATACCTAAACCTTTCCTGAATGCAACTTAGTACTTCCACTCACAGCTCTCCCATGAAAACAGCTCCCAAATGTTAATCATGCGTTGCAGAAAGGGCTGGTTTTCCTCTATTAGTTGAAAACCTGTGGCTTTTCCATTTGATCTTATTTTTCTTGCCACATATACAAAGTAAACATAGCTACAATTGTCCAATTAAGTGCCTCTTCCTGTTCCTACTGAAGTCAATGGCAACACTTTCTAAAATCAGATTTGTTTTCTTACTCATTAACTGTAAAAACCAGAAACCTGCAAGAAACTTTCCAGTGAGGGGGATTTAGCAAAGTCTATCGATATGCAATAGTTATGACAGCAAACTAACATTAGGATAAAATAACAGAAAATAAATTCCAGACTTTTAGATGCATTTGGAAAAGTTATCCGGTTTCATAGTCTTTCAGGAGCCAAAAAAATAAAAAGGGAAAAAAAAAAAAGCCATCAGATTGTTAATGAGACTGAAAGCCAGAGTAAAATAAAAATCCCTCAAATCTGTCATCGGCATTCGTGTTTGCCAAGAAGGCCTGGATGTTATCCTGCTGGGGAAGAGAAGATTTATGGCACCGCACACCTTCATCCATCCTATTATTATATATGAAATGGAGAATAAAACAGGCCAGCGCTGCCCTCAGAAATAATCAGTATTTTGCTGCCACCGAGTAACAAGTGCTATTATTATTACTACATCAGCAGGTATGGAGCAGCCACGAGGTGCTCATAAATAAATTATTTATTAAAAAAAACCCACAAACACCAACCAAACCAAACAGGGCTGGGCTCCACCCTCCCAAGGGCGTGAAGGAAAAATCAAACAGGGCCGGGAGGGGGGCGGGAAGGGCCGGGCCTGGCACACGCCATGGCCGACGGCTGCGCGGCAGCACCCAGCACCGCGTCCGATGCCCGGCGCCAGGATTTCATCCGACTGGAAGGGAGGGTGAGAAAGGCCCGCAGAAAGACCAGGACCACCAGCCCTCCATCAACGCCCAACGCAAGCGTGTCCGCCATGGGAGCGGGGAGTGAGCCCGGCCAGCTCAGCCGCACCCCCCACCGTAACCCCCATCCCTGAAACGGGTGGAAATGCAATAGCTAAAAATAAAAATAAAAATTCACTTTGCCACAGTAGGGTTGTTATTTAATCAGACCTATCACGCTGTTTTCTAGCTACAGCTGCTCAACTGCCAAGGCCGCTGACCCACTTTGCGGCTGCCCGGCCAGCAGCGAGCCCTGGGCTAGGGCTGTGGTGCTACCACAGCCGGGGGTGGCCCGGCCAGGCGGCTGCGGAGCGAGAGGTAACACCGGGACACAGCGAGATGGGAGAGCCACCGCCTCAGCCGCTCCTGCCCCAAATCTGGCATCCCTCGGTGGGGACGGTGGAGCCCAAGGCCGGCTCTCTATCAGTGCGCCAGGCACAAACCATCACACAAGACCAAAACCACCACAGAGGTTTCGCTGCGATGCCCCAGCGCTGCTCCCGTTTCTATATCCATCTCCTCCCACCATCCCAGGTCCAACCCACCAAAAGATGACCTCTCTTGTCAAGGACGCCTGCATCAGGCACAAGGGCTTCGTGTTTCCCGGCAATGCGGTACGAAGTTCCCATGCTGCCGTAGGAAGCCCGGGGCCTGGTATCCGGCCGCTGGGAAAACGCTTCTGCTCCACATGCAATTTCACACATCGTTGCATGGGTCTTGTGATTCTCCCGCTAGAGCCCTGCTTTGCCATGGGAGAAACGCTCGTGCCTCGGCAGAAAAATGCAACTGGATTTTCTTCATGGATTACCGGCCCCGAATTTCAAGCTACATACTCAAAAAACTAAGCTACTTAACAGCCCAGCAGCTCGAGAGAGGCCTGCGCTAATGCAGCCACAGAACTGACTTCTTTCTCAATATTGAAAGTAAAGTAAAACTTTTTAATAGGATTGCTGTTTGAACTTTATGGTTCTTTGCAAGATCAAGGCAAATGACATCATCTCCATAACCGAGACCCCTGGTTCTGAAATGTTAAAGGTCAAAGTCAATATATATATATTAAAAAAAAAAAAAAAGAAAAAAAAAAAAAAAAGACGAGACTTCTGAGAAAATACCCAACCTAACATCGTTGGAAGTTACAGAGAAAGCTATTATAAATGAAAGGGACCAGAGAACCACAATCATTTTCTCTTTCTGCCCCAGCTCTTCTACTCCTTGCTTCGGCACAGATCCTCTGCAGAATGAATTTCTCGCTCTTCAGCAACAGCAAAAAGAAAAATATTTTGATAATATTTTGAGAATTCAATTATAAACCCACAAAGCCACAAAAACTGGCAAAGGACCTAGAAGGTGTAGCACTTGAAACTGCCAATTCATTTATTTAACTGAGTGGATTTCAGATAGTTTCCTTTCACCAGTCAAACAGTGACTTGGGGTTAGCCCCGCTGGGGATTGAGTCGTTACAAGGCCGCATGTTGCTGGCAAAAAAAAAAAAAAA